>OZ025216.1:4062652-4261139 GCA_964019055.1 Anthopleura xanthogrammica | reverse complement strand
TAAAAAACGGCCGGCTAAAGTTACCTGATTGTGATAGCTGTTCGCTAAAGCATTATTGAATTCTTCGTCCCCAAAAGAATGATGTGAACAGACAATCTATCCACAATCAAAAGAGAATTCGCTAATAGAAACGAGGTGTTAAAAGGAATATCGATAATATGTACCTTGATAAGCGAGCATCATATTCAATGAGAGATTAGCTTGTGTCTTAGCTCATCAGTTAGTATCGATAAATAGACTTATTTATCTCGTTGTTAGAAGCCGTTCAAACAAATCGAGAATGAAACCGTTTAAATAAGAATATTGATGAATTCGAAGGGAGAAATGCTCGAAGCACAAAGGAAGTCAAACATAAATGTTTGTTAATCATCTCTTCGTTTCAAAATTTTCTCAATCTGGCATTAATATTATTGGTTTAAAATAAGCATAGTTCATAAAATGTATCTGAATATATTCGATTCGAAGCATTCATATTTTTAACACTTCGAATGTTTCGTTTGTACTATATTGCATTTCAAAGCTCAAACTATGGAAAAAAAAATTTGCACCACACTGAGTTTAAAATACATACTTTTGTGAGCATCCTTTTCTTTGCTGTATGCTATTTTGTCTAGCCGAGCCATATGGTTTAAGACAGAAGGGGTAACTTTAATGACTTAAACAAGCAATCAATAGCAAGGAAGCCGTGATCTTCCTCCTTCTGTATTCATTAGTACTGACCATCAAGTTTGATTCAAAGAAAGTGAATGGTTACTTTTCGTAGAATCTGCAAAAATATCTTGGTTTTAAAAAAGTATAGGTTAACTCATCTAGCTTTTATAAATATTTTCTATAATTTTTTTTAGTGAGAAGAATTTTTTTTGAAAGTGATTATAATTTTGTATAAACGAATACAAAATAATGGTGAAAAAAATACAATGAAAAATGACATAAAAGGAAAAATAAATATCAAATAAAATAAGAAATATATATATATATACAACGTAAATAAAAGGATAATAAAAAACACACAAACAATATGAAAAACACATTAACTGATACATATATCAAAACAACAAATAAATGAAATGAATAAGAATATATATAAATATCAAAAAAATCAGTATAAAAATATAAAAATCAAAAAAAAAAAAAAAAGGAAAAATTCAAAGAGCTATATTTTCTCTTAATACATACACCAAATTGCAAAAACGTTTTCATATCAAAATAGAGAAGAGGAATTAAGATATTGTTCTTTATTTTGGTTCTAAAGCCCCCTAGATAAATGAGAATAACTGTTTAGTAATATACCAACAAGATTATCTCAAAAATATCAGTCTATACCTTCAAAACAGTGAAATAGTTACGTCTTTTTTACAGAAATAATTAATTCCTATTTGTTATTTGTTTTATTTCTATATGACAACTTTCTTGCAATATACCTCTTCGGCTTGGGCGTGATGTTTTCCCATTTCAGACCACGTGTCATTCCCCAGAGTATCATTTCATTGTTTAACGGTTGCGCATGAGAAGACACATGAATATGGATACAACTCAAACAAAGAATCTTATTCTCAAGAGAATGACACGTGGTCTAGATCTGAAATGGGAAAACATTACACCCAAGCCGATGAGGTCTATTACAGTGAAATGCAGAAATACCGATCCTTTTAGGTGTATATTTATAAGTATATCAGAAATTATGGGATGTCATCTCTGATTTTTTAAAAGAAAGCCCTAGTGATTGGTAACTCGAAAAAAAAATCAGCGATGACATCCCATAATTTCTGACATACTTTTGATATACTTGTATATATACCTAAAAGGATCAGAATTTCTGCATATTGCTGTAGATGTAGATAAAAACAGATATACAATAACATGAATATGAACGAATAAATTTCAGAAAGATAAAGAAACAATTCTCCAGGGAACATCATGTAAACATCACGAAGGTGATTTGGTCTATTGCAAAACTTCTGATTGGTTAGTTAGTGAAGCGAGAGTTCCCATAAAATCCACGCAAAGCACGCGAGGTTTCCAAAAAATATACCGCAAGCTGAATCCCTAGTTTCTTTGAAGTTTAATGAGGGAAAAGGGAACCAGAATTTTTGCAAAATATCATATACCCACACCATAGAAAATACAGCCAATCAGAAAGCAGGAAAGCCGTTGTATATTCGTCGGTATTTCACTCTTTCTTCCCGTCATGCACTGCGTGTTGAATCTACGCATTTGTATTTTCTATGGTGTGGGATAAAATGGTTATACAATGGTTTCTCGTGGCATACCGTGGAATGATATCCCACTCGTCACTTGTATTTTCTTTGTATACACACTCGCCTAAAGGCTCGTGTGTATACTAGAAACTACAAGTGACTCATGGGATATTCCACGGTATGCCACTCGAAACCATTGTATAACTAGTATATATATATATATTTATAAAATAGTTCAGATATAACGCGCGCTCTGATTGGCTGATGAGGCTATGTAAACACGGCAATTTCGATATTTTATAAAAAATATAGAAAACGTTTGCCTGGTTTACATAGCCTGATATAAACACGAGAGAAGTTTGGGAGAAGTCGAGAGCTGTTGTGTAAAACCGAGACGCAGGCGAGGTTTACACAGAGCTCAAGACTTCTCCCAAACTTCTCTCGTGTTTATATCAGGCTATGTAAACACGGCAAACGTTTTCTATTTGTTAAGTATATTACAGCGATATGCGGAAATTATGATCCTTTTGATATATGTACAAGTATATCAGAAATTATGGGATATCATCGCTGATATTTTTTTCGAGTTGTCTATCACTAGGGCTTTCTGAAAAAAATATCAGAGATGATATCCCATAATTTCTGATATGCATACTTTTGATATAGTTATAACTTATTGCTATTTTTTACGCGAAGAAAAGTTACATTTTCTTCCAACATATTGTTTGCTCTTGGTATGTTGAGAGAAATGCCGAGCCTTTCTTTCTAGCTTTAACTTGCGGTCGCTTATCAGAACAACCTGTAGTCAGTTGTCTGCCGTAGGCTTTGAAAGCTCCGTCTTCAGCTATAACTACTTTGAAGTTGTCTGGGGAAAATTTATGACAATTACTTGATAAATTTAAGTGAAAACGTGTGCAACGCTACTTGTCCTCTTTATTAAAGGTTAATGAAAAGAAAAGAAAGTAGCCATGGGCCCCTCGGGCCAAATTCTATTGAAAAGTTCACTAAGTTTTGTATGGTCTACTAAACTGCATATCGTTACTCAAGTGAGCATATGAACGCTGCAAGAGTGTAATAACTTAAGTATTATATTCTTTTTAGTTTTTTCGCAATTAAACGGTCCGTTTTTGGAAATTTCACAGCCCAAAGAATTAATCAAAAATCAATATTCAATGCTGCTAGCGTTCAGTTAATACCTAACGAATTATACTGGTTTTTTTTAAGGGAATACAAATGCTTTTTTTAGCAGCCAATGTTTTAAGAAAAGACACTTACTGATTAGACGACAGACACCACAAAACAACAAAATTACGAAGCAAAGGAAAATACGCCCGTTTCTTAAAGAAATATTATTTTTCGATGGAATACGACTGCTTTTGTTGGCAACCAATGTTTTAAGAAAATACAGTTGCTGAGTAGACGGTAGAATCGAACAGACAATAAAAATATGAGCGATAATATTGATGTTTATAAATATTTCTATTCTTGGACATTTGTGGTCGTTTTTTATGATGTGTGAGCCGAGCTTGAACTGAAATAACAAATTTAAAAATTAAAAACTGACGAATATATGAAGTTATACAGAGCTTGTGTTCGCTTTGACGGAGACGTCTAATGCATTTGTAGGAAATAGCTGATTACAATCTTGCATCTCGTGTTTAGTGAAGAAGAAGAAGAAGAAGAAGAAGAAGAAGAAGAAGAAGAAGAAGAAGAAGAAGAAGAAGAAGAAGAAGAAGAAGAAGAAGAAGAAGAAGAAGAAATAACGACGGACAAGAAGAACCTCATCAAGGGCGTCACCCGAGTTGCTGCCTCTTTCACCTTCCACTGATAAAGTGTTCAGTATTCCAGTAATTATTGGCCTATTGAATAATGATGGATAGTATTATATATAATGTGTGCGGATTTGATCGGTCGAATCAGTAAAGATTACAGGAGTCCTTTGTTTCCTAGCTTAAAAACCCTTTAGTTAAACCCTCAACGACACTGAAACTGCAAATCTAATCGGGGAATGGTGCTTTTATCTCCTGGTGTCCTAGCGTATTATTCAGCTGTTGCATTTGTTTATGCAATTTTCTTTGATCTATATATTGTTATTATCTGAACGTCTGGAAAGATTGTAATTATGATGTTGATGATGACAATGATTAATTATGAATATGATGAAAATTGGGTGATGATGATGATGGCCATATTGCTATGATTACGATGTGATTATGATAAGGATGTTGATGAGGATCATGATGAGAACCCCGTGTCAGACGTATCATATGGTGCGAGCTGTTGTTGACTATCACTTGAGGGCGGTATTATGAAGATTATTGTAAGGCCAAAAATAGAGCCTTGGGAAGGGTAGAGGGAGGGAGGGAGAATCGGGAAGGGAGGAAGGAACGAAGGAAGGAAGGAAGGGATGAACTAACTGGATTGATGGATGAATAGATGAAGCGATGAAAAAAAGAAAGTTAGATTTATTAGGTTGATATTATGAACTATAAAAAATCAGAAGTATCTTAGGGATAGCGCTATACCTTAGAAGGCAAAGTAGCGAAGAGGTAGGGAATGAAAAGAAAGCTAAGGAAAGAAAAGGAAAGGAAAGGAAAGCAAAGGAAAGGAAAGGAAAGGAAAGGAAAGGAAAGGAAAGGAAAGGAAAGGAAAGGAAAGCAAAGCAAAGCAAAGCAAAGGAAAGGAAAGGAAAGGAAAGGAAAGCAAAGGAAAGGAAAGGAAAGGAAAGGAAAGGAAAGGAAAGGAAAGCAAAGCAAAGCAAAGCAAAGCAAAGCAAAGGAAAGGAAAGGAAAGCAAAGGAAAGGAAAGGAAAGCAAAGGAAAGCAAAGGAAAGAAAAGAAGAGAAAAGGAAACAAAACGAAAGGAAACGAAAAGGAAAAAAAGGAAAAGGAAATAGAAAAGGAAAAGGAAAAGGAAAAGGAAAAGGAAAAGGAAAAGGAAAAGGAAAAGGAAAAGGAAAAGGAAAAGGAAAAGGAAAAGATAAAGGAAAAGAAAAGGAAAGGAAATTAAAAAGAAAAAAAAGAAAAGAAAAGAAAAGTTAAGGAAAGGAAAGGAAAGGAAAGGGAATAAAACGAAACTTGTTTGTGACAGAATCATAAGGTTGTCCCCCGCAGGCCATGCTTCCAAGAATAGAATAATTCTATGTAATAATTACATAATGACATTCATCTCGCGCTTGCTTACCTTATTATCAGTGTTAATTGTCATCTTTCTCATTATGTGTTGACTCCGTTGAGCATACACTATTTAACAATCGAAATTTAGTTATTCTCTTATTCAGTAAACCAGCCGCATTTCTCCTACGGACAGCTGATCCGTTTTTCGATCAAAGTAGTGTTAATAGTATTAACTGAGAACAGACATTCAAACTCCCAAAACCAGCCTTGGCTTATTGTCGACGGTTAATTTTTCATGACGGCTGTTTTCAGCTGTTCTTGGGTGATAATTGTTGAAAGCTGTTCTGCTCGGCCGTAAGTGCTGGTTAGTACATGACAAGATTAGAAAGGCTAGTGATGAGGCGTTTTGACTTTATTAAATGTTTTTGTTTTTCACATCAGTGCTATTGTGGTACCATTGTTCTATCTTCTTAAACAACCTTGTTAATGCCAGTTATACCTACTTGAATATTCATATGTATAGTTCACTTTTTAGTCAGTTTTTTTAGTCAATACTTCTATTTTCGAGACTGGCATTTCGATCTTAATCACCACAAATGAAGGCAAGAAGTAGCCGAGGTGTTGAATCCCAACGAAACTAATTGGCTCGCCCTTTTCCGTCTCTAAAATATCTAAGTATTACATGTCCTTTATTTCTGTATTTTTTTATTTCAAAACAGGTAATTAATACCGTACACGAATGCAATTTTCTTGAAAAGAAACCACTGTATTTTATTGTGTGTATTTTTTAAGAATTACGCAATAATAATAATAATAATGATGATGATGATGATGATGATGATAATTTTCATAGCGTTAATTCCCGTAAGTCCAACAACGCCTTACAGTTTTAAAAAGATAAGACACATTCAAGTTTTTTTTTTTTTTTGATTTGAAGAAGAATCCACACTGAGCTTCGCAAAAGAGTTTCTTACAAATCCCAACGTCATGACAATTCGCGCGCGCCCCGGCCATTCGGTTGCAAAAATCTACGTACACTCATTCAGAATAATATGAATGCAATCACAATCACTTGGCTTATTTCAATTGAGTTGAAAATTCGGCCTTGATGGAGTCAACGAGAGAGAAAGAAAGCCTTGTTAGAATAACAAGGTTTCATTGTTTACCTAACTGTCTTTACCAGGTAATTTCTTAACCCTTGGATAGATTATATTTCTGCACACTAGCTTTCGATGTTTTTATACTTTTTTTGTCTAAAAATTCATGAAAAAAATTAGAAAAATAATAAATAAATAAATAAAATCACTGAAATTATAATTAAAAGTAATTTTGTTCAACCATCTTATTGTAAATTATGTTGGTTATTATTATTATATATTTCTTATTAAAAAAATGTTACGTACCAATAGTGGCAAGTTGAAACATTGCTCGGACTTCTAAACAAAGCTTGGCTTGTTTTCCAGTTATAACCGCGGTATTTTCAGCCTAAATTTTTAATAAATTGCAGTGAAATGATTTTAATAAAATCCAACATGGTCATGTTTTTTTGCCTGTTTCCTGTAAAAGAAATCGCAAACGAAAATCTTTTGTACAGTTAGTACTTAAGTACTCCTTTACGAGTGAGGGCACTTCTTGTACATATAGTTAACAAATGAGGTTTTTAACTCTGATTTCAAGAATTTTCGCATTAAGCGATAAATAAAATAAATAAATAAATAAACAAACCCGAAGCTTTTGATGGACTTATTGTGCTTTTTACAAAAACTTGGACAAATGAATTGCATTTGTTTTTTCCCGGCATTCTCCATTTGTGATTTTTCGCTTCTCTCTCTTTTCTTTTCCTTCTTCCTCTCCTCCTCCTCCTCCTCCTTCTTCTTCTTCTCCTTTTTTTTTCTTTCTTCTTCTTCTTTTTCTATGTCAGACTTGCCAGGATAAAGCCATCCAATTCTCGTACCCACACCCTTCTTAGAAAGCTGAGAAGCATCTGCGTACGAGAACAGAAGCAATCCACTCTCAGAAGTTAGCGGTTAAAGAGAGTTGTTCTTAGGGGGAAAAGAAATTTTTAAACTTAATGTTAATAGAGAAGTTCTACATACAAAGTCATGAAATGCATTGTAAGACATTGCAATGCATTCATGTCATTCATCCATTCTAAAGACTGAAAAAGAAATTCTTAATGCCATCAACATTTTCTATGAAAATAAAACCCATTTTCTGTTTCATACAAATGTGCTTTTTATCTCTTAATAATATGGTGTTAAACGTGATCCAATAGGACAGCTTTGATGACAAACTGTAATGAGCTTTCTTCAGAAATAAAGCCAGCTAAGCGATAGAAACCCGACCCTTATATCTGCCGAAAACTCAGCTCACGCGAATATAATTGTGTTAAACAGTCAACAAAAGATTCCACAATGAAAAGACATGGACAAACCGCCGGCGAAGGAAAACAACGGAACATAGTAACTGAGTTAAGTGAAGGTTTCCATGCAAAGATAGAATGAGCTACTGAAAACAACGGGCTCGTTTAGACGTCAAATGTCTTTATTTCACTGTGGCAAACTGGGTATTCGGAGCCGGGGACATTATCGAGGCATTCAGTAGCGACAAAAGTTGGACAAAATGGTGTCATTGTCATTCAGCTTTCATATTCAATAAGACAAGTCGTAGAAATCCATTGACAGTAACTTTTGAAAAGACATTTGACCTATTTGGGCCTTTTGTCAATAGAACCATAGGTAGTGAATAATGTGTGAGTGTTAAACAAGGAAATGCTTTAAAAACTTGATCCTATACGATGTGTACATTGACTTAGTTGCCTAGTCCATAGCATGGCCAGTAGACAAATACAGTTTTCTTGCTCGGCTGGAGGTCCCTCAAACTTGGAAGATATACCAAGTTAATTACATGACAAAAGACTGAAGCGAAACCAACTTAATATCATGCGACCACAACCAAGCCAACCTTTGAAAACCTGACAAAGACAACATAAGAGAATACATACATCTAGGGTATGAGTCAAGACCGCTGTTTAACCAAGGCATCTTTATCCTATAAATTTACAAATGGCTCCGCCAGGTCTGGTAACATTGACGAGGTTTAGATGTTGAAAAAAAAAAAAACCTTCAAAAACCGTCACGAGTGTGGAAGCGCTAGTACTTTCAAATAAGTAGAAACCTAAAGCAAAAGTCAAATTTCTTTATTGTTCAAAATGTCAAAAAATTTAAATTTTATCTCGATTTCTATGCATATTACCGCATAACATGCCACTATTGTTCTTTACCAATCCATTTTATTTTTCTATTGTTTGAGCTCAATAATACTGTCGGGGGTTATGAGTAGGCTAACACAAGGAACGACAACTACCCCGACTAGAGTCCAGAGTAGGGAGATCACTTGTATTATTATTGTCTTAGCAAACTTTTTCGAATTTCCGCGTTTATATTTCAAAACAAGACCTCTAAATATTTTAGTCTTAGTGTGATTTTTTTATGAATTATCTTAGAAATCCCCTCATTCAGTTTTTTATCGAACTAGTCGTGATTCACCATTTAACCTATTTGAGAGACTAGGCTTTACCACTACGTTATGAATCGATCTGCCTCGTTGTGTACTGGACAACTGGTTTACTCAGTGTTTCGAAGTCCTGATAAAATACACGTACTCATTTTAGACCATAACATACTGCCAACTGTTATTCATTGTTTTTTTTTTCTTCAACCAAACCAAAAATACAGTTCTTTACCACTACCGTTTGTTTGTTTCAAACTTTTGGACCGGCGTTCAAGACAATAACTCTGAATCAAACAATTCATTGACACAAAAACCTACTGCTAATGACCTAAAGCCGAAGATGCGTCCTGAGGAGTTCAATTGTCTGTATGTCTCACATATGAAGGACCCTTTTGGACATAGCTAGACAGCCAGCCGCCGATATTTTTATGCAATTTTTGAAAAACAATTACTGATGATAAAACCTAGAAAGTTATTTCTATTTTTAAGTTGTTGTGACTGTTGCAATATGGCTCTAACGGCAGTTCTAATAAGTCTCCTTTGAGTAAGAACTTCATAAAAAATCAGCTGGTCTGCCCTCCTACTGCACTAGTAATCCTGAAGTCTCCAATATGGTTCCTACACTGACAGTGGACGGACGGAATAAAGGACTGAACTACAGCTTTTTCTCGTTCAATGCAAAACCGCAATACCACAGACTCATTTCCACAGGCGTATACACTTCAACACTATAGTAGATATTATTTGTTTACACCATAATTCCTTGGAGTTAAAAAAAAATGCATTTTAGCATCGAAAATTTTTGAAATTTGGAAAAATCGGATCTAGATGCTCTCGGATGTAAAACAATAACCCAAAAAGGCACGGTGCGAATTAATAAATGCAATCCTTCAGTCCGCCCTTCCGTCCGTCCGTGAGTCCGTATCCACGTTTTACGAACACACCTGTCCCTATTCTAGCACACATCAATGTCGCGGCATGAGTTAACCATAACAACCTTGATGGACTATACAACGACAGAGAGCATCTAGCGGTAACGTGACCATCATCGATCAAAGTCAGTTTATCGGCACGTACATGTAAACAGGGCCAAAATAGGGTTTACTGACAACTGACAAAATCCCCTAAAATGTAACTGACAACTGACAAATGAGCGAAATTTTAACTGACATGAATACTTTTCTGGACCCCTCATCCAGACCCTCTGCAAAGCTTGATCAAACCTGTTTCGCTGTTCGGCATTCATTTCATACAACTCTGTTGTTTTCACTTTCCGCTTTTCGCTATAGAGCTGTTAAGTTGTGACGTATTTCCGGGTCCAACTGCTCACAAAAACCGATAAAATAAAGCGAAAAATGTTTTCAAGGAATTAACCTCCACCTGACACAGGTAGATCTTTGAACAGCAAATCCTGTCATAAAGAAAAAGTAAGAAAAGTCTTTATAAAACTGCTTTTCCTTTTGGACCCGGAAGTTGTTTTTCTATACGAGTGACGTCACACTTAACAGCCCTACAGACAAGTACCCTTGCACGTGACATCAAAGCAGCTCAATTTGGAGGACAAAACAAAAGAATTTCAATCAGTCCTGAGAATTGGAAACCTATTGTTTTGTCCTCCAAACTGAGCTGCTACAACAAACTGAGCTGAACTTTTTCATGGACTTCAGAGAACAGTAGAAATGGGAGAAAAAAGTTAAAAAGATTTAGGGAATGTAGTGAAATAAAATTACTGAAAATTCCTATCCTTTTTATCAAAACTAGTGAAGTCACCTTTTTTCACCTATGCTAGTCAGTTGTCTGTCGCACTTTGTAATAATCGTCGCACTTTGTAATACCTGTCGAACTTTGTAATAAATCTGTCGCACTTTGTAATAAACTAGACGCTCTAGTTTGTCTAGTTCTACGATTCTCATACCGTAGTTTGCTCATAGATTCTCAGACTTCTCTCTTTGAGTACGTGGACCAACCCGTTCCAAAATCGCTAAATAACATTTTTTAGTGTGGGTCTACCACGTACGGCGCGTGCGTTTGTAAGTAGTTTAAGCGTACCGTTAAAAAACTCTAAAGACAATGGTAGGCCACGAACCTTGAACGAATGAATTAATGGCAGCCAAACACCGAAAGCTATAAATACCTCGAGCTCGATATCATGTGGCAAATTCTATTAAATTGTCGATCATATTTGTACACAAATACATAACACAACTTCATTGGACAGACTATTGCTGTGGTTACAAGTTCTCGACCAATCATGACGTGTGACGTCACAATAGACATTATGGTCTCCCTGACGCCCGAAAAACGGCCCTCATTTTAAGACTGGTTTGCCGCCATGGCAACCCAGTAAAAAGCTGTCGCACTTTGTAATAACCTTCGTCGCACTTTGTAATAAAAAAAGCTGTCGCACTTTGTAATAACCTTCGTCGCACTTTGTAATAACCTTCGTCGCGCTTTGTAATACTCATTACCAAAGAGTACATAATATAAATAAAGCGTAAGCTGCAACATGTTTAGCATATAAGCGTCTAAGCACAGTATACTCTTATCAATTCTTCGTCTTAACGGATTGATTAATATTTGAATACATGTATCCACTTCATGTTAGAATACAGCTTATGTTTGCTGAATCGAAACCCATTTTTTTGTATTCAAAGATTGTTTTTCATTAAAAGAAGTGAAAACGAATAGTCCAGAGGCAGCAGAGGGGGCATTTCAAATTTAGGGAGGGGGGATTGAGAACGTTTCGTATCCTAGTTGTTCTCATGAGAAATGAACAATCGAACGTCAGGTTTCAGCATTTAGAAAGTCAGAGCTAGGCATTTACCTTTAGGTAATCTAACCATTTAATTGATCGACGGCAGCTTATTGCCCGATTTCCCTGTCGCGACGGTT
The DNA here is from genome assembly GCA_964019055.1 of Anthopleura xanthogrammica. NCBI lineage: Eukaryota > Metazoa > Cnidaria > Anthozoa > Actiniaria > Actiniidae > Anthopleura > Anthopleura xanthogrammica. The sequence continues at coordinate 4,249,420 of OZ025216.1, read as the reverse complement.
GTCTCGGTCAGCGCGTAGCAATGAAAACAGTCGTAATACAACTTACTCTTTTTTCAACTAAATGATCTGTTACAAAATTAATATTAAGGTATTGGGATACGAAAAATGGCCGTTTTCCCTAAACAAAAAACATTTTCTTTGGCTTTTTCATAAGCTCCGGCCGGAAAAGGGCGGGGTTGCTCGTCGGAAATTTAAAAAATGACCCCTAAAAGATGCCTGAATCCTACGAAGGTGGGCGTGGCAACAAGATATTTTTACCCCTAAGAGATACCAGCTAAAATTGGACAAATTTATAGTTATTTTGTATCCTTAATAGTCCCAAAGACGTAAACTGATGGAATTTCAATGTATTCGATGAGTGAGTTACACGTTTATAATTGGACATAATTATACGATTAAAGTGACTGACTACTTTTGAACGTTCAATTTGAGCCCGCGATGTGCGCGCGCACAAAAATTGCTGAAAACCGAGTAACAGCCTTCAAAATCTTATTGAGGAACCATACACGTTTTGAACTTCAACAGAACAAAAACCCCGAATTTTGCACGGGACTCTATATTTTTCTTTGAATTTCCTAACACAAAAGGTAAAAATCAATCTTTTGAGAAAGTTTGAGAAAAACGTAATTATTAGAACTTATAAAAAAAGCGTTTCATGTGTTTTTGTTGTTGTAGTTTGAGTACGCTTTTCGGTTGATTGAGCTAACAAGAAGCTGAATATTTAGCTTATTTTTAAAACTTTCTTCAATTTTTTTTAGTTAGTCTTCAAAAATAATGTTTAAAGTAGATGTCCTGAGAAAATTGCTTCCAGAAATTCTTTAATTTTTGAGTTGTGAATTTTTGTGTGTAAAGCTTGATTTCCGCCCATTTTTCTTTCGAAATCTTGTCAAGATGATCATATTCAAAATTTATTATCTCGAAAATGAGCTCGGGACACCCCATTTTTCTTTTCTTTTTTGGAATCAGCGTTAAATTCTGTGTAAAATATCTTTCTAAGAGCATTTTGTAATTATTCCTTGCTAAAGTAGTCAGTTACCTTAAAATTGTCTTTGCTGCTATCATTCTTATCTAATATCTTATTATCTTTAAAAATACCCTAAAAGATACCAGCTTTGACTTCGGTGGCCCGAAAAGCTTTTAGACACCCTAAACGATACCAAACCCCTGATTTTGACCCCTAAAAGATACGACGAGCACCCCCGCCCTACGATATAAGGGAGTCCCCCCCGGGACAAGGTTGTTTTATCATCTGAACGAAGGAATCAGACCACCGCTTGCGTTACCAGGTCTTACAAGAAAACTGTCAACTATAACAATGTACAGACCATATTTCTGCATATTCAATGCCTTAAATTTAAGCTATCTCGTACCAAACACTCATACACAACTAAAAATAATTAAAACTCGTACAAAAAAAATTTTTTTTTTCGATGGAAAACATCGATTCGTACCAAAAATCTTGAAGGAGTTGGTGCTAGAGCTATGCCGGAGAGAGACCAAATGACAAAGAGACTTCGTTACCGAACATGTTACGAGGATTGTAACACCGCAAACTGGTCAAAAACTGTTCAAAGAGTAATGTACGCTTGATCATTGTGACAAGAGATATTTTTCAACCCCAATAATATGGAATCAAGTTTGCTTTTGAAGTGCTGGCCGTTATTTACTGCCGTATCCTTCACTCAACCCTACCTACAGCTCCTATATATATATTACTTAAATTTTATGTTTGACTCCGAGTCCATGTTTTGTACACGAGTCCATGTTTTCCGAGATCAGTCCATGTTTTCTCCGGTCCAGTCCAGTCCATGTTCTAGACCATGCCGATTTCAGGGGGTTCACTGGAATACCTAAATTAGACCAAACTGATCACAAAGAGTTCTGAATCACTGATATATAACTCGGCAAGAAACCTCCAATAAAACTTTGTTTTCGAGGACAAAAAAGCACGGGCGATCGATATACCGCCTCTCATCGCTGTGGTTATTGCTTCGATTCCTATACACGCGGTCATTATGCGAGCTGGTAGAGTTGTTTGTTGGTTCTGTCCTGTGCTTCAAGGATTTTATGTGTTTTACGTCGTCGTGAAAAAAAGAATCTATTTTAGTGCTTTTCAGGTTATTAAATTTGCTTGGATTCCACTGGCAAACTATCGTACCTAGAAGAAAGGTTCTTGTTGTTTGTAGATGTAAAAGAACGAATCTAGACCGATAAAAAATTAAAACGATAATTTGTCAATCAATCAATCAATTAATCTTTATTAGGGTTATTAAACAGATAAAGAACTTTGTCTTTTTTCCAATCTGGCCTTTGAAATTTGTTCTATATTTTATCTATATCATACTTAAATAAACAATTCTATTTATTTATTTACAAAAGAAACAAGTGTAGAAATTCGAAAAACAGCTAAGTCATTATTAAAGGGTATTTAAGCTTGATAACATCGACGTAAAATGATGGAAAGTAGGATATCAACCTTGTCATTCTTAGAACAAAGTTACAATAGAAATAACAAGTGAATTGTGAACAAAAATTAGGTTATAGATGATCATAATAAACTAGATATAATATTCAAGGGCAATCAGTTCCAGGAATATTGAACAACTTTTCTATTTTCAAGGCCTTCTCAAGTGCAAGCATTTCTATACTAGATAGTTTGTTTGTCTCAAAAGCAAACCAAGAGGACTGGCATTTTTTTCTGATGCTCGCTCAACGTCATTACGTCGGCGTTAATTGAGAACCCCGACTGTTTTAGTGTTTTTCAGGTTACTAAATTTGCTTGGATTCCACTGGCAAACTATCGTATCCTAGAAGAAAGGTTCTTGTTGTTCGTAAATGTAAAAGAACGAATCTAGACCGATAATTTAAGCCGTTCAATAACAGCTAAAACCGTGTGTTTACCAAAAAAATGAACCACTGTTTTGCCGTCGAATAAAATAATATAGATTTAGGCACTGCCTAAAAGCGGAGCTCCCATAAATAGTATATTTAGTGCTAAAAACGTGACAATTGTGTGACGCGGCATAACGCTGGTTATAGCGTTACCACTTCGTTTGATTTTACCAGAACCCAGGAGGAAAAACTAAAAGAAAAACCATTATTTTAAGCCTTCAAAAGCATTAGAAAACTTTTCAATTCGAAGAAAAATAATTATAGATTGTAGAACATATGAGTACATGTATAGAACAAAGGATTTCATTCAGCAAATCTTTTTTAGGTGGAAAGTGAACTACACTGAAAATTGTCGAAAAATATTACCGATAAGCTTAAGCTTACATTCACTTGAACTTCACATGTAAAAAGAGACATATTCATTAATGCAAGATAATCATTTTCTTTGTTATTAAGTTGGTCTTTGAAAAGTTGTTTTTTTTCAGATCAGATTTATTCTTAACTTTATTATCGAGCGAAATATCTTACAAAAACATAAGCTTATCCGAGCTTATCCATAAAAAAAAAACAAGCTCAACATTTTTGCGATTGTGTAATAGTAATAGCTGGAAAAGCCCGATAAATAGCAAATATTTGGTGTGATATGTATTCCTTTTTCATATTTCATTCAACATTAAAATAAATTATCTATAAAAATGTCAAAATATTCATATGATTATGAAACTGGAATCTTGTTTTGACTTCGCGTGAGGTTCGCTGGCCGAAAAATATTTTTTTTCAAAGAACCAAGTCTTTTTACTAAGTCTTAGCCTTTTTTCTTGAAATGGGATCAAAAACAAAAACTCAAAGTTTCAAATATCGCTTTTTTGGTTCACAAGTATTGAAGAAAAAGATGATAAAAATCTAGAATGCAGTAAAAACGATAAACTATCCAATTTTTTCAGACAATGTTTGCCGAACCAACGTCCTTGGCTTGTCTGAGATTTTCTCCAGCTAGTTTACACATTTCTTGTCCATTTTTTTACGAAATATTAGTTAAAATTAATGAATTTACCTTCTATGAAGTGTTTTCTACGGAACTGAAATATCATTCTTGCAGTATAATCAGGTTTTTTCTGGTCTACAGTCCACTTTTTCTCTCACTGAAGTTTCAGTCACGAAACTTCATCGTAAGATTAAGAATCTTCCCTCGCTTTCCCTCGCTAAATCTTCTTTAGCAAGTCGCTAAAGTCGAAAAATTGTTTTTGTTCACTTTAAGACAGACATGACTTCGATTAAACGTATTTTTCGCATTGCAAAAATAAGAAAAACTACTTCTTGATCCATCTTTGACTACATTATTGCAATTTTTCTGTGTATTTGTGAGTAAGCAAAGCGCGCGGGAACCCTGTGCAAAGTGGTACACGGACGGACGTATGTATGTATGTATGTATGTATGTATGTATGTATGTATGTATGTATGTATGTATGTATGTATGGACAAGGTGATGACGTAATCAAGCCATGAAAAATCAACTCGATGGGTTACCATTTTTTCTTAAGTATGGTGCTCCGCTCGCGCGGGCCTTCGGCCCGCGCGGGAGCTCCGCTAAAACTACAAAAATAGCTAAAAACTAAAACATTTTTAGTAATTTTACAAGAAGCATATAAACACACTTAAGAGTTAGTTGAGGCCCGAGATTTATAAAGAATATGCTTTTGTATTAGGGTGCACGTGTTTTTTGCGGTCGAGTGTTTGGAAGATGTCATTTAATCAGTGGGGTCATCTATTAGCATGATATTGGCAGATTTACAGGATTTCAGGGGGTTCACTGGAATATCTAAATTAGACCAAACTGATCACAAAGAGTTCTGAATCAATGATGTATAACTCGGCAAGAAACCTCCAATAAAACTTTGTTTTAGAGTACAAAGAAGCACGCGGACGATTGATATACCGCCTCTCATCGCTGTGGTTATGGCTTCGATTCCTATACACGCGGTCATTATGCGAGCTGGTAGAGTTGTTTGTTGGTTCTGTCCTGTGCTTCAAGGATTTTATGTGTTTTACGTCGTCGTGAAAAAAAGAATCTATTTTAGTGCTTTTCAGGTTATTAAATTTGCTTGGATTCCACTGGCAAACTATCGTACCTAGAAGAAAGGTTCTTGTTGTTTGTAGATGTAAAAGAACGAATCTAGACCGATAAAAAATTAAAACGATAATTTGTCAATCAATCAATCAATTAATCTTTATTAGGGTTATTAAACAGATAAAGAACTTTGTCTTTTTTCCAATCTGGCCTTTGAAATTTGTTCTATATTTTATCTATATCATACTTAAATAAACAATACTCCCGTTTCGAGTTCTCTTTTACGCTGTGTTAGCCTCAAAACCGTGTATTATATTCTTTTATTCAGTAACAGCCCGTGGAAATTCAAGAGATCTGTGTGTAAAGAAGACAATAAAAATACTTTGAAATTCACGAGTTTTATCTAAATTTCTGCATAATTTACGCACAATTGAGGCTAACACAGCGTAAAAGAGAACTCGAAACGGGAGTATTCTATTTATTTATTTACAAAAGAAACAAGTGTAGAAATTCGAAAAACAGCTAAGTCATTATTAAAGGGTATTTAAGCTTGATAACATCGACGTAAAATGATGGAAAGTAGGATATCAACCTTGTCATTCTTAGAACAAAGTTACAATAGAAATAACAAGTGAATTGTGAACAAAAATTAGGTTATAGATGATCATAATAAACTAGATATAATATTCAAGGGCAATCAGTTCCAGGAATATTGAACAACTTTTCTATTTTCAAGGCCTTCTCAAGTGCAAGCATTTCTATACTAGATAGTTTGTTTGTCTCAAAAGCAAACCAAGAGGACTGGCATTTTTTTCTGATGCTCGCTCAACGTCATTACGTCGGCGTTAATTGAGAACCCCGACTGTTTTAGTGTTTTTCAGGTTACTAAATTTGCTTGGATTCCACTGGCAAACTATCGTATCCTAGAAGAAAGGTTCTTGTTGTTCGTAAATGTAAAAGAACGAATCTAGACCGATAATTTAAGCCGTTCAATAACAGCTAAAACCGTGTGTTTACCAAAAAAATGAACCACTGTTTTGCCGTCGAATAAAATAAAACTACAAAAATAGCTAAAAACTAAAACATTTTTAGTAATTTTACAAGAAGCATATAAACACACTTAAGAGTTAGTTGAGGCCCGAGATTTATAAAGAATATGCTTTTGTATTAGGGTGCACGTGTTTTTTGCGGTCGAGTGTTTGGAAGATGTCATTTAATCAGTGGGGTCATCTATTAGCATGATATTGGCAGATTTACAGGATTTCAGGGGGTTCACTGGAATATCTAAATTAGACCAAACTGATCACAAAGAGTTCTGAATCAATGATGTATAACTCGGCAAGAAACCTCCAATAAAACTTTGTTTTCGAGGACAAAAAAGCACGGGCGATCGATATACCGCCTTTCATCGCTGTGGTTATCAGGTTATGGCTTCGATTCCTGTACACGCGGTCATTATGCGCACTGGTAGAGTCGTTTGTTTGTTCTGTCCTGTGCTTCAAGGATTTTGCTCGGGAGAATCACTCCCTACTCTTCTTACAAATTAAGATTTAGAGAAAGATGGCTAAGAAACGCTTATGAAAAGTGAATAAGTCAGGTGTGATGCCATACTTGGTAAACAATCATGAAAAGCTTTCGGCCAATATTTAATTAAATCTTAGTTTTCAAGCTAAAGAAACAAGTATCTAGTAGAAAGTCGAAAGTGAAATAACGATATTTTTGACAACGTCCCCCCTCCCCACTCGCTTTTAGAGTCCCTTAAGGATCTCTGTAATTATCGTTTTACAGACCAAGGACCAAGGAACTATGGTTCAAAGAGAAGACTGTTGCTGGACTGAAATCTCAGTTTTCAAACAAAGAAACAATTCCCCAAAAAATCAAAACTCAAATAAGAAGAATGTGTGTGTGTATCCTCCCTCTCCTTCTCTTAAAACTGCACTGGATCTTCTAGAATCTTCTAAAAAAGATAGCTGTTCTATAAATATCTAGCTACAACAAACATGTTCTTCCGCAAGCTTAATAATGAATATTATTATCATAAAACCAAGCCACTTTTAATGAATTAAAAGTGTGTTATGTCTATCTGTCAATACTAATAAATAATTATGTTATATATTATCTATATTATACTATAAGAAAATTACTCCAGAGCTCCACGCCTCTGAGTTGTAATAATCAAATCCAACAATAATTTCAAAAATTCAAAAAGGTTCAAAAATTTCCAGACTTCCGCCTTAAGTAGTTTTAAAACTTTTTCCTTATTTTTAAGCAAGCGTTTGTACCCTGTTTAGTTTGTTTGTTTTAGTCCTTTTCAGGTTATTAAATTTGCTGGGATTCCACTCGCAAACCATCGTATCCTAGAAGAAAGGTCCTTGTTGTTTGCAGATGTGAAAGAACGAATTTAGACCGATAACCATTAAAACCGATAATTTGTTCTATATTTTATCTATATCATACTTAAATAAACAATTCTATTTATTTATTTACAAAAGAAACAAGTGTAGAAATTCGAAAGTGAAATTGAAATATTTTTGACACTGTACCCCCCTCACCCCCCCCCCCCCCCAAAAAAAAGCCTTGGTCTTTTCCTTTAGTTGTATTACACTGTAGTGGTCTAATCCAGTTAAGAATTACGCTTTTTTCCGTGTTCAAACATGAATATGGGTATGTCGAGTATATCTGACATTTATCATCACAAACTTTAGAATGAAATAGCCCCCCCCCCCTTTCAAATACCCCCCCCCCCCTACTGCGTTAAGAGTCCCTTGAGGATCTGTGTATGTATAGAATGTGTAGAATGTGTATGTATCCCCCCTCTCCTTCCCCTCAAACCGCCCTGGATCTTCTAGAATCTTCTAAAAAAGGTAGCTGTTCTATAAATATCTAGCTACAACAAACATGTTCTTCCGCAAGCTTATTAATGGAATATAAATACTATAAAAATATATAGAATATCAATACTAATAAATAATTGTGTTATATATTATCTATATTATTCTACAAGAAAAGCACTCTAGAGGTTATAATAACACATCTACATAAAATACTTGTTTCTGATTGGCTGATTGATTGTGAATTTTCTCTTTATCCGTGCGATTAATTAATTGCACACATCTGGGAACTTTATACCTTTTGTTGTTGTTCAGACACGAGTATTTTTTGTAAATGTATTCTTAAAAGGAAATACCACCTGTGTTCTCGAAGAATTAATGAAAAATACCACTTTTATTTAATGCAAGTTGCTTAATAATCATTTATTACTTCTATAGCGCATATTAACATGATAATGATATGATCAAATGCACTTTACCACTACGTGTGGTATTTTTCATTAATTCTTCTCGAACGAATTCTTTTTTTACGTCATCGTGAAAAAGAAAAAAAAAACTGTATTAGTGCTTTTCAGGTTATTAAATTTGCTGGGATTCCAATGACAAACCATCGTATCCTAGAAGAAAGGTTCTTATAATAATAATAAATCCTTTATTTCTATAGCGCTATTTACACTAAAGATCAATAGCGCTTAACAATTAATATATAAAATAGCTAGAAACGAAAAACTAATATGTATATATATAAATATGATAACCAATTGAAAATAAAAAATTGTTCTAATACAAAGAAGAAAAAAAATTATTCTAAAAACTAATTTAATTAAAAAAATGCCTGAGAGAAAAGATATGTCTTAACCTTAGTCTTAAAACTTTCTAATGTATCTGCATTCCTAAAATCCTGAGGGAGCGAGTTCCATAAAAAAGGGCCAGCTACAGAAAAAGCGCGACTGCCATACGTCTTAGTGCTATAATTAGGGACGCTTAAAAAATTGGCAGTTGATGAACGTAGCGCGCGCGATGGCTTATACCTATTAACAAGATCGGAAATATACTGAGGTCCTAAGCTATGAATTGCTTTATAAGTTAAAACTAAGATCTTAAAGATAATTCTAAACTTCACAGGTAACCAGTGAATTCTATTCAAAATAGGTGTGATATGCTCAGATTTCCGAGAACAGGTCAATAAACGAGCAGCTGAGTTTTGTACATATTCTTGTTGTTTGTAGATGTGAAAGAACGAATCTACACCGATAATTTAAACTGCTCAATAACAGTTAAAACCATATGTTTACAAAAAAAATTTTTAAAAATGAACTACTGTTTTACAACAATCTTAGTTTTCAAACTAAAGAAACAAGTATAGAAATTCTAAAGTGAAATAACGATATTTTTGACAACGTCCCCCCTCCCCACTCGCTTTTAGAGTCCCTTAAGGATCTGTGTAACTATCGTTTTACAGATCAAAGACCTAGGAACTCTGGTTTAAAGAGAAGACTGTTGCTGGACTGAAATCTCAGTTTTCAAACAAAGAAACACTATTCCAAAAAATCAGAACTGAAATAACGCTTATGAAAAGCTTTCGGCTAATATTTAAATATTGGTTTTCAAACAAAAGAAGCAAGTTTAGAAAGTCGAAAGTGAAATAAAAATATTTTTGACACCGTCCACCCTCCTCCAACACCCTCCCCCACCCCCCACCCCCCCTTTTCTGTCTTCCCTCAAAGTAACCAGGATGCGCTTAAAGGCTTTTCTATAAATATCCATTGTTTTGCAATCGAGAAAAGGAAAACTAATTAAAAAATAGCTAAAAGTTAAAAAAAACCGCAAATTATCATATCAACAAGTGGTATAAATAAGAGCAGTCCGAACTTTATTTTACCACACTTCGCGACTCAAGAAAAAGAGAACTTAACAAGTTTTGAGTATCAAGACACGTGAATCTGATCCAGGTACGTTCTAGAAAGTTTCTGAAAATTGTTTGTTCTTGTTGTTAAGAAACCGGCTGATACAATATGGGTGTGGTCCTCTATTCCTGAGTTCTGAAGCTATTCTTTACGTTATTCGTTACGACTACAGTCTTTTTACACGAAATAGGTTCTTGCGGTTTGGGGTAAACATGCAAGAGTACTTGGCGTAACGGTAGTTACCTCGCCACCTCTTACCTCTATCCCGGGTTCGATTACTTTACTCCATGCGGCATCACATGTGAGAAGAGTTTGTTAGGTCTCACGTTCAACGCGGGTTTTTCTTCTGGCTTTTTCGGTTTTTCCCTCTCTGCGAAACCCAACACTCTAAATTCCAATTCCATCTGTGAGTGAGTCGTGCCTTTACTTAGATCAGGGTTCGATGAAAATAAGGGGCAGGGGTCTAAATGACAAACTTCAGCAAGCACGTTCTCAATCCTCTAGCTAGGTTAACTACAAGGATATTATTGTATAGCTTTGAAAATATTCTATATATGGGAGTGCTCTAACTTCCCTAATCAGGGGAAAATAACGCTAGAAAGAAATAGAGGTCTTGTCAGCCCCATTTTTAAGTTTTTGGCACATTTCAATTGCTTGTAACTCTACAGATATTTGCCTTATTACTTTGAAAGTCTGCACATTTACTGGTCTTTCATGTTTTGGGGACAGAATAACTGAAGGAAAACCAATTTTTCCACAGTTGAGGTGCAGCAATAGAAAAAGCTTTAAATCCATAGGTATTTTAAAACTCTTTCCTGTCCGTTACATCTCGAAGAACGTTTTCTAAATTAAAGAAGGATAAGCTATGTTTTATACTGTGATAAACCTCATTATTATTACAAAGAGCATCATCATTTTATACCTTCTTCGTAATATGCACTTACTTCTACTTCTACAACAGCATTCATTGAGAAAATACTTCCGACATCATGATTTTCAAGAATCATCTTATCGTGCTTTGCATGGTTGTTGCAATACTTTCCTTCACTATTGCTTCGCCTTTACCAGCAGGTAATGTACTTAAACATTCTTTCGTTCTTTCGTTCTTTCGTTCTTTCGTTCTTTCGTTCTTTCGTTCTTTCGTTCTTTCGTTCTTTCGTTCTTTCGTTCTTTCGTTCTTTCGTTCTTTCGTTCTTTCGTTCTTTCGTTCTTTCGTTCTTTCGTTCTTTCGTTCTTTCGTTCTTTCGTTCTTTCGTTCTTTCGTTCTTTCGTTCTTTCGTTCTTTCGTTCTTTCGTTCTTTCGTTCTTTCGTTCTTTCGTTCTTTCGTTCTTTCGTTCTTTCGTTCTTTCGTTCTTTCGTTCTTTCGTTCTTTCGTTCTTTCGTTCTTTCGTTCTTTCGTTCTTTCGTTCTTCGTAACTTGTTATATTGATCAAAAACCTTATGGATGACTACAACTGAAAATGATAATAAATATTACAAAACTTCTACTTCTTTTTTGACCTTTTTGTATTTTCTATCCTAACAGATCAGAAACCTCAAGAAGACACTTTCGGCAATAACAATGGTAATTATGTATAATATTTTAAAATTCTCTAAGGCTTATATCAAGTAAAATCTTAGATTATGTAGATGTGTAGAAAGCATTAGGAATATTAAGGTCTTGAGTCTTTTCAAGAAGCTCTTTTTGAAAGAATTTAAATAATTAGATTTCTATCTAATCTTTGCACTTACAGCGATATGCAGAAATTATGATCCTTTTGATATATATACACGTATATCAAACGTATATCAGAAATTATGGGATGTCATCGCTGATATTTGTTTTCCAGTTGCCTATCACTAGGGCTTTCTACTGAAAAAAAATAAGAGAGATGACATCCCATAATTTGTGATATACTTTCGATATACTTGTATATATACTTCAAAGGATCAGAATTTCTGCATATCGCTGTATATTGTATATATTAATTAGCAATTTTTATTTATATGTATATTTTTCAGTTTTTCATTTTTTTGTCGTAAAAACAAAAATGAAAATAATCTAATGAAATCATGATCAACTGGTTTGATGGACCGCTTAGTTCAAAAACGTTTCAGAAGACGATGATGCTGCAGAGAAAAACAAGAAAAGATTTTCCTTGTATCCCGTTTCCAATCTTCATATATTTATTATGAATAACATTGTTTTAGTATTTTTACATTTCATGTAATTTATTTATTTTCGTAATATCCAGGAAATAATGTACAAGGTGGCGGCAGTAACTCAGGTAAATATGTATAACATTTTAAACTTTTTCACTATCTTTATTGAAATATTTCTAAACATTAACCAATATTATCAGTTCAAGCAAAATCTTAGCCGGATACGATTTTGTAGATTTTCATATTATAAATAGAGATTAGTCGTTGTTTAAGTCGAAATGAAAAGAAGGCTGAAAGAAAACCAAAGAAATGCCAGATAAATGTCTGGAAGAAGAATAGGATGGACAAAAAAAAAATAGACTGTAATCTAAAGAAACTGATTTAACGACGCGTTCAAAAACGTTTTAGGTATTTTAGTAGCAGTATACAGGAGAGAAAATAGAAACGAGAATTTCCTTCCATCCCGTTCCCAATCTCATGTAATTTAATGACCTTTCCTTCATTATGATCATGATTAAGATTGTTTTAATGTTTTACATTTTATGTTATTAATATATTTTCGTAATATTCAGGAACTGCCAATGTTGGCGGACATCATAATGGTAAATATGTATAACATTTTAAACTTTTTCAATATCTGTGATGAGTTATAATATTCTTAAATTCTCTATTATACGTCGGGTAAAATCTTAGATTTTGTATCCCTGTTTTCACATTATAGTAGCGACCAATCGTTATTTAAGTCAAAATTAAACAAGACTGCAAAACAAATTGTGAGATAAATGTCTGGAAAAAAGTGAAGTCGGAAAATAATTAAATGTAATGCAGAGAAACTGATTTGATTGGTCGATGTAGTTCAACGAGGTTTTAGCAGAAGTATGTAGGAGAGAAAAACCAGATGCTAATTTTCATCAATCCGATCATCTCTCCATTCTACTTAATGACTTGTCCTATATATTAAGGTGATTGTTTTTGTGCTTAAATTCTATTCACATTTTCTTTTTCTTTTTTTATATTTAGGAAACGTAAATAATGGAGGTTATCGTCATCCATGGTACTACGGTGACAGTGCAGGTACTGTACTCTTTCACATAATACTAGATTGTTCAGTATATTTTGTTCTATTGATCGAAATCTAATTATTGATGACTTCAACTGAAAATGATAATCGGAATATTATAAAATGTCTTTTTTAATAAATGGTTATTTTCATTCCAGTGTTCTTTTTTACCTTTTTTTGTATGTTCTATCCTAACAGATCAGAAACCTCAAGAAGACACTTTCGGCAATAACAATGGTAATTATGTATAATATTTTAAAATTCTCTAAGGCTTATATCAAGTAAAATCTTAGATTATGTAGATGTGTAGAAAGCATTAGGAATATTAAGGTCTTGAGTCTTTTCAAGAAGCTCTTTTTGAAAGAATTTAAATAATTAGATTTCTATCTAATCTTTGCACTTACAGCGATATGCAGAAATTATGATCCTTTTGATATATATACACGTATATCAAACGTATATCAGAAATTATGGGATGTCATCGCTGATATTTGTTTTCCAGTTGCCTATCACTAGGGCTTTCTACTGAAAAAAAATAAGAGAGATGACATCCCATAATTTGTGATATACTTTCGATATACTTGTATATATACTTCAAAGGATCAGAATTTCTGCATATCGCTGTATATTGTATATATTAATTAGCAATTTTTATTTATATGTATATTTTTCAGTTTTTCATTTTTTTGTCGTAAAAACAAAAATGAAAATAATCTAATGAAATCATGATCAACTGGTTTGATGGACCGCTTAGTTCAAAAACGTTTCAGAAGACGATGATGCTGCAGAGAAAAACAAGAAAAGATTTTCCTTGTATCCCGTTTCCAATCTTCATATATTTATTATGAATAACATTGTTTTAGTATTTTTACATTTCATGTAATTTATTTATTTTCGTAATATCCAGGAAATAATGTACAAGGTGGCGGCAGTAACTCAGGTAAATATGTATAACATTTTAAACTTTTTCACTATCTTTATTGAAATATTTCTAAACATTAACCAATATTATCAGTTCAAGCAAAATCTTAGCCGGATACGATTTTGTAGATTTTCATATTATAAATAGAGATTAGTCGTTGTTTAAGTCGAAATGAAAAGAAGGCTGAAAGAAAACCAAAGAAATGCCAGATAAATGTCTGGAAGAAGAATAGGATGGACAAAAAAAAAATAGACTGTAATCTAAAGAAACTGATTTAACGACGCGTTCAAAAACGTTTTAGGTATTTTAGTAGCAGTATACAGGAGAGAAAATAGAAACGAGAATTTCCTTCCATCCCGTTCCCAATCTCATGTAATTTAATGACCTTTCCTTCATTATGATCATGAATAAGATTGTTTTAATGTTTTACATTTTATGTTATTAATATATTTTCGTAATATTCAGGAACTGCCAATGTTGGCGGACATCATAATGGTAAATATGTATAACATTTTAAACTTTTTCAATATCTGTGATGAGTTATAATATTCTTAAATTCTCTATTATACGTCGGGTAAAATCTTAGATTTTGTATCCCTGTTTTCACATTATAGTAGCGACCAATCGTTATTTAAGTCAAAATTAAACAAGACTGCAAAACAAATTGTGAGATAAATGTCTGGAAAAAAGTGAAGTCGGAAAATAATTAAATGTAATGCAGAGAAACTGATTTGATTGGTCGATGTAGTTCAACGAGGTTTTAGCAGAAGTATGTAGGAGAGAAAAACCAGATGCTAATTTTCATCAATCCGATCATCTCTCCATTCTACTTAATGACTTGTCCTATATATTAAGGTGATTGTTTTTGTGCTTAAATTCTATTCACATTTTCTTTTTCTTTTTTTATATTTAGGAAACGTAAATAATGGAGGTTATCGTCATCCATGGTACTACGGTGACAGTGCAGGTACTGTACTCTTTCACATAATACTAGATTGTTCAGTATATTTTGTTCTATTGATCGAAATCTAATTATTGATGACTTCAACTGAAAATGATAATCGGAATATTATAAAATGTCTTTTTTAATAAATGGTTATTTTCATTCCAGTGTTCTTTTTTACCTTTTTTTGTATGTTCTATCCTAACAGATCAGAAACCTCAAGAAGACACTTTCGGCAATAACAATGGTAATTATGTATAATATTTTAAAATTCTCTAAGGCTTATATCAAGTAAAATCTTAGATTATGTAGATGTGTAGAAAGCATTAGGAATATTAAGGTCTTGAGTCTTTTCAAGAAGCTCTTTTTGAAAGAATTTAAATAATTAGATTTCTATCTAATCTTTGCACTTACAGCGATATGCAGAAATTATGATCCTTTTGATATATATACACGTATATCAAACGTATATCAGAAATTATGGGATGTCATCGCTGATATTTGTTTTCCAGTTGCCTATCACTAGGGCTTTCTACTGAAAAAAAATAAGAGAGATGACATCCCATAATTTGTGATATACTTTCGATATACTTGTATATATACTTCAAAGGATCAGAATTTCTGCATATCGCTGTATATTGTATATATTAATTAGCAATTTTTATTTATATGTATATTTTTCAGTTTTTCATTTTTTTGTCGTAAAAACAAAAATGAAAATAATCTAATGAAATCATGATCAACTGGTTTGATGGACCGCTTAGTTCAAAAACGTTTCAGAAGACGATGATGCTGCAGAGAAAAACAAGAAAAGATTTTCCTTGTATCCCGTTTCCAATCTTCATATATTTATTATGAATAACATTGTTTTAGTATTTTTACATTTCATGTAATTTATTTATTTTCGTAATATCCAGGAAATAATGTACAAGGTGGCGGCAGTAACTCAGGTAAATATGTATAACATTTTAAACTTTTTCACTATCTTTATTGAAATATTTCTAAACATTAACCAATATTATCAGTTCAAGCAAAATCTTAGCCGGATACGATTTTGTAGATTTTCATATTATAAATAGAGATTAGTCGTTGTTTAAGTCGAAATGAAAAGAAGGCTGAAAGAAAACCAAAGAAATGCCAGATAAATGTCTGGAAGAAGAATAGGATGGACAAAAAAAAAATAGACTGTAATCTAAAGAAACTGATTTAACGACGCGTTCAAAAACGTTTTAGGTATTTTAGTAGCAGTATACAGGAGAGAAAATAGAAACGAGAATTTCCTTCCATCCCGTTCCCAATCTCATGTAATTTAATGACCTTTCCTTCATTATGATCATGAATAAGATTGTTTTAATGTTTTACATTTTATGTTATTAATATATTTTCGTAATATTCAGGAACTGCCAATGTTGGCGGACATCATAATGGTAAATATGTATAACATTTTAAACTTTTTCAATATCTGTGATGAGTTATAATATTCTTAAATTCTCTATTATACGTCGGGTAAAATCTTAGATTTTGTATCCCTGTTTTCACATTATAGTAGCGACCAATCGTTATTTAAGTCAAAATTAAACAAGACTGCAAAACAAATTGTGAGATAAATGTCTGGAAAAAAGTGAAGTCGGAAAATAATTAAATGTAATGCAGAGAAACTGATTTGATTGGTCGATGTAGTTCAACGAGGTTTTAGCAGAAGTATGTAGGAGAGAAAAACCAGATGCTAATTTTCATCAATCCGATCATCTCTCCATTCTACTTAATGACTTGTCCTATATATTAAGGTGATTGTTTTTGTGCTTAAATTCTATTCACATTTTCTTTTTCTTTTTTTATATTTAGGAAACGTAAATAATGGAGGTTATCGTCATCCATGGTACTACGGTGACAGTGCAGGTACTGTACTCTTTCACATAATACTAGATTGTTCAGTATATTTTGTTCTATTGATCGAAATCTAATTATTGATGACTTCAACTGAAAATGATAATCGGAATATTATAAAATGTCTTTTTTAATAAATGGTTATTTTCATTCCAGTGTTCTTTTTTACCTTTTTTTGTATGTTCTATCCTAACAGATCAGAAACCTCAAGAAGACACTTTCGGCAATAACAATGGTAATTATGTATAATATTTTAAAATTCTCTAAGGCTTATATCAAGTAAAATCTTAGATTATGTAGATGTGTAGAAAGCATTAGGAATATTAAGGTCTTGAGTCTTTTCAAGAAGCTCTTTTTGAAAGAATTTAAATAATTAGATTTCTATCTAATCTTTGCACTTACAGCGATATGCAGAAATTATGATCCTTTTGATATATATACACGTATATCAAACGTATATCAGAAATTATGGGATGTCATCGCTGATATTTGTTTTCCAGTTGCCTATCACTAGGGCTTTCTACTGAAAAAAAATAAGAGAGATGACATCCCATAATTTGTGATATACTTTCGATATACTTGTATATATACTTCAAAGGATCAGAATTTCTGCATATCGCTGTATATTGTATATATTAATTAGCAATTTTTATTTATATGTATATTTTTCAGTTTTTCATTTTTTTGTCGTAAAAACAAAAATGAAAATAATCTAATGAAATCATGATCAACTGGTTTGATGGACCGCTTAGTTCAAAAACGTTTCAGAAGACGATGATGCTGCAGAGAAAAACAAGAAAAGATTTTCCTTGTATCCCGTTTCCAATCTTCATATATTTATTATGAATAACATTGTTTTAGTATTTTTACATTTCATGTAATTTATTTATTTTCGTAATATCCAGGAAATAATGTACAAGGTGGCGGCAGTAACTCAGGTAAATATGTATAACATTTTAAACTTTTTCACTATCTTTATTGAAATATTTCTAAACATTAACCAATATTATCAGTTCAAGCAAAATCTTAGCCGGATACGATTTTGTAGATTTTCATATTATAAATAGAGATTAGTCGTTGTTTAAGTCGAAATGAAAAGAAGGCTGAAAGAAAACCAAAGAAATGCCAGATAAATGTCTGGAAGAAGAATAGGATGGACAAAAAAAAAATAGACTGTAATCTAAAGAAACTGATTTAACGACGCGTTCAAAAACGTTTTAGGTATTTTAGTAGCAGTATACAGGAGAGAAAATAGAAACGAGAATTTCCTTCCATCCCGTTCCCAATCTCATGTAATTTAATGACCTTTCCTTCATTATGATCATGAATAAGATTGTTTTAATGTTTTACATTTTATGTTATTAATATATTTTCGTAATATTCAGGAACTGCCAATGTTGGCGGACATCATAATGGTAAATATGTATAACATTTTAAACTTTTTCAATATCTGTGATGAGTTATAATATTCTTAAATTCTCTATTATACGTCGGGTAAAATCTTAGATTTTGTATCCCTGTTTTCACATTATAGTAGCGACCAATCGTTATTTAAGTCAAAATTAAACAAGACTGCAAAACAAATTGTGAGATAAATGTCTGGAAAAAAGTGAAGTCGGAAAATAATTAAATGTAATGCAGAGAAACTGATTTGATTGGTCGATGTAGTTCAACGAGGTTTTAGCAGAAGTATGTAGGAGAGAAAAACCAGATGCTAATTTTCATCAATCCGATCATCTCTCCATTCTACTTAATGACTTGTCCTATATATTAAGGTGATTGTTTTTGTGCTTAAATTCTATTCACATTTTCTTTTTCTTTTTTTATATTTAGGAAACGTAAATAATGGAGGTTATCGTCATCCATGGTACTACGGTGACAGTGCAGGTACTGTACTCTTTCACATAATACTAGATTGTTCAGTATATTTTGTTCTATTGATCGAAATCTAATTATTGATGACTTCAACTGAAAATGATAATCGGAATATTATAAAATGTCTTTTTTAATAAATGGTTATTTTCATTCCAGTGTTCTTTTTTACCTTTTTTTGTATGTTCTATCCTAACAGATCAGAAACCTCAAGAAGACACTTTCGGCAATAACAATGGTAATTATGTATAATATTTTAAAATTCTCTAAGGCTTATATCAAGTAAAATCTTAGATTATGTAGATGTGTAGAAAGCATTAGGAATATTAAGGTCTTGAGTCTTTTCAAGAAGCTCTTTTTGAAAGAATTTAAATAATTAGATTTCTATCTAATCTTTGCACTTACAGCGATATGCAGAAATTATGATCCTTTTGATATATATACACGTATATCAAACGTATATCAGAAATTATGGGATGTCATCGCTGATATTTGTTTTCCAGTTGCCTATCACTAGGGCTTTCTACTGAAAAAAAATAAGAGAGATGACATCCCATAATTTGTGATATACTTTCGATATACTTGTATATATACTTCAAAGGATCAGAATTTCTGCATATCGCTGTATATTGTATATATTAATTAGCAATTTTTATTTATATGTATATTTTTCAGTTTTTCATTTTTTTGTCGTAAAAACAAAAATGAAAATAATCTAATGAAATCATGATCAACTGGTTTGATGGACCGCTTAGTTCAAAAACGTTTCAGAAGACGATGATGCTGCAGAGAAAAACAAGAAAAGATTTTCCTTGTATCCCGTTTCCAATCTTCATATATTTATTATGAATAACATTGTTTTAGTATTTTTACATTTCATGTAATTTATTTATTTTCGTAATATCCAGGAAATAATGTACAAGGTGGCGGCAGTAACTCAGGTAAATATGTATAACATTTTAAACTTTTTCACTATCTTTATTGAAATATTTCTAAACATTAACCAATATTATCAGTTCAAGCAAAATCTTAGCCGGATACGATTTTGTAGATTTTCATATTATAAATAGAGATTAGTCGTTGTTTAAGTCGAAATGAAAAGAAGGCTGAAAGAAAACCAAAGAAATGCCAGATAAATGTCTGGAAGAAGAATAGGATGGACAAAAAAAAAATAGACTGTAATCTAAAGAAACTGATTTAACGACGCGTTCAAAAACGTTTTAGGTATTTTAGTAGCAGTATACAGGAGAGAAAATAGAAACGAGAATTTCCTTCCATCCCGTTCCCAATCTCATGTAATTTAATGACCTTTCCTTCATTATGATCATGAATAAGATTGTTTTAATGTTTTACATTTTATGTTATTAATATATTTTCGTAATATTCAGGAACTGCCAATGTTGGCGGACATCATAATGGTAAATATGTATAACATTTTAAACTTTTTCAATATCTGTGATGAGTTATAATATTCTTAAATTCTCTATTATACGTCGGGTAAAATCTTAGATTTTGTATCCCTGTTTTCACATTATAGTAGCGACCAATCGTTATTTAAGTCAAAATTAAACAAGACTGCAAAACAAATTGTGAGATAAATGTCTGGAAAAAAGTGAAGTCGGAAAATAATTAAATGTAATGCAGAGAAACTGATTTGATTGGTCGATGTAGTTCAACGAGGTTTTAGCAGAAGTATGTAGGAGAGAAAAACCAGATGCTAATTTTCATCAATCCGATCATCTCTCCATTCTACTTAATGACTTGTCCTATATATTAAGGTGATTGTTTTTGTGCTTAAATTCTATTCACATTTTCTTTTTCTTTTTTTATATTTAGGAAACGTAAATAATGGAGGTTATCGTCATCCATGGTACTACGGTGACAGTGCAGGTACTGTACTCTTTCACATAATACTAGATTGTTCAGTATATTTTGTTCTATTGATCGAAATCTAATTATTGATGACTTCAACTGAAAATGATAATCGGAATATTATAAAATGTCTTTTTTAATAAATGGTTATTTTCATTCCAGTGTTCTTTTTTACCTTTTTTTGTATGTTCTATCCTAACAGATCAGAAACCTCAAGAAGACACTTTCGGCAATAACAATGGTAATTATGTATAATATTTTAAAATTCTCTAAGGCTTATATCAAGTAAAATCTTAGATTATGTAGATGTGTAGAAAGCATTAGGAATATTAAGGTCTTGAGTCTTTTCAAGAAGCTCTTTTTGAAAGAATTTAAATAATTAGATTTCTATCTAATCTTTGCACTTACAGCGATATGCAGAAATTATGATCCTTTTGATATATATACACGTATATCAAACGTATATCAGAAATTATGGGATGTCATCGCTGATATTTGTTTTCCAGTTGCCTATCACTAGGGCTTTCTACTGAAAAAAAATAAGAGAGATGACATCCCATAATTTGTGATATACTTTCGATATACTTGTATATATACTTCAAAGGATCAGAATTTCTGCATATCGCTGTATATTGTATATATTAATTAGCAATTTTTATTTATATGTATATTTTTCAGTTTTTCATTTTTTTGTCGTAAAAACAAAAATGAAAATAATCTAATGAAATCATGATCAACTGGTTTGATGGACCGCTTAGTTCAAAAACGTTTCAGAAGACGATGATGCTGCAGAGAAAAACAAGAAAAGATTTTCCTTGTATCCCGTTTCCAATCTTCATATATTTATTATGAATAACATTGTTTTAGTATTTTTACATTTCATGTAATTTATTTATTTTCGTAATATCCAGGAAATAATGTACAAGGTGGCGGCAGTAACTCAGGTAAATATGTATAACATTTTAAACTTTTTCACTATCTTTATTGAAATATTTCTAAACATTAACCAATATTATCAGTTCAAGCAAAATCTTAGCCGGATACGATTTTGTAGATTTTCATATTATAAATAGAGATTAGTCGTTGTTTAAGTCGAAATGAAAAGAAGGCTGAAAGAAAACCAAAGAAATGCCAGATAAATGTCTGGAAGAAGAATAGGATGGACAAAAAAAAAATAGACTGTAATCTAAAGAAACTGATTTAACGACGCGTTCAAAAACGTTTTAGGTATTTTAGTAGCAGTATACAGGAGAGAAAATAGAAACGAGAATTTCCTTCCATCCCGTTCCCAATCTCATGTAATTTAATGACCTTTCCTTCATTATGATCATGAATAAGATTGTTTTAATGTTTTACATTTTATGTTATTAATATATTTTCGTAATATTCAGGAACTGCCAATGTTGGCGGACATCATAATGGTAAATATGTATAACATTTTAAACTTTTTCAATATCTGTGATGAGTTATAATATTCTTAAATTCTCTATTATACGTCGGGTAAAATCTTAGATTTTGTATCCCTGTTTTCACATTATAGTAGCGACCAATCGTTATTTAAGTCAAAATTAAACAAGACTGCAAAACAAATTGTGAGATAAATGTCTGGAAAAAAGTGAAGTCGGAAAATAATTAAATGTAATGCAGAGAAACTGATTTGATTGGTCGATGTAGTTCAACGAGGTTTTAGCAGAAGTATGTAGGAGAGAAAAACCAGATGCTAATTTTCATCAATCCGATCATCTCTCCATTCTACTTAATGACTTGTCCTATATATTAAGGTGATTGTTTTTGTGCTTAAATTCTATTCACATTTTCTTTTTCTTTTTTTATATTTAGGAAACGTAAATAATGGAGGTTATCGTCATCCATGGTACTACGGTGACAGTGCAGGTACTGTACTCTTTCACATAATACTAGATTGTTCAGTATATTTTGTTCTATTGATCGAAATCTAATTATTGATGACTTCAACTGAAAATGATAATCGGAATATTATAAAATGTCTTTTTTAATAAATGGTTATTTTCATTCCAGTGTTCTTTTTTACCTTTTTTTGTATGTTCTATCCTAACAGATCAGAAACCTCAAGAAGACACTTTCGGCAATAACAATGGTAATTATGTATAATATTTTAAAATTCTCTAAGGCTTATATCAAGTAAAATCTTAGATTATGTAGATGTGTAGAAAGCATTAGGAATATTAAGGTCTTGAGTCTTTTCAAGAAGCTCTTTTTGAAAGAATTTAAATAATTAGATTTCTATCTAATCTTTGCACTTACAGCGATATGCAGAAATTATGATCCTTTTGATATATATACACGTATATCAAACGTATATCAGAAATTATGGGATGTCATCGCTGATATTTGTTTTCCAGTTGCCTATCACTAGGGCTTTCTACTGAAAAAAAATAAGAGAGATGACATCCCATAATTTGTGATATACTTTCGATATACTTGTATATATACTTCAAAGGATCAGAATTTCTGCATATCGCTGTATATTGTATATATTAATTAGCAATTTTTATTTATATGTATATTTTTCAGTTTTTCATTTTTTTGTCGTAAAAACAAAAATGAAAATAATCTAATGAAATCATGATCAACTGGTTTGATGGACCGCTTAGTTCAAAAACGTTTCAGAAGACGATGATGCTGCAGAGAAAAACAAGAAAAGATTTTCCTTGTATCCCGTTTCCAATCTTCATATATTTATTATGAATAACATTGTTTTAGTATTTTTACATTTCATGTAATTTATTTATTTTCGTAATATCCAGGAAATAATGTACAAGGTGGCGGCAGTAACTCAGGTAAATATGTATAACATTTTAAACTTTTTCACTATCTTTATTGAAATATTTCTAAACATTAACCAATATTATCAGTTCAAGCAAAATCTTAGCCGGATACGATTTTGTAGATTTTCATATTATAAATAGAGATTAGTCGTTGTTTAAGTCGAAATGAAAAGAAGGCTGAAAGAAAACCAAAGAAATGCCAGATAAATGTCTGGAAGAAGAATAGGATGGACAAAAAAAAAATAGACTGTAATCTAAAGAAACTGATTTAACGACGCGTTCAAAAACGTTTTAGGTATTTTAGTAGCAGTATACAGGAGAGAAAATAGAAACGAGAATTTCCTTCCATCCCGTTCCCAATCTCATGTAATTTAATGACCTTTCCTTCATTATGATCATGAATAAGATTGTTTTAATGTTTTACATTTTATGTTATTAATATATTTTCGTAATATTCAGGAACTGCCAATGTTGGCGGACATCATAATGGTAAATATGTATAACATTTTAAACTTTTTCAATATCTGTGATGAGTTATAATATTCTTAAATTCTCTATTATACGTCGGGTAAAATCTTAGATTTTGTATCCCTGTTTTCACATTATAGTAGCGACCAATCGTTATTTAAGTCAAAATTAAACAAGACTGCAAAACAAATTGTGAGATAAATGTCTGGAAAAAAGTGAAGTCGGAAAATAATTAAATGTAATGCAGAGAAACTGATTTGATTGGTCGATGTAGTTCAACGAGGTTTTAGCAGAAGTATGTAGGAGAGAAAAACCAGATGCTAATTTTCATCAATCCGATCATCTCTCCATTCTACTTAATGACTTGTCCTATATATTAAGGTGATTGTTTTTGTGCTTAAATTCTATTCACATTTTCTTTTTCTTTTTTTATATTTAGGAAACGTAAATAATGGAGGTTATCGTCATCCATGGTACTACGGTGACAGTGCAGGTACTGTACTCTTTCACATAATACTAGATTGTTCAGTATATTTTGTTCTATTGATCGAAATCTAATTATTGATGACTTCAACTGAAAATGATAATCGGAATATTATAAAATGTCTTTTTTAATAAATGGTTATTTTCATTCCAGTGTTCTTTTTTACCTTTTTTTGTATGTTCTATCCTAACAGATCAGAAACCTCAAGAAGACACTTTCGGCAATAACAATGGTAATTATGTATAATATTTTAAAATTCTCTAAGGCTTATATCAAGTAAAATCTTAGATTATGTAGATGTGTAGAAAGCATTAGGAATATTAAGGTCTTGAGTCTTTTCAAGAAGCTCTTTTTGAAAGAATTTAAATAATTAGATTTCTATCTAATCTTTGCACTTACAGCGATATGCAGAAATTATGATCCTTTTGATATATATACACGTATATCAAACGTATATCAGAAATTATGGGATGTCATCGCTGATATTTGTTTTCCAGTTGCCTATCACTAGGGCTTTCTACTGAAAAAAAATAAGAGAGATGACATCCCATAATTTGTGATATACTTTCGATATACTTGTATATATACTTCAAAGGATCAGAATTTCTGCATATCGCTGTATATTGTATATATTAATTAGCAATTTTTATTTATATGTATATTTTTCAGTTTTTCATTTTTTTGTCGTAAAAACAAAAATGAAAATAATCTAATGAAATCATGATCAACTGGTTTGATGGACCGCTTAGTTCAAAAACGTTTCAGAAGACGATGATGCTGCAGAGAAAAACAAGAAAAGATTTTCCTTGTATCCCGTTTCCAATCTTCATATATTTATTATGAATAACATTGTTTTAGTATTTTTACATTTCATGTAATTTATTTATTTTCGTAATATCCAGGAAATAATGTACAAGGTGGCGGCAGTAACTCAGGTAAATATGTATAACATTTTAAACTTTTTCACTATCTTTATTGAAATATTTCTAAACATTAACCAATATTATCAGTTCAAGCAAAATCTTAGCCGGATACGATTTTGTAGATTTTCATATTATAAATAGAGATTAGTCGTTGTTTAAGTCGAAATGAAAAGAAGGCTGAAAGAAAACCAAAGAAATGCCAGATAAATGTCTGGAAGAAGAATAGGATGGACAAAAAAAAAATAGACTGTAATCTAAAGAAACTGATTTAACGACGCGTTCAAAAACGTTTTAGGTATTTTAGTAGCAGTATACAGGAGAGAAAATAGAAACGAGAATTTCCTTCCATCCCGTTCCCAATCTCATGTAATTTAATGACCTTTCCTTCATTATGATCATGAATAAGATTGTTTTAATGTTTTACATTTTATGTTATTAATATATTTTCGTAATATTCAGGAACTGCCAATGTTGGCGGACATCATAATGGTAAATATGTATAACATTTTAAACTTTTTCAATATCTGTGATGAGTTATAATATTCTTAAATTCTCTATTATACGTCGGGTAAAATCTTAGATTTTGTATCCCTGTTTTCACATTATAGTAGCGACCAATCGTTATTTAAGTCAAAATTAAACAAGACTGCAAAACAAATTGTGAGATAAATGTCTGGAAAAAAGTGAAGTCGGAAAATAATTAAATGTAATGCAGAGAAACTGATTTGATTGGTCGATGTAGTTCAACGAGGTTTTAGCAGAAGTATGTAGGAGAGAAAAACCAGATGCTAATTTTCATCAATCCGATCATCTCTCCATTCTACTTAATGACTTGTCCTATATATTAAGGTGATTGTTTTTGTGCTTAAATTCTATTCACATTTTCTTTTTCTTTTTTTATATTTAGGAAACGTAAATAATGGAGGTTATCGTCATCCATGGTACTACGGTGACAGTGCAGGTACTGTACTCTTTCACATAATACTAGATTGTTCAGTATATTTTGTTCTATTGATCGAAATCTAATTATTGATGACTTCAACTGAAAATGATAATCGGAATATTATAAAATGTCTTTTTTAATAAATGGTTATTTTCATTCCAGTGTTCTTTTTTACCTTTTTTTGTATGTTCTATCCTAACAGATCAGAAACCTCAAGAAGACACTTTCGGCAATAACAATGGTAATTATGTATAATATTTTAAAATTCTCTAAGGCTTATATCAAGTAAAATCTTAGATTATGTAGATGTGTAGAAAGCATTAGGAATATTAAGGTCTTGAGTCTTTTCAAGAAGCTCTTTTTGAAAGAATTTAAATAATTAGATTTCTATCTAATCTTTGCACTTACAGCGATATGCAGAAATTATGATCCTTTTGATATATATACACGTATATCAAACGTATATCAGAAATTATGGGATGTCATCGCTGATATTTGTTTTCCAGTTGCCTATCACTAGGGCTTTCTACTGAAAAAAAATAAGAGAGATGACATCCCATAATTTGTGATATACTTTCGATATACTTGTATATATACTTCAAAGGATCAGAATTTCTGCATATCGCTGTATATTGTATATATTAATTAGCAATTTTTATTTATATGTATATTTTTCAGTTTTTCATTTTTTTGTCGTAAAAACAAAAATGAAAATAATCTAATGAAATCATGATCAACTGGTTTGATGGACCGCTTAGTTCAAAAACGTTTCAGAAGACGATGATGCTGCAGAGAAAAACAAGAAAAGATTTTCCTTGTATCCCGTTTCCAATCTTCATATATTTATTATGAATAACATTGTTTTAGTATTTTTACATTTCATGTAATTTATTTATTTTCGTAATATCCAGGAAATAATGTACAAGGTGGCGGCAGTAAC
The DNA here is from genome assembly GCA_964019055.1 of Anthopleura xanthogrammica. Classification (NCBI taxonomy): domain Eukaryota; kingdom Metazoa; phylum Cnidaria; class Anthozoa; order Actiniaria; family Actiniidae; genus Anthopleura; species Anthopleura xanthogrammica. The sequence continues at coordinate 4,222,457 of OZ025216.1, read as the reverse complement.
TCAGGTAAATATGTATAACATTTTAAACTTTTTCACTATCTTTATTGAAATATTTCTAAACATTAACCAATATTATCAGTTCAAGCAAAATCTTATAGCCGGATACGATTTTGTAGATTTTCATATTACAAATAGAGATTAGTCGTTGTTTAGGTCGAAATGAAAAGAAGGCTGAAAGAAAACCAAAGAAATGCCAGATAAATGTCTGGAAGAAGAATAGGATGGACAAAAAAAAAATGGACTGTAATCTAAAGAAACTGATTTAACGACGCGTTCAAAAACGTTTTAGGTATTTTAGTAGCAGTATACAGGAGAGAAAATAGAAACGAGAATTTCCTTCCATCCCGTTCCCAATCTCATGTAATTTAATGACCTTTCCTTCATTATGATCATGAATAAGATTGTTTTAATGTTTTACATTTTATGTTATTAATATATTTTCGTAATATTCAGGAACTGCCAATGTTGGCGGACATCATAATGGTAAATATGTATAACATTTTAAACTTTTTCAATATCTGTGATGAGTTATAATATTCTTAAATTCTCTATTATACGTCGGGTAAAATCTTAGATTTTGTATCCCTGTTTTCACATTATAGTAGCGACCAATCGTTATTTAAGTCAAAATTAAACAAGACTGCAAAACAAATTGTGAGATAAATGTCTGGAAAAAAGTGAAGTCGGAAAATAATTAAATGTAATGCAGAGAAACTGATTTGATTGGTCGATGTAGTTCAACGAGGTTTTAGCCGAGGTATGTAGGAGAGAAAAACCAAATGCTAATTTTCATCAATCCGATCATCTCTCCATGCTACTTAATGACTTGTCCTATATATTAAGGTGATTGTTTTTGTGCTTAAATTCTATTCACATTTTTTTCTTTTTTTATATTTAGGAAACATAAATGGAGGTGGAGGTTATCCACATCACTATGGTGACAGTGCAGGTACTGTACTCTTTCACATAATACTAGATTGTTCAGTATATTTATGTATATTTAAACGTATATAGATTTTAGAAATTTATCCATGCTAGATAGTACATGCGCGCTGATTGGCTGATTCACTCCCAAATTCCATGCTATTTTTTGGGGATATTTACACGGCTATATCATAAAAGCGATGAAAGAAAAATATCCGTGATTTACCAGCGAAATAAATCACTTGGAACGGCTCGTGTTCTCTCAACCATCCCACGTGATTTATTTCGCAGGTAAATCATGAAACTTATTCTTTCATCGCTTAAATGAATGTGTATAATAAAAATAAATACTTAATAAATATTCGCCGAAGACGAAGTTAATATCGGTGGATAGTTAACATTTATTTACTGAGCTTCAGGCAGAATAATTGTTTCAGTATATATATATACCACACAAGTGAAATAGTTAGTCTTTTTAAACAAATAGTCATCTTATTGTTCAAAATTGTCAAAATTGACAAATTAATTATTCCACGCGCGGAATAGCTAAGGATATTCCGAGTTTGAGTAGCCAATCAGAGTGCGCGCAAAATGCTATTCACTTGTGTGGATATGCGTATGATGTTTATTGATTCATGTATCCTAATCATTTTACGCTTCAGTCCTCAAACGATTGTTCAAGCCGTGAAGACTTGGTCTTGACTGCGTGCACAGCCACGTTAAACACGTCCACTGCTGTTTCAGGAGACGAAACGTCATCGCTGACTAAGTTAAAAGAAGTTAAAAGAAGTTAAAGGGGTAAAAACGTAATATGTATCCCATTACGTATTTGTTAAAAAAACAATATTTGAATAAATAAAAGCACAGTGGACTTATACTATTGTTAAAGAATTACTGTCTTTTCTGGAAATTAACAAATAGGAAACGTTTGCCGTGTTTACATAGCCTGATGTAAACACGAGGGGAGTTTGGGAGAAGTCGAGAGCTGTTGTGTAAAACCGAGATTTTATGTTTATAATACAGTGTAAATGCCTCGAGATTGAATTGAAACAAACTCCACAAAAGTTTACAGTAAAAATACATAACCCTGGCAATCCCTGGTTCTTGTATTTAAGTCACTAGTTACCAGTCTCCGAAAACACGGCCAAGTAACAGGGGCGTGGTTACACCTGACACTTTCAAGCCTAATTTGAGGGGGAAGGAGAAGCGCAATTCAACAAAAAAATTTGGATTCTTATTCTACACTATATAAACATATGAAAACGACAAAAATCTCTAGGGCTGATATACACTTTAATTTTTTGAGTACAGATGTTCACAATTCTTCTAATTTTCATGAATATATCAATGCCATCTTGTGACAGATATGTAGGAGTTGTCTTCTACTGTCAAATATAGTGATTGCATTTCAGTCATCTTTCTTTAATTTATTAATTTCTTTGATAACAGTTATAAATTGAAATTTAAAAAGATAAAAACGTTATGTTATTTTGTAGATCAGCCAAGCAAAGTTCGGACTTGGGGTTGGAGTGACTCTTTCAAAAAAATAAAATAATAATAAACGCCCGTTTTTATGAAGTCCAGCGGTTACGCGTAAAGAGAAGACTGAGGAAACTTAAGTCTCGAAATTTTGTGTAGTGAAAAGATAGTACTTTAAATTGTTGAGAATACAACTATCTTGGTTGTCAGACACCAAGCAAGTAAATAGTCAAATCTTTCTTATTTATCGATATGATAGAGCAGATTTCGTATGACCGTGAAAAACGTACGGTACAGACGTGTGTGCCGTGACCTTGACTGTAGCCGTGACTGTATCTGTGACCGTGACTGTAGCCGTGACCGTGACTGTAGCCGTGACCGTGACTGTAGCCGTGACCGTGACTGTAGCCGTGACTGTATCCGTGACCGTGACTGTAGCCGTGACCGCGAATATAGCCGTGACCGTGACTGTAGCCGTGACCGTGACTGTAGCCGTGACCGTGACTGTAGTCGTGACCGTGACTGTAGCCGTGACCGTGCACTACAAATATTTCTCCATATCTTATCTTACAAAGTGCGGGGCTTTGTAAGTGAGAATCGGTTACTGTCTACGGTTACATCCAATACTACTTTCCAAGATGAAATTACATGTAATAAAGTTTTCATCATTTATCAACCAGTCTAAGTCAAAATGAAACTTGGACTTTTATTTCTAATTGGCTTGGTTGAAATAGTTTTTAAGTAATAAATCTTATAAACGCTGTTCTACACATTATATACATGCATTATTGTGAAAAATTTAGTATACCTTTTCCTAACAAATATTCGTGTACGCTAAACGATCTTAAGATACTTTGGTTATCCAACAACAATTTTGATAGCTAAAAACAGATTCTAATAGTTATTATTGATTTATTCTTAGTATTGATTTCAAAGTAGTTTATGTATTTACTTGATGCTTTTGGATGATTTGTATGTTTAAATAATAATCAATGCTTCCGTCACTCTGGCTTATTATCATCATCAGGCTTCGTCAATACCACTCATCATTAGCATCAACATCTTCAGCATTATCATCCTCATTAGTAGCAGCAGTATCATCATTCATTATCGTCAAGATCATCATCTTCATCAACAGCAGCAGTAACATCACATTTAATAGTTGCTACAGTATTACCACTTATCATCGTCATCAACATCATCAACAGTATCATCTTCACATCTGCCATCATTATCATAGTTTCCTTTTTACTACCATGGTATTTGTCATTATCATTTGAGTTTTTCATCCAGAGAAATCCATGAAATTCTGAACCATTTGCCTTTGTCTTCAGGGTTTATAACTTCATGTTTAGTAACAAAAGCATCGTGATGATAACATGCCAACCATTTCACAAAATTAAAGCTCTTCATAGCTCCTTTGTTTTACCAGCCAATCGATTTCTGGTTGGCATATGCTTACGTCACGCGAAATATCTCTATAGTAGAATAGAAATGTCTACATAAACCAAATCGTGGCAATGGCCGTCAATGGTTAACGATTAAGAATACACGTAAACGGTTGAAAATCGTTGTAAAACTACTCAAAGTTAGTGCAAAACGTTTCATTTTGCTCGCATTATGTAGATTAATTTTGTAAAAAATGCCAATGAAATATTCTTTATGCTCTTAGAATGAAGGATATAAAAGTGGTCATCAACTCTTTGGTATCAGGTAAAGCACCAGTGTGTTCTGTATTCTCTTGTTCACTCACGGTCTCCTGATCTGATGCAGCACAGAATTCTGATTGGCTAAAACTAAAATGATAAGCCGCCAAAACAATGTACCCGGATGTACTTTGGTTCATATAAAGTCCTTCGTTTAGTAATGTACCTTTTCACGTGACTTCTGAGACTAGTCCTTAACATCGTGCAAGTAATAATGCCTTCTGAGGTCAACTTTCCTGAAGAATGATACTCCACAATCCCCACACGAGAAAGGCTTGAATCCTTTGTGTTTGCGGCAGTGGGTGATAAGATTGGATGACTGACTGAATGACTTGCCACAAAACGTGCAACAATGAGGCTTTTCCCCTGTGTGTGTGTACGTATGCTTCTTCATATCTGACTTCTGGTGGAATTTCTTACCACAAAACTCACACTCGAAAGGTCGGGTATCTGAGTGAATGAGCATGTGTGTAGAGAGTGTGGACGAACGCTTGAACGCTTTCTGACAGATGTGACACGTGAAGGGCTTTTTCGAGGAATGTACAATCAGATGTTGCTTCAAGCTGATGGAATTGTTGAAGATTTTTTCACAAATGTGGCAAGTATAAAAGCGCTTTTGGGCCGAGCGCTGGCCAGTTTTATTCACTGGACTTGGCCTATCATCTTCATTCTGTTGATTGGACGCCAATGAATCGCTTTTCAAACAAGCTGTAGGCGAATTAAGACCATTTGGAAAGCTGTCATAGTAGCTATACGGGTTCTGGCCATTGAGTGCTCTTCTTGTTTCTGCCCAATGTTGCATCCATCTTGAGAAAGATTCCGGCTCAGGTTGGTTTACTTGTGGGTAGGGCCAAATTGAAGCTGGTAATATCCCACTGACTTGAAGGAAGTTCTGACAACTTTTGGAATACTGTTCCATTTGTTGCTGTAGGAATGGTTGGGCTACGTGTTCTGCAGAAAAAAAAATTCGTCAAGCCTAGTTTACACTAGTGTCGTAATCGTAATCGTCGTGAAGCAGCATACACAGACTTAACAGTGCTTGTCTTTTCTCACATTATGGTAAATGCTCTACTGAGTCTCTGTATGTTGCTTAGGGTTACGTTTACGACGCGAGTGTGAACCAGGCTTTAATGACAATGCAGCAATATTTGGGATGATCTAAGTCAGGCCGCACAGTGAGCCCACTAGCCTCCTACGTTGCGTGACGACGTGACGACCCTAAGAACGTCTGCAAAGGAGGCTATGAGCTCACAGGTTGAAGTGGAATTTAGCGTGTTGGGTTTTGAAAAGGAAGGGGAATCGCAGAACCCAGAGAAAACCCTTGAATTAAGGGAGAGACCTGACAAACTCTACTCACATGTGCTGCCGAGTCTGGGAATCGAACCCGAGACTCCAGAGGTAAGAAGCGAATGCACTAGTACGGGTACCAGAACCAAGATGGATTTGTGATTTCGAACGTAAACAATTCTTACCCCTTTTCAATATGTTTGCTGTCATTTTCTCTTTCAGGATTTTCCCATTGTCTTCATTACTCTTGTATTCCTTTTTTATTTCACCATCGTTGCTGTTTCCAGACGAATCTTCTTCATCTTCTTCATCTATGTTGCAAACCATTTCTGACTGAGCAATACTTGATTCTTCTGAATCAGAACTCTCATTAAGATCTGGAAGACAATACAAAATATAGTCCAAATATAAATGTTATTATTATTCAGTATTATTATTAATATCATTATTGTTATTATCATCATTATTATTAATATGATTAATCTTCATCTAATTATCATTATTATTACTATTACTATCATTATTATTATCATTATATTATCACATAATCATCCATTATATTATTATTATTATTATTATTATTATTATTATTATCATTATTATTAATACGATCATTTTTCCTCTTATTATCATCATTATGATCATTATCATTATTATTATCATTACTATTATCATTATTATTATCATTATTATCATTATGATATTATTGTATTATTTTTAATTTTTATTACTATTATTACTATTACTATTACTATTATTATTATTATTATTATTATTATTATTATTATTATTATTGATACTTGATATATATATAGAACACAAATACTAATAAACTCGTAGCGCTCTAGCGTATTGCTTGTTTGCATCCGATCCCTTTATTGTTTCCGGGTTTGTTTTTAACTAGTTATTATGTTTGATCAGTTTGCCCAAAAGTTCATAACAATTCGAAGCCAAAAACAAATACACCTACTGCAAGATCGCTGTCACAAAAATAAAAAATAACAGAATAACAAAAAACAAATATTTTTTAAAATTTTGAATCTAAAGCCATTTCGAATAATGAGAATAACTGTTTTAGTATATATCTAATAAGAAGATAATCTCAAAAATATCAGTCTATCACTTCAAAACAGTGAAATAGACTAATTACACCTGTTTTGTAAAAATAATTAATTACTATTTGCTATTCTTATATGACAACGCCTTCTCAACAGACCAATTCATGGTTTTCGGCGGCCATTTTGAATTTGGGCAAACCCGGCAAAATATATAGAAATCTGGATCACTTTGACTTCCCGTAACTCCGCTCAATTTTGTCGGATTGTCAAAATTTAAACTTTTTTCAAAATATTTTTTCGTTGTTATTTATGACCCTTAATATGATGGATATTGGAAAGCTACAAATTGAGAAAATTAGATTTTTGTTTTTCATAATGAAATGATCGGCACGATCGGCACGTGAGTATAGAAATGATAGAATGACTCGTAAACTGTAATTAAAATACTTACATTGATCTTATTTTCAGTTTTCAGAAAGCTGCTGTATATGCCTGTTGGTTATTGAAGTTTAAATTTTGAAAATCCGACAAAATTGAGCGTAGAGAGATTTCTATATATTTTGTCAGGTTGGCCCCAATTCAAAATGGCCGCCGAAAACCGTGAATTGGTCTATTAGGTGTATCTTCTACGAATCTAAAAACCACATATCGATATTTCGGTTTTCCCGAAAACATAACCTTTTTTAGTATTTCGTAAACTGAGCCTCAACTTTCGATTCTTAAGTAGGGCTTCAGATTCGAGGGCCAAAAGTAAAAAAAAAAAAAAAAAAAAAAAAGAACTCGCGCTCTAAAGGGTAACGCATAATATTTTTTTGTGGAAGGTCTAAAAATTTCAAAATGCCACGAAAGATACTTCACGTAAAAACGCACATTCTCTTAGAAATACTGTTTTGTTGATTATAACGAAAGACTGATTTGAAAGAGCTGTCTTTAGAAAAGAAAACTGTAATCTTAGCTTCAAATTGCAACTTTTTATCCCCGCTACAAATCAACTCTTACTTTGCAGATTTAGAAACTTGTTACAGAGACCATTAGAATGCAAATCATTAACCAGTATAACGGGTGGCTGCATACACTCAAAATTGATTAAAGAAAAATTACTCTCAGCCGTTAGACAAATGTTTTTCTGACCATTAATGAATATGATCAGCACGTACGAATTTTTCTTAGGATAATTTTAACGCTTGTTATTGCAAAATGAATAAACTTTGTTATTGGTAGTGAATAGCTCGTTTTACAGGTACAAATCTTCTAAAGCATTGCCGTCAAAAAAGCAGTAATTTTTATTACTCGGACTTCCTGTGAATCCCCGATGTGAAAAAAATGTTTACCTTTTTCGTGGTTTATCCTTCACAAATTGTCTTTAGAGTTTTAAAGCGCCCTGTGCCGCTTGTACTATATAGAATCTTTCCTTGAAGGTTTTGTAGGGGGAAATCTACGTTTTTCATAGTAATTTCTCTCAAATGTTATCACAAGAAGCCCGAGTGAACACTGGCTGCATATAAATTTAAGTTGGGTCAAAAGTAATACCAGTAGTTTCCTACACTATAGTGTCTTTATATAATGTGTATACATGACAGTTTAGCATCACTCAGTGTTCTGATTTGAGAATGGTTGCTGAGCTCTTCGACTTAGAAATCAAACCCCAACAACACTGCCGTCTACCGTTCATGCTCTATCACTGGAGAACTGCCAAACGTTAATTGCCTTTAATGAAAGGTAAACCCAATATCAGAGCGCAATTTGTGATTGAAATAAAATATGTAGAAAGACACTGATAGACGTTGTCAAATATCCTAAGAAAATAAAAGGAATTTCCATTTTAAGAAAATTACAATGTTTTTATGAGCAATATCTGGTGTTTACGGTTGCTAGAAAGAAAAAGCCATGGAATGCATGCCAAGTGCTATGAGCCGCTTAAAGGAGAGTCGTATCACCTAGACGAAGGTGGTAGTAAGGCCGGTCTGAGTATCTATCGATAACCCCTGATTGTCAGGGTATTCCTCGGAGAATATCAACCTTTGCAGCTAGGGAAACTATACTCTATTGTAGACATGAAACTTTAGTAATTTCTAGAACTTAGTTAAAATTAGAATGCACTTTCCAACCGTACGTGCAAAAAATATATATTTACTATAACATATACTTCTAGTTGTTTCTGGAACGGGATGCTTCGTTAAAAATTAACTAATTTGAATAAAGCATTTTTTTGTTGCTTTGGGGATATTTATGATGCAAAGGAATATCAAAATATGATATTTTTCTATTGGGTTAATTTGTGTTTCATGTAATGTGAAATTTTTATCCTTCCGTCCTTCCTTGGAGTCGAGTTGATTTTCTTTCTTTCTTTCTTTCTTTCTTTCTTTCTTTCTTTCTTTCTTTCTTTCTTTCTTTCTTTCTTTCTTTCTTTCTTTCTTTCTTTCTTTCTTTCTTTCTTTCTTTCTTTCTTTCTTTCTTTCTTTCTTTCTTTCTTTCTTTCTTTCTTTCTTTCTTTCTTTCTTTCTTTCTTTCTTTCTTTCTTTCTTTCTTTCTTTCTTTCTTTCGTTCGTTCTTTCTTTAAATCTTTCTTTAAATCTTTCTTTAAATCTTTCTTTAAATCTTTCTTTAAATCTTTCTTTAAATCTTTCTTTAAATCTTTCTTTAAATCTTTCTTTAAATCTTTCTTTCTTTAAATCTTTCTTTAAATCTTTCTTTAAATCTTTCTTTAAATCTTTCTTTAAATCTTTCTTTAAATCTTTCTTTAAATCTTTCTTTAAATCTTTCTTTAAATCTTTCTTTCTTCCGCCTTTCGAGAAGCCACATCGCATCTTAATTCATTTATCTGTTTATTCAGCTTGCAGATAGATTCTCTATTCCCAGTTCTATTCATTGCAACCCTAAACACCACTAAATACCTTCATTTTCATATAGTCTCTTTATCAAGAAATCAGGAACAAATTCTAAGCATTATGGCCAAATTCCAAAGACAAACTGACCGATTCACAACTAAAATCAATGAAATTTAATAACCTAAATGAACAAATATACTTGTCTAACCAAAAATAAATCTTCAAGAACAAATCTCACCAGTAAAACAAACATTTTAATAAATACTATAATAAAATGAAAAACATATGGCTGAATTTGGCGGCAACTGGGGCAAAAATACTAAAGCTAGACGAGAGTTAACTGCCTTGTACATTTTAAAACTTTTTTTTTCTAACCAAACTCAGATTGACTGGTAATCAGAGCAAAGGAAAATATTTTTTTTTTTGATAAAGCAATCAGATAAAGCGAGGGGAAGTCAATGCCGCTATGAGAGTTCATTCAGCGAAGCTGCAATTCCTGAGAAACATTTTATATGGAATTTCAGTTAAAATTTATCGGTAGTAATAATACCTTAATATATGATAAAACGCTCTCAACAACAAAATTATTTGTCAATACACTAAAAATGGTTTGTAATGATAAAGAAAAATACCCACACAAAAACAAGGGAAAAAGAAAAAAAATTATAAAAAACTTTTAAAAATTTCTTTCAAAGAGCCGGAAAGCGATAAGCTTTCAATTTTACGAAGCAAAATTCCAAATATAGAGAACCGCGTTCAAAATATACATAATTATTATGTGATTATCAATGAAATACCTATATTTCTCTATTTCAAAAATTTGATATTTTCACATGTGAAGATAACATGTTGTTTTCACATGTGAAGATATCCTCACTATGGTTACATATTTCTTATAACAGGAAAAAAGCTCAAAAAAGCTTTCTTTTCTTTTTCATTGATAATTACATAATAAACAGAATATTACATGGGGGCTTGGAGATACGAATGTTATCTTCTCGTGTTGAAAATCTCTAACTCGTTTGCTGCGCTCACTCGTGAGAGATCTTTTCAACACTCGAAGACAAAATTCGTATCTCCGCGCACCCATATAATATCCTCTCTATATATGATGCATCCAGTTTCATATAATTTCTCGTACTAAAGTTCCCAATTTCTTAAAGAATACCTAATGAGGCTTTTTAACATGTTTGCAGCTGATTTGTTCCTTGTTCCTTGATCCTTGTTCCTTGTTCCTTGACAAAAATAGCACCCAAACATATATGTATATATACCTCAAATTTCCACTTTTTGTAGACATTATGAAATAAATGGATTTGGCGGTGCTATTCTACCATAATTAAGGTGAAGAATACTTTTAAATAAGCTATTTGTCTTGAAACAACTGGGATTTAGAAGTGGAAAATTATAGTACAACGATGGAAAAGACAAAATATAACAATAATGAAATTGAAAAAATGAAATGAAAACAAGAACCAAAATGGTGATGAAATGTTAAGAAACAAGAAATCGCAGAACTAGAAAATAGTCACTTTTTTAAAAAATGTAAAGAATAATGTTATCAATTAAATGGTCTTTGCTTAACTGTCTCTGCCTTGAAAGCGACAGCTGAAGTCGAGGTGAAATGAAGAAAAGAAAAAATTTAAAAAAACGTTGCAGCCAAACAGAACATAAAGGAGTAAAGAAAAAGTAAAAAATCAAAAGAAAAAAACAAAACTTTCTCTTAGAATTTATCAAAGTTTCAAAATAACTTCCTCAATTAAATCCTCTTGAGTGATGCTAATAGGTGTTGTCCTGTAAACTATGTAGTTGAACTCGAGCCAACTTCATTAAGAAAAAGCGAAGCTCCTGTCGGCACGCAGTTTACAAAAGAGACATGCTTGAATCAACATTCAAACTAAAAAATCAGTTTTTTTTTAACAATATACTCGCTGCTGTGAGATGCACAGATTGACAGAATGATTCAAAAAAAATCTCTTTTGATTTGCATCAAACTTCTAAGAAAAAGCTGGGGTCTTGTTGGAAATATTTTAGAGCGTTATCAGTTGATTAATACGCATTCTGCACTGTGATAATCGCTGCGATTAGTTGTGAGAGAAACGCTAATGAATTGAGAAAGAGAAACTGCAAACATCGAGAATTTGTTGTGCAAGGAAAAAATTTCCCAATATTGGCATTCAAAAAACCACCAAAATATAAACTTTAATGGCAAATAACACTGATTTTAGAAAATTGTACTTGATGTAGCTGAAATTTTCGTAAAATCCTGACATTACAAATAGGATTGTGAGGGAGCTATTTATGGAACGAGAGACGAAAAAATATGGGCGCGGAAGCATTTTAGTTTAGTATGAGCATCATATCTTTATACGTAGAAATAAAATTTAGTAAGATTATTTGTGAAATATTTGTGAGAAACGCGTTGAAAATCTAAGTTTTTAAGTTGTACTTACCATTGGTAGATTTGTTTTCGTGTTTGCCGTGTTGATAAAGCGAATCAGAATCTTGTGTTGAATCGCCTGAATAGGGAATCTTGCCATAGATTTTGCTGGACGTGATACGTGTTCCATCGAGCGTGTTTGCCTTACGAACTTCTTCTCCGTGGCTTGGAATCTTTCTTCCATCTAAAATAGTTATTCTTCGGCGTTAGTAATCCGTCATATTCCTTCAGCTTTAATTTTGGCCCTGTTTTGACTTGAGTTGTGTTTTTGTCAAAGTTTGGTGTAGACATTTCAAAACAAATGAGAAAAACACTAACGGAGATCAGTCTTAAACGCTAAACAAATCGAAGGTAGGTAAAATTAAAAGACAACGGCTTCCTACGCTTCTGCACTTCACACTGGTACCAGATATCGCTAATTTTCGGGTCATTGCACAATTTCTAGTTCCATCTAAAAGTTGAGCTGAATGAAATATAAAATGAAAATCATTTACCTCTGTCTTTTGGAACTGTCTTATTCGCGTCTTGGTCGCTTGGGCTTGAACCTCTGAATCGTACCAAAAATGAGCGAGGCATTTTATGGTTGTTTTGAGGATGTTATTGCTTCTAGCACTTCTGCAGAAAATACGCCCTGAGTATCGCTTCTTAGTTTACCACCAGGAACACGACAGGCATGTCAATTAGGCTAGTAAATATTTGATACGTAGGAAACCGATAGACGAGATGAGACTCTAAAGACCTGGCGCCTAGTTGCAGGTGGACGCGTACTCTCTAGCATTGAGGTGTTTCAAGCTATTTAATTTCCTAAATCTATCAACAGGATCGATGGAAAATTCAAAAAGATGCTAATGTTGTTATCCAAAAATAACACGAATCTCAAACCGAGGGACAAATAAAAACTAAAGGTGATGCGCAGATTATATTCGGTTCAGGATTATACCAGTAATAATTTTGCTTGTGATTCAGTATCTAGACGGGTTCTGATTGGAAGTCAAAGCATGTCAGCTTGTTTTTCATTCATACAAGTCTATTTCGGCAAACTTGCGCAATCGTAATTCGTGTGCAAATACCCAAAGAAAATCGAATACGATTAATAATGAAAAAGATAATTTGTATTTTCTCTAATCCTCACTACTGCCTTGAACTCATTGTTCAATATTGTTATAACTTGTTTTCTCAGATTCAAAATCATCAAAATTAGAATAGGTATCATTTTCAAAGATTAAACTTTTTAGAGCTGTTTTGTTCTACTGCGCATTATTTCCTTTGTGTTGAGTAAATCCAGCATTATCAAATTATTTGTACTAAAATTATTTTTCATTTATTTGTTAGAAATTTGACACTTCGCAGCCCCGACATTAAATAGAAAAAAGCGTGTTGGTTGATGACCTATCTTGGCTTGAAATGTCGTGTTTTTTTTTCTTAGAAAAGGAGAAAAACTGCCAATACAAAGGTGCCACGCCTTTATCAGTCACAACAAACAACACACAAGGCGTTTTATCAACTCAAAATACACGCTCCGGATTCAATTAGCATCATTCATATACATTAGATGGGATGGATTTTGAATTTGGATACGAGAAGGAACGCAATAGATAGTCGTGTCCCAGTCTTTTGTTTCCCCTATTATAATCTCTTGAGGGGAGGGTATGCTTTCTAGAGAAATCTTACGACATCCGTGGGTGGGATTGATTCGAGGTTTTGGGCCAAGATACGGCGTAGTTTCAGTACATAGATGGTTGTTGTATATGAATCATTTGTCTTCAAATACTTTGAGAAATCAGAATTGTGTCGGAAGGCGGTAAACTCTTGGATTTGCACTCTGCAGTCATAATTGAATGCTTATGTTAATCATCAGCCAGTGGATTCTACAGAGTGGCTTTTTTAACCCTCGAAGCACAGGAGAGAACCAACTAGAAACTCTACTCACATACGACACCGAAAAAGAATACCGAGACCGTAGGGAGTCGAACCCATGTTGCATTGATGAGAGGAGAGTGCTCTTACCACTACACCTACCGTGTATACAAAGAAGTTCACACACGACTTTCTCACGTGAAGCCGTGAGGAGACGGAATACGTACGATTACAAACAATTCCAAGGACCTTCACTTGAACACTGAAATGAATATTCAAACTAATTCCATAGACAATCGAGGCTTACATCGAGCAACAGAGAATTGGAAACTGGAGTATTGCAATATTCCAATAGCAACAGCAGTAGCAGCAACAACAACAAAAATGAGATTGTATCAGTAATACAGTACTAATTTTTGATTGCCCCTTAGTGCAGTACCTCTATTGTTAGCTTATAGGTTTAGTTATTCTATTGTTACTTTAATCATATATATGTGTTTTTTTCCAGAATTTTTTATAATTTTTGCATTTTTGTTTTTTATAATTTTTTTATAATTTTTTGCATTCTTTAGACCAGTCATAAAACTCTTTCCAATCGGTACAGGGTGGCAGAAAGGTGTGTTGGATAGGATATCACCATTTTTTAAATATTATCTGTTGGGATTATGAAACTATAACGGATAATTAAAAAAAAAAAAGATAATTTTCAGAACGAAAAACAGTAGTACTAGACCAGTGTACCTGTTAAGGTCACATGATCACTAGAAACATATCCATTCTGATACCATAAATACCAGCCAATCAGATAGGAGTATATTGCAGGTTACTAATTAGCATATCAGTAAGATTGGATTCTTTCAGTGAATTGTATGTTACCAAATTAAGAGTAAATGGGCAAACACTTCGGTAATGAGAGCTTCCTAGAAAAATATTATTATTGTTGTTATCATTGCTATTATTATTATTTTTTTTTTCTTGTTTGTTTTGTTTTGTGTGTGCGTATTTGTGTGTATTATCTTCAATTCAAGTAGTCAGTTGTAAATTACCTATTCGTAGTGAGATTTACAATTGTAAATGTAAAAAAAAACAATGAAATAAAGTTTCCATTATTATTATTATTATTATTATTATTATTATTATTATTACTTTATTTCAACCGGCTAATGGTCAGGATAATTTGATACAATAAGATTTTCCCTGGTAAGATTACTAGTCACGTCTTTTCCCAAGACACAAGAATTCAAACTGAGACATATCAAAACCTAATCTAGCGGTTTTGTTTTATTACTCTTATTATTACTCTTATTTATTATATTATTATCATTATTTTTTTACTATTCTTATTGTCATTAGAGCGCTACGAGTTTATTAGTAATTATATTTATATATTAAGTATTCGGCCCCTCTTTAAATTATTATTCATGCTACTACTTCTACTACTACTATTATTATTATTATTATTATTATTATTATTATTACTATTATTATTACTACTATTATTTTGATGAAAACCACTATTTATTGAATCCATATATAATAACAACAATAAAAATCTCAATGCTTTTAAAAAATATTAGAAACATGGTACTTAATACTGAATACTGAAAAACTAATACTTAATCCTAATACTAATACTTAAAACTGAAACTTATTACTAATATATATTTTATATAGAATTAAAAAAAATTATTATTTATATAATAATAATAATATAATAAATTACTAAAACAATAATATACTGACTATTTATAAAATATTTGCTTCATGCTTGTTTAATCTAAAATCCTCTAAAATGTTTTTATTTCGAAAAGGGGTTCTTGACCCTCTTATGCACAGATGGACAGTTCTTAAAATGTTAAAGTTCAAAATAGTTCTTATCCAAGTGATAACGCTGGCGTAGTCCTCTCCTGATTTCGTTGCTAGTAGGTTGGCCAGGTTCCGTAAAAATATTTGGCTTTCGGTGCTATTATTCCTTTTTATTATTATTACTACTATTATTATTACTATTATTATTATTACTATTTTTATCATTATTACTATTATTATTACTACTACTATTATTACTATTTATTATCATTATTACTATTTTTATTACTACTACTATCATTACTATTTTTTATTATTATTACTATTTCGACTTCTTTCTAATCCGTGTAGCTTCAGCTTTGAATACTCTTAAAACAGAGCACTGATGGAGAGAGGGGGTAAAGTGCGCACCGTCGGCTTCCATTGATACAAGCCACGTAGCTGAAGGAACTACCGACGTTAAATATTATGTACTTATTGACTGAGTGGGAGGTCCGAACGGGAAAATATTTGGCTCGAGGTCCTGAAGTACGGAACGAGCGCAGCGAGTTCCGTGCCAAGGACCGAGAGCCAAATATTTTCCCGTTCGGACCGACCTTAACTCAGTCAATAAGCATTTTATCATATGACCACATATAAAAAATCGATTTCAAAGCGTTTTTAATAAATGCGAATCAAAATGCGTAGTTTTTACATGATTGACGGCAGCGAGTCCGAACGGCGAGTCCGAACGGGAAATTATTACACTTTTCGGAAAAGCGTACTTTTTTTGCTGACGACATTTTCCCCAAAGGTTTTTTTTAGAATCACGCGTACAGTGAAATACGGTCATATGATAAAGTTTCTTTACCTTTACCTTTATTACTACCGTACTACTATTACTATTCTTATTACTATTTGTATTATTACTATTTGTATTATTACTATTATTATTATTACTACTACTATTATTACTATCTTTATGATAACGATATTTATTTTTATTATCATTATCATCATTATAATTATTATTGTCATCATCATCAATTGTACAACTTTGGTTCGCGTGCCAAGTAAAATCCCTCTATCAATAAAACAGTTTTCTTTTCTATTTGAGAGAAAAACCCTGTCAATTCTGAATTTAGAGGATGGAAAACTGAGATTTATTAAGAGGAGAAGGGGTGATAGAAAAATTCGCAGGAAAATTAGGTAGAGCAACAATATGAATAGCTGTTATTACAGTTGAGCTCGCAATGAGATATTCTTTTGTTTTAAGAATCATAGAGGCTATCGGGTCGATACAATGCTTGTTGTCTCATTTACATATCATTTGCATGCATCAACAATAACTGATATATTCCATCGTTTGAATTCACTAACACGAAGAACAACGGTACAAAAATAGGAGTTATTTCTTATTTAAAAAACTAATTTTATTTTGAATGCAGTGGAAGATCCATCCACGTGAAAAATTTACATATTTATTTAGAGGTAAAATATATTACAATGAATCAGAAGGCAAGCAAAGAAAGCGTGATTGTATATTCCTTACTATTCATTAATTTTCTTAATAATATACATGAAAAAATTACTCGAATTTGATTGGCTTAGAGCAGTGCAGTTCAAGTGTAACACAGTGCAAAAATCTGTAACACAGTGCAAATTACATTTTCCGAAAACGTTCTTGAAACCAATTTTTTTTTTATTCTGCTGTTGATAACATTATTAGGCATCAAGACCATGCATTTTCCGATCGCGAAGGAACAAGTTTAAGCGGTGAAAACGGCTAAAAAGTTGGTGATTTTGTTTGTTTTTGAATAAATTTTTTGTCGGTTTCAGTTGAAGAGCGCGCGTCATTGAGCGCGCGCTCAGAGTTTTTCTTGAGATTTTCAATGTCGGACGGTAAAGTTTGTAAGGTTTTTCATGTATATTATTAACATGTAATCATATGGTTTCTCGTTCAATTTGGGATAATTTGCACTCGTGTGTTTTTCAAAGAGTTCAAATTGAAAAACACACTCGTGCAAATTAATCCCAAATTGAACTCGAAACCATATTATTACCTATACTAATTATTTGCTGATATACTTCATACATGAGACATTGGTTCATTACAGTTTGCTTCCGGCCATGGTGACGTCACCAGGACTTGATTCTTCGTTGTCATGGGGATACCCCTTCGAGTGTACATGACTGTGTCTCCTGAGATCGACCTTTCTATAGAAGGCTCTTCCACACACTTCACACGCGAATGGTTTGAACCCCATATGTTTTCTGCTATGTGTAATAAGATTGGAAGATTGACTAAAACATTTACCACAGAATGTACACTCGTGTGGTTTTTCACCGGTGTGCACCAGAGTGTGTTTCTTCATGTCTGATTTCTGGTGAAACCGCTTGCCACAGTAAACGCAGGCGAAAGGCCTGATGTCGGCGTGAATTAACATATGGGTCGACAGAGTGGAAGACCTCTTGAAGTGTTTCCCACATTTTTTACACTCAAATGTTCGAACGGATGAATGAGTTTTTTTGTGTTGCGTTAAGCTGACAAAATGGCTGAAGGTCTTGCCACAGGAAGAACAGCTGTAAGGTCTGCTGGATGTGTGCGAGCGACGCACATGAACCTCAAGACCGTGAGGAGTGCAGAATATCTTCTTGCAGGTTTTGCAAGCAAACGTTTCTTGACAAGTGTCATCGTGTTTGTGGCTGTGATCCTCGTCTACGGGGCGTACTTTAGAGAACTCCTCATAATCCTTACCTAATGGATTCGAATCGTACTCACTGAACCCGCCACTACAGCCAGGCTCAAACATCACACGATCCTTTAATCCAACATTGAATCCCATTGGCCTGTGATCACGTGAGTCATCTTCTCGTAGCAAGCGTCCTTGATTTAATTGACCAGCGGCTTCTTTCAAAATTCCAGCATTCGTTGAATCTTCTTGATCTTTCCTTCTATCTTTCTCGCTAAAGGTATTCCCCTGTGAGTCGAAGTGGGTTGCGTGGGTGTTTTTTGTGAAGTTGCCAACGTGTTTGCTAGGATTTTGTAACACTATAGGAGGGTAGCTTTCTCTTAGAGCAATGGGTCGACTAAAGCCATTCCTATAGCTGGTATTCTGTGGCGGACGGTAGCTATTATTATAAAGAAAATACTCATAATAATTCCTTGAACCATCAGAGTTACCCAATCGACTGGGGTCTTCACGAGGGCTTAAGTTCATATAACAATGCGAAAAAGCAGGATTCCAGAGCACTCGGTGATTATTACTGTGAGCAGCGAAATCTCCCGTAAACGCATGCGCAGTCCATGGGTATGTGTTTGCTTGTGGTTGGGGTCTGTCGATCTGGGTAGCGAGGAAGGACGGACCTGGTTCACTTGTTTTCCACAAAACAGGAGCAGCAAAAGACCCTGGAAATGAAACAATCGAAAACATTTAGATCAATTTATTAAATCAAGAAGAAAATTTGATTTAACTTGTAAATGATCAAGGATTTTGATATTGAAATCACAATAAAAAAGAACGCAAACTCGTGTCAACTTCTTTATGATTTAACTTGATTCTGATTGGAAAGAAGACGCCAAGGCTTTAATAAATTATATACGCTTCAACTACGTTGGATTTTTAAGGCTAAATAACGTTAAAGCTTGTTTTGTCTGAGAAAGCCCCAAAAGACGGCTTGGGTAATTTGTATGAGCTTGTCTTTTCTGAAGCATTTTCGGCGAAATCGTAACCTGTTTTCGTCAAAGTTTAGGATAGACAGAAAAATAAGCAAGTGAATAAATGAAAAAAGGAATAGAATAAAGATATAGGTATGAAAATAATAAGAAAGAAAACGAAAATAAATATGTAAGCTGTGGGCCAAACTGTGTGAGTATACCGCATAGGAGCGGACCATAATCAAGGGCTCTAGGGAATCGCCAAGTGAAAAAGAGGCTGTGTCACTCTTTATCAGAAACGTAAAAATAAATGCATAACCCCTATTTAAAACTTATACTCTTGGTCGCTCTCAAAGAATTGTTCGTCGAAAAGCATGATAAAGGCATAAATTAGTACAAAAACCCTGTTTGGGACTTTGAAACCTGGTCGCTAAATTGGTCGCTTGACGGGTGGTCGAATTATGGAGGCTATAGGGGATAGCTTTCTTCATGAATATCTCAAATCCAATTGACCTAGCACTAAATTACTTTTGATAGATTACTTTATCCAGTTGCTCGTTTTTAACCATGTTTCATGCTTGCCCTTTGATTATGATTTCTTAAATCAGAAAAGTCCAATTAATCTGACTCGAAAAACTGATTAAAAAAGCGGCAAACTGTGAAGGTTTAATTAGAAACCGAAGTAAGCTACACCACATTACACCTTTCAAATGAACTGTCTCAATAAAATCTATACTTTTTGAGACAGGGACGCAAGGTATTGAAAACGATCTCAAATTTCATCGATACTCTGAAACAAAATTTGGGCTGATCGATCAAAGTCAGAGCACGGCTAACTCACAGATCAATCTGAAACAACAACTGGGCTGCTCAAAGTCAGGGCATGGCTAACTCACAGATAGAACCCTGAAACAACCTCTGGGCTGATCAAAGTCAGGGCACGACTGACTCACAGATCGAACCCTGAAACAACCTCTGGGCTGATCAAAGTCAGGGCACGACTGACTCACAGATCGAACCCTGAAACAACCTCTGGGCTGATCAAAGTCAGGGCACGGCTAACTCAGAGATCGAATTGGAATTTAGCGCGTTAGGTTTTGAGGAGGGAGGAAAGCGGGAGAACCCGGAAAAAACCCCAGGAATCAAGAGAGAGACTATACAAACTCTACTCACATGTGATGTCGAGTCCAATAATCGAACCCGAGACCCCAGAGGTGAGAGGCGAGTGTACTACCGCCACGCCACCCTTGATTCCCTTTTACGCACTATCATGTCACACGAATTACATTCATCCTTGTCCGCGAATCAAAACTAAAGCTACTAAAATGGGATTAGTTCAAAATAATTTGTATTCGGTTGAATGTTACTCTTAAATTTTTGTATTGTATATCGCAAGTCCGTCTAGCTCGTTCTAAGTTATTTAGTTTTCGTGTTTATTGCTTGGGCGGGAAGAGATCTTGAGAAGCTTCGTTAGATAATTGCACCTGCATCACGTATTCAATTAAGCGACTCCAATAGTTAAAACTGCTAGTCCAGAACTCAAGCGGGTTTTTATAGAATAGGCGCCTTAGACGAAGCGAAGTCCACTTAGACGAAGGATCCCATTAGTATGATGAATGCTGTAGTTGTGAGCGAGAGATCCTCAATTAAATCGTCGCTGTGGTAGTGGCTATCGATATTGCTAGTTTGACGCCTCTATGAGAGATTTATCGGATCTCCAACTGTGATTCATCAAATCAATGGTTCAAGATGCACGTATCGTGAGTGTAATGACACATTGAAATATTGGTTTGTCGCGATCAAAGAATTTCATTTTTTCGAAAAAAGAAAAAAAAAAAAAAACCGACTAAAAAATGTAAGATAACCCAAGAAAAAGAAAGTTCTCTTTCAGCTAAGACGTACTCTAGTTAGCGCGGCTTTAGTTCACCTTAGGACTTGAATTGCTCCGATTTAGTGAATCAAAATTGTGTTTGACCGAAACTCCCAAGATGAACTTGTATTGCTTGATTGAATGATTGATTGATCGCTCGATTGATTGCCGTAAATTCCTTCTTTTCAATTAGAATTGTAAGTGAGAGGGAACCGAGACTAAGGTGGAAAACGAGAGAGAGAGAGAAAAAAAAAAAAAGAGCAGCAAAAGACGTTATTTCTTAGGAAGTAAAAGTTAACCAAAAAGGAAAAAACCGTTATGAAAAGAAAAGGAATAAGTTATATAAGCCGCTTGATTGATGTTTTTTCCCCTGTGAGTTTTACTACATCAAATATTCAGCATCTTATTCAACTCAATCTGGTTCTATTCTCGTTACAAACATTTCATTTGGTGCTTGCATGCTGTGAGGATGTATGAAAATCATTTCACTTCATTGACGCAGCAGTGGTCTTTCTTACACGCCTCTAACGAAGAGGACAAGCGATTCAAAGTCGCCAAAGCCTGATGTTCGGAGCCGCCGTGACGGCGCTTCTTTCATATAAAAAGAATAGAAACCCCAAAAGGAAATGAAAGGTTTTAAAGTCAACGTAAATGCACATTTATAGGGGAATTGCTTGTGGTTTTTTGAACTCGAGTTCTGTTCTCGATTAAAACCAATAGTTGTTGGATGAGGATTTGTTCAGCTGCAGTATAACCTTACTTCCCTAAAAAAGAGAAAACTTACTTTCTGTTTCAATTTCGTGACAAGTTTGATCCAAATAGCAGGAAAAAGAAGAATGAACGAACGAACAAACGAATGAATCACGTTTATTCATACACGATTATTCCATAAGTTAAAATAAAACTTTTTAAAATAAAAGCCGTGTGAAAAAACTTCAAATATATTATTGAACTTTAAAGTACAGATACTAAATAAAAATTGTGGAAAAAGAAAGAGAGAGAGAGAGAGAGAGAGAGAGAGCGAGAGAGAGAGAGAGAGCGAGAGAGACAGGCAGACAGACAGACAGAGAGAATACACGATTTTTGGCGAATGAGTATTTAAAATTGTTGGCCTGTGTATCAAGCAACGACTAAAATTGACAACCAAAAATCTATGTAACACTAATATCTATGCTGATTCAAGACAAGATAAAAATATATGCCAGCCAAACACCATGTACCTGACTAATCACAAATTTAAGGTAGCTCATGACCCGTTGCCATGACAAGGGAGTTCCGCTTCTTATTGCTCTACTACAAGCACTTAAAAAAGATTGTTCTCAATTCACATTATTGATGATGCGAGTCTTATTATATTGGTTCTGCATTGCTCTAGCAATAAATCTACCTGACGGGCTTTTTTTCTGTGCTAAACAAAAACGCTATGGAAAAGAAGCCTATTAAAGCTGTAGTTACAGACAGCCTGAGGTGTCGAGGAGAAGAGGAATGACACTCGTTTCCTGTTTAAAATCAGAGAAGCCAGACAACATAGAAAGAAACTTAGCTTAGTTTTGTCTGGGTGAGAACAATTGATCATATCACATATCCTCATGCAGATCTCTTTAAAATCAGGGTTCGAAATTCTTAAAAATAAATGGCTAAATTCGAGGTGAAACTTACAAATATATATCGAGTAAAAAGAAATTGAACTCGCATTTTCTAGCGAGCTGTCTTCACTGTTATAAACTTGCACGGCCTCTATTAGTTTTTTTTGGAAGAGATACAGCTTATCAGAGAGAGTAAGCGGCTATTTAAACAAACACCAAAGGTGTAATAAATCTAAAGAAACCTGTTTGAGCGCCATGTTTTTTTAAATCAGAAAATGAGCAGGACTTTTTTGCTTTGAGACTTTAGCTCGTAGAGCTCAAACCTACAAGATATTTTGATCTTGCAACTAAAAATATGAAACTGATTCTAACCCTACTTTAACTCAGAAATAAATTTGAGACAATGAAAATGCGCCTAGAACGGACAAATCTTTTTACCGAAGTATGAACATCGAACACCGAACACCAACAAGAACTAGGAGTTAGCTGATTCATGGTATTTGGAATGTATATTGATTAACTTACGAAATATTTTTCTGGCGGCCAAGAACCTTCTGGACGTGTTGTGTTTATAGAAATAAATTAGTAAATTTTGTTGTTGTCGTGTGTGTTATTTTACTTTCATCACTTAATGTTGCAATTTTTGTATAATTTAGCAATAGTAAGCCTTAATAACCATATTGATACAAAATGAGAAAAAAAGAGAAGAAAAGAGAAGAGAACAGACGAGAACAGAAGAGAAGAGAAGAGAAGAAAACAGAAGAGAAGAAAAGAGAAGAGAAGAGAAGAGAACAGAAGAGAACAGAAGAGAACAGAAGAGAACAGAACAGAAGAGAACAGAAGAGAAGAGAAGAGAAGAGAAGAGAAGAGAACAGAACAGAAGAGACGAGAACAGAAGAGAACAGAAGGGACGAGAACAGAAGAGAAGAGAAGAGAACAGGAGCGAACGGAAGAGAAGATAAGAGAACAGAAGAGAAGAGAACAGCAGAAAAGAGAATAGAAGAGAACAGGAGAGAACGGAAGAGAAGATAAGAGAACTGAAGAGAAGAGATCAGAAGAAAAGAGAATAGAAAAGAAAAGAAAAAGAACTTGAAAGAAATTGCATGGGCTTATCAAAAAAGTGAAATGGTGTCTAATGTAGCCAGAAAAAAAAAAAGAAAAAAAAAAGACATTCAAAGAAAAAGAACGCCCCATTAAAAAACTTGATATGAAGTGTTCATGATTGAGATATAGTCCTGACTACAGCTATGCATATTATACTGTTCATGAAGTGCTCTTTAAAAAGTGTAAAGATCACACCCAACTGCCAGACGTTAAAGCATCTAGTGGTTTATCACGAACATTGAAGTATCACTAACTTTGGTTTATTTATCAAAAGGGCGTCATTTTAAACAGCTTCTAAAGTATCCTCAAGTTCCAGGATATGATCCAAATAATATATGTCTTCTCGCTTTATGGCAAAGGTTCCCATCAAGCGATACCGGGTATGGCTTTAACAAAACCCATTCAACTGAAGAGGGTTTAGAACCAATTTAGATTCATGAGGAGAACACCTCTGGCATGATTAGTTTCAAATGTTATAGTTTTAGTTCAAAATTCAATTGCTCGATTATTCATGAGTATTTCTGAATTGGAGTGATCAAATATTTCCCCCCAAGGCACTGCACAATATTACTGTAAAACTCAAATAGACCAAATTTCATTGTGCTTTTTCTTGCTTTTTTTGTTCTAGTTAAAAAAAGTTTGTGTGAAAAGTACTTCATGAAGAAACCAAAGAAAAAAGGTTTTAAATTCAATCTCTTCCTCTTTCTCATCCTACATTAAAAAAACCCAAAACTTCGACAAAGTCAGTAAAAACACACACACATATACATATATCTATATATACCAAATCCCTAAAAGTTTGACACATTTGAGTAAAGATATAAATACAAATATATTTCGGTGCATTTGTTGACAAACAAACAGTAAACAAGGAGCAGATCAGCTACCAAAAGGCTTCATTAGGTATTCTAGAACAATTTGGTAACACATTTTTAAACCTTCCCGTCAAATATATGTATATATATATATATATATATATATATATATATATATATATATATATATATATATATATATATATATATATATATATATATACATATACACTTAACTTTCGTCAAAGTTTTAGGGACTTGGTGTATATAGACACTCACACACATACACACATATAATTCTGAGCTATTTTTTTTAGTTGGAAAATAAACGATTAACAAGGCGACAATCAGCTTTAATCATGCTAAGATGATTCATAAGTATCTGAGAACAAATTGGAAGCAGTTTCTTTAATGTTGCTAATCTTTCTTGTCATTATATCTATGTACATATCCCGATATGTTAAAATTCTCGATATTTAGTTATCAAAAAATCTAGTTATAAGAGTTAATAAAACTAATCAGTACCACTACAAAGAAAAAAAAATCAACTCTTTTCATCCCTTAAAATCAATATTGCGAATGGAATTCGATTGCTTTGGTTGCTAAGCAACAGTGTTGGGTTCGTTTCGTGGTAGGTGGCCATTGATAGCTGATAACCAATATTGGAATATACTGGGAGAGAGGATGAGGAGTGACGAATAAATATTGGCCGACTAACAAGAATGATATGTGTTCACCTACTTGGCTAATTTACTAGAGACCTGATCCGATCTTTCGACCTCTTAATCCGACCGTCGATCGACCGTAATGACCAATGATGTAAAGCTTAGGAGATTTTGGATTTTTTAAATTATATCATGAAAGACAAATGGATGGATGGGATTGGATTGGATAGATGGATGAAAGGATGGATGGGATTGGATGAATGGAAGGATGGATGGAATTGGATAAAATCCCTTCCATTTCTTAATCTTTCAATATTTTTTTCTTTTTCTATCATTTTCGTTTTGGATGTACCGTTGAAGCTCCTCAAGATAACCTTCAATGATGATCAAATATTTTTCCTTTTTTAGTCTATCGATAGAATATTGGAATTGCATGATCGCCTGTAAAACAATTAGCTAAAATTTGAATTATTTTTTATTTAAATCACAAATCTCTTTCAACCAGTTACGAGTTACTTAGGCTTTTTTTATGTCATAGACTTTCAGGCGAGACTATATGGCCAGTCTTGTCAATGATAAGAATTCTCCCTACTCTGATTGTAAAAAAGCCGTGATTCCACGTTACAGGATAATTTTCAATCTCTTATTTTCACCAAGGACACTCCCTGGGAATAATCCCGTATTTCTCCACCAAAGACAAAAAATATGTGTTAATAAAAATCACTCAAACGGAATCTAAAGAAAATCCTTTGAAAGAAATTCTGTGGTTCGTGGAATACTTCCTTAATGGACTTGGAGTAATGCTATTGTAGCATAAATTATTAAATCGGGGGATTAACTAAGTGATGAATAAAGAGCTTGGGAGCTGGACTTACGAGTTGACAAAGATTTTTGGACAAAAAAATCCCGTCTATTCTTGGCCGCTTTTCCCCCAAAAAATTATCATAAAAAAACACAGATTTTTAAAATGTAGAATTTTGCTCGACGAGCAGGTACAATATGAGATAAACTGAAAACTTAAGTCATTTCACAAGTTCAAGATCAAAAGAGTTTAAAATTTCCGTGCTTGCAATAAATCAGATTTATGCTTAGCGTTGATAGACTTCGAAACAGCTTGGTCAAATCTATTGATTGCATTGACGATGCGAACACCTACCAAGATGTATCGCTGAGACTTTGATTTTCCTTTTATGCCTACAGTCGTGTTGGAGCAACGATAATTAGGTTTAAAATCAATGAATTTGTACCGAGTTCAATTCAGTGCCTTTAGCGATCAGATAGCACCGACATAACAGAATAATTTGTCCGTGTATCTTTACTCTTTCAGACTCAACGAGCACATTTAATTATGAGGAATCCCTCGGGGCGATATTTTTTAACCAAAGTTTCCGTTCTCAAAGCCGTGTATTTTCAAAGATATATGGCTTCCCTCTTAACGGTTTCAAATCCTCTTATGAATCACACTCTCAGTGTAAAGTTTAAACCAGCTTCTAAATCGCTCGTAAATGAATTCTCAATCACCTTAGAAAAACGTGTTTGAGTTTTGATCGAAATCTTTGGTGAAAAGATTTCTCATTAAGACAATTTGCTAACTTCTTTTCGGGGTTTCAGATTCAAATGAAAAAAGAAATCAAAGTTGGATTCATCGCACTGTCGATTGAAATTAAAATTACTATATTTTGAATAACATTGACAAAAGAAACACGTCCTTTCTCCTCAGTTAATGTACATCCCCAACAGGTGAGACCAACTTATTTCGCGCTAGTCTAATAACACTTCTAGCTATCTATTTACCAATTCCCGCAGTTGCTCCAAAGTTTGAATATGCAAATGGCTACATACTTGTTTTAGAGACACCAAAGGACAAAAATATTCAATACGAGTATGTACTTTAGGCGGGAGAGCTAAGATCTTTGTGGTTTTCTGTAAAGGATTTTCTGTACTTCGAAATTTGTTTAACAATTGATGTGCACTAATGCGTCTTTGGTTTCTAGCCAAATAAATGAATGAATGAATGACTCCATTCGCTTTTAACAGTTTTGAGTGCGATCATCTAGTGTATTCAAGGACAATATCAAAGGTTGATAAACTACGTCAGATAGTAAACACAAACCAGCCAACTCTCGAATTTCTTCCAAAAAAAACCCCGTTTGAAACCAATCCTTAAAATCTCAACACAAACCCTTTAAGTAATAGCCCTGCTCTTACGACTCGCCCATCTTACATGTCATATCTTATATAGTTTATTGCTATCGCTAAGAATAAATTTAATTGATTACTTACTTTAGAGGGAAAAAAATATCGGAAGTGCTTAAAAGGATAAATCAGAAAAGCGATGCTAGATTCTCAAGGATTTTTTACAGACTTCCCTGTTAACAAGCCCCAAACAGACAGATTCTTTCAGAGATATTGAAGTATTTTACCTTTGGAATCAATGCCCAGTGCATTATCGATCGTAGGATTTGCCTTTTGTGATGGTGAGGGGATCTTTGGAAGCTCGTCCGTCGTGCTTTGAGATACTGTGATTTGATGTTGAACATCTGCGTCTTCTGGCGAGATCGAAGAAACTCGAGGGCCAGATTCTGATTCTAGTGTAAAGTCTGGCTCAATCTCTACAAGAATGAGATTAGCGTTAATACTTCTAGTTCTGATACTACAGGTCAATAAAAAGTGTAGGGAGGATAAAAAATAAAAAAATAAAAAAATAAGAAAAGACGAAAATAGTTTTGACAAAAAATTAAGATCTTTTAAGTTGCATGGGGTAAACAGCAACTTTGTTTTCGTGGTCATAATAACTCAAAATCAAAGAAATCTTATAACCCCCATAAACTGTGTGCAAAAAGAATTTTTTGTCAAAAGTAAACGGCTTAAAAAAAAAAATCAAGTAGCGGTACAAGAAGCCACTAGAATGTTTCTTGATTTTGAGCTTAAGGAAGAGGAAAATGATTAAAGTAAAAATTTAAACAAACCTTGGTTAATAGACTTGCTAGTAATTTCAACGGACTCCTGCGTCCCTCCAGAGGAACGGATCTTTTTCCGCACAAGAAAAGACTTCGGCATGATTCCAAAACTAACCAAAAATATTCTTAGTGACTGGGAAAAATTCTCTGCTCCAGGGACTAAAGAAAATAGTTGAAGTTCTGTTTTTATAAGGTTTCGATGAGAATGGTTTCAGTTATCGTAGCTGATGTGTTCGGAATCAGAGTTGGAGAAGTGTAAACCACGATACGTTGTCTAAACTGAAAATTTATTTACCACGGAACCCATACGAGTGTTACAGTGATTAGTGACTGACAGATGTCCGCGGCTCATGATTGACTAATGACATCACACAAGTGATGTGATTGGCCGAGGAACCCTGCCGCTCCCCTCACTAATAAAGTGCCAGCAACTGATTTAAGAGTTATTTTTCCAAAAAGAGGAAATTGAGGTTTGCATTGATTAGAAAAATAATCAAAAGGATCTCGTCAATACCTTTTGTGGTCAGAATCAAAATCAATTGATGAAACTTATAACACAAACGCTGATACGATATGAGCATTAGCAATATGTACATTGTAGTCTATTAGATAAATAAAACGATGGAGTTAACCTGAAGGGATTTTCGTCTGCAAAAATCATAGTTGTTGCGTCCTTTAGATTTATTTCTCGAAAATGTTATGAATTTATGGTTCTTAGAAGGCGCATTAAGCGGACTTTTAGCTCTTTTCGCCACACCTCGAAACCCGCAAACGAGCTATGGGCGTGAATTTCAACAGCTGAAGAAATCACAATTGATTAAATAAGGATTTCTGACTTGAACTCCAAACCAATATAGGAGTTTTATTAATTTGCCATGATTTTATTCACTTTAATTCATCAAAGCAGTCCACTTCTGAAGGATCGCAATCTATATTTTTGAGAGCTTCGATATTTTTGGTCAAAGCTTTAAAGATGTGTATCAAACACGAACGCATTCAAGCACCTAACGGCAATAAAATTCGCATCTTTAGCATTTTCTAAGTACTAACACGCACATAATCCAAACCTTACACGCGTTTACACAATATTTTACAATCGTCTCTATTATTTTATTAATGAGCGAAGCGTGCAGCCTTTATTCGTAATCTAGTGGCTTTAAAATCCACGCGACATGAACGCATGTCCCTCATTGATATTTTAACTAATGAAGTTAAAGGTTTGGAGGCAATTAGTGATCGGTACTGAAATAGGCTACCTCATGTAGCTAGCTGCGATCATGAAATCTCTATAACACCTAAGACATTAATATAAATTCTTGACAGGATGGCTGGCGTTAAACTTTAGCTTTCAAGTTCCCCTCGGGGCGGCTTGCTCGCGATGGAAGGTCATTTTCAATCTCAATCCCCCACGCGATTTCCGTATTTTCATCTTATTCCTTTCCTAGTCTCCTATTTCAAAAAAAAAAAAAAAAAACCTGAAAAGACTAGAATCACGTGAGCTTTGGTTTTTGTGACATTAGAGAAGCAAATCGCTTAGATATTGTGTGTTTTTGAGAAAGGCCTTATCATTCAAAACATGCACTTAAAGAACTCTCCTTCTGACCAAATCTCAATAGAACTCGAGAAACTCTCTTCTACAGACATAAACTTAAGAGGAACCACTCCAATTGCAGGAATAACCTATCCTTTGATGTTCGTGGCGCGAGCTTTGAATTAAAAACCCCAAACAATTAAAAAGCGACAAGATTGTGGCCTCAAGAGGTAGTTATCGCAAGTGATTAAATATGGACTTCACTTAAGAGCAAACACAGATAAAAAATGAAGCCAGATATTGGAGGCTTTTAGTCCAGGTTATGAAAGCAATTTTCAAAGTCTAAGTGTGTGTTTCAAACGCTCTTGAATAAATAGGACAAAAACCGTAAGAGTAGAATATGTGAAGTGGTTCAAAAAACTGGGGAAAAATAAAATGCTGGCGTTCTTGAGTGAACCAGGCTGACTGACGCACACGCTATCTCACGGAAACTCATGCAGTTCTGTAGAAACTGAGAAGATACGTTGATGGAATTCTGATTACCAATTGGATTCAAATCCTTAGAAATCAAGAACAAGAGATTGAAAGGGCATTTATCACTTGAAACCGGCATGAAAGCTCGCGAGTCTGGCGGGCTGTTCTGATTGAACATATAAACGGATTCTGTACCACAAATAACCATTAAAAACGAGTTGGTTTTTAGGCTTCAAAGTAATTCAATCATTCAATCGGCTTATTTTGACTTTCTTTTCTGTTTTTATTTAATGTAGATATATAAAGTAAGTGATAAAGAATTTAACTATTAGCTTTACCGACAAACCGACTGTTTTTGAAGAATCTTCCCTCAATTAAATCATAATATTGATTCTTTTAGGTAACCAGCTTAAGATTTTAACCGTTCAAACTATTTAGAAAATAATATTTCCGTATTTTTTTGAGGTTTCGTGAATACAGTCATCGCTAAAGAGAATGAAACTATACATACAACGATCATAGACGTCTTGGATTGGATTTTTGCAGCGACAATTGAAATGCCTGCTAGGACAAGACTGGAAGATTGATTTAAATGTTGTTGTCATCGTGTCTTAATTCAATTTAACTTGATTCTTTGAAGGATTTGACGAGTTAATGACGGTGGTGAATGGATGCAAATGAGAACAGACGGTTTTTTTATTCTTTAGATACCACAGAGGCAACTTTAAATGACAAAATGAAGCGTTGATGTTTTCAATCGCTAATTGGTTTTGATTGAACTTTTTTCGCTTCGACAAATAGTCATGAAACTGAACTACTTGGAATTCAAAAATTGAGAGCCAAAAAATTATTCTATTTGAAAGGAAAATGCGGTGAAAGTAATTTCGAATTTGAGCATTTCGATTGAAGTTTTAAGATGATAGGAACCTTGAAGAATCCGGCAGAGTTGATCAAAAAAGTCATTTCTATACCCGCGGAGAGGAATCGTATCTATCAGGACCACTGCATAGAACAATCCTACAACCTGCTAGTCTTCTATGCGCTTGAATGATTCTTGATTGACCGGTGAACGTCTACAGTCATGCCAAAGGGTTATCATTGAATAGCTTGAACGAAATTAAACAAAAAAGCCAATAAAGCAATCTAAGAAATAATAATAACTAAACCTGCGCTAAAATGGCTATAATAACTAATATGTACCTAAAATAGGGAATGTTAGACCGCACACATTATATTGATGCTCTTTCTTTCTTTCTTTCTTTCCTTCTACATCATTTTTATTCATTCATATATATTTTCTTGTTCGTTCTTTTGTTTTAAGTTTCTATATTTTCAATTTTTTCCTTATTCTTAAACTCATCTTTAGAAGTAGTCAGTGTTAGAATACGTGAAAACCAAATCAAACTAAATAGCAATTTTATCGAACCCCGAAACAACCTCTGGGCTGATCTTAGTCAGGGCACGGCTAACTCATAGACTGATTTGGAATTTAGCATGCGTAAGGCTTTGCTAAAAGTAATGGAAAAGTAATGAATATTTTGGAGAAAAAGAAACAGAAAGCAGTCCAATAAAAATTCAAATCAGTTCTACAGCTTCTAGAAGGAATTCAACGACAATTTATTTCCTTTTTCAAGCAATTTCTTCGATTTTTCCATTAAAAGGTACCCTTATTCATAAAACCCTCTAGCGATATCCGACATTAATTTTACGTATCGCTTTCAAAAAATCCTAATTTGGCCTATTCAAGTGCTTCACTACCGGATTTTCCAGTGTAATTACGAAAAAAGTCTAATTCGTAATTTTTCTTCACCGGTAGCGATCCAGTATTTTTTGGTAAACAGGATTATGCTGATTTCAACCCGAGTGCTAAATACATAGACAATCTGGTTCGAATTCTCGACGTTTTTCTAATTGTTTTGCTGGTTTCAGCTGTAAAACTAGACTCGGAGGTGAAACGTGACAAATTTTAAGGTAATAAGCTTAATATGATAGTTCGATAAAAGAATCACTTGGTCGAAGATTGTAATTTCAGTGAATGATTGATCTTTACCAAGTCGCAAGTAGCTAAGTTTAGAAAAAAAGGGAAAAATTGGAAGCTTTTTACAAAATGAAAACTAGACGATAAAGATATCTAAAGTAAAACCAGTAAAACTTTGGTGTATTCAATAAACTTCAAAAGAAAAAAACCCCACAAAACACAAGCGTAGTTCTTGATATTAAAGTTGAGTTTCAATTGAATGAATCGTAACCTATTTTCCCCTCACAAAACTAATCAACTTCAAGAAATATATTATCTATCTGGTTATTCGAAAAACTATTCTCATGGAACAGAGTTGAAAAGAAATGAATTACGAGTTTATTTTTGCTTTTGTTTTGGATCAAAAGGTACTTGAGGATGAAAAGGGGCTATTGAAAGGAATAAATAGCTTGGAATGAATGAAAACACACACAACACGTGGATAGAACAATTTGCACGCGTAAGGGCACTTAGACACGGGCAATAATTATTACTTAATGATTGAGTTTTGTGTGTTAGGGTCATTAAAGCTGAATGTTTGATTTCTTCTTTGAAGAAGCGTTTTAAATCTTTTTAAGGAGCTTTTCTGTTGCCACGTTCCTTCATTGCTACACAAAAAAATGGTACTTAAAGGAAGTGTGTCATGTGTGTGTATTTTAACGGTCTTTTTTCGCGCTTTTGTCTCGGTAATCTAGCCAAGACAAAACAACTCAATTGGCAATTAAGATTATTCAGTTCAAACTTAAATTTCGCGATGGATCGCCAAAGAAGCAATTTTTCGTTATAAATCAACTTAGAGCAAACTTTCGAGTAATCGAAACCGGAAAATCGCCTGTTTAAATGAACAACTCTAAAAAGCTCTTAATGTAAAATAGGTTTTGAAACATATCGCTTTTAAGTCGCTGCCAAACGGAAACCATTGGAGGACAACTATGACAGCCATACACAATAAATAATTATGAGTGACAGATGTCAATCAATGCAACATTGTGCTCATTTTGGAAACCTTTTTAATGTCAAATGAAGCTATTTCAACCGCCAAGCCTCAATTTTACATTCGGTTTTCATCGTAAATTTATCATTGTTAAATTGCTTTTATATCACATGTCATCATGGTGTATTAGAAAAAATTCGTTAGGGATCACTCTAATGACAAAGAGATCATAAATATAACTATAGTGGCAGGCGTTTGAAAGTTTGAAGAACTTGCAGGTTGGATAACAATAAACTTTAGATCAATTCAAGTGCGTCTTGTCAAGAACTTTTACGCTTGTAAACAATCTCCAACGAGAAGAGAAAATACGATGGGTTTTGTTTAAAGCATAAAGAAATTCAACTGAAAAATAAACGAAAAATAAACTGTTCCAAAATTGCATTATAAACTATTTCTTTTACCATTGTGAAAAAAGAAACATGGATCGTTGCAAAGCGCTTCATGAATTATTGTTGATATTGTGAAAAACTGTCTTGTAGGAAAATGTGAATTTCATGGCAGTGCTGATGGCTATAGTGAAATAAAAGTTTATTAATCTTTAACTTTTTTTATTTCAAATTTAACTGTCTATAGATATAAGAAATTGTCTTCTACTTGCCCCCTCTCTCTTTCTAATGCTTTTACATACCAGAAAGTTAACAAATCCAAAAGCACCCGAATATTTCAGTTTAAAGCCTTATACTTCCTTCGGAATTAAAATATCGTCATGTCCCGCCATACTCGCCACACTTTCCAAGTTGAACTCGAATATTATCAATACCGTGTTTCTTTTAGCCGGATATAAAACATAAATCTTTTATTCCCTTTCCTTTAAAGTACACTTTCACGTACACCACAAAGCCTTGTCAGTTATAAAGCGAGGGCCGTTGAATAATTTTATCAAACGAGCTCAACTCGCCTAGCTTCTGAGTAATTATTATTTTCCAATTCCTCTTATGATCCAAGGCTCTCTGTTTTAATCGGTATTGGCTTATATACTTATATTTATTTTGATTTTGATATTTCGATTTGAAAACCTAGCGTGAATTTATTTATTTTTCCCTCGTGAATCGCAGTAGAAGGAAAAGTCCAGTGTTACCCATGATTACTTGAGGCACGCTCACCACAGGGAGCCCAAGCTCAGTAGGGTGATTCAATTACAAAATCAAGGATTATGGAAATATTGGGTGCTAATGATAGACGACTACTACTGCTGTTGCAACTACTCCTACTATTAATAAGATTAATAATATAAAAAGATTAATAATATACTAATCAAATAATGATGAGGATACTACTAATAAATATTGGTAAATAAATAAATGAATAAATAAATAAATAGATAAATAAATAAATAAATAAATAAATAAATAAATAAATAAATAAATAAATAAATAAATAAATAAATAAATAAATAAATAAATAAATAAATAAATAAATAAATAAATAAATAAATAAATAAATAAATAAATAAATAAATAAATAAATAAATAAATAAATAAATAAATAAATAAATAAATAAATAAATAAATAAATAAATAAATAAATAAATAAATAAATAAATAAATAAATAAATAAATAAATAAATAAATAAATAAATAAATAAATAAATAAATAAATAAATAAATAAATAAATAAATAAATAAATAAATAAATAAATAAATAAATAAATAAATAAATAAATAAATAAATAAATAAATAAATAAATAAATAAATAAATAAATAAATAAATAAATAAATAAATAAATAAATAAATAAATAAATAAATAAATAAATAGATAAATGAATAAATAATTCAATGGGCGAATGGGATTGGATGGATGGGATTGGATGGATAAAATGGATGGGATGGCATAGATGATAATAATAATGATGGTAATAAAGGCAGACAATATTTCCTCTAAATCCGAATACACATATTTGTGTTTCTTTCTAAACACCGGAAGTTTTTCAATCCGTTCCTCTTAATTCAAGAACATTCTAGCATCCGCTTTTATTACTGACTAATTTCCTGATTAATCTTTTCAAGATTTTATCAATCAAATTAGAAACCAAACAAATTTTTTAGTGCTTAGTAAAATTCTATGTCTGATTAATATTTAGAAGATGGGTTAAATTTCACGGCCACTTCGGTGAACCAGGATGCGAGACAAACCAGGCATGATCATCAAAAACATCTCTCTATCGAAATTATAGATTAAGTCTAATATAATAAAGCCTTTCAATATCGAGATTATTCACTTAAGCTAAAATTTAAGTGAAATCTGTGAGAGTCATTCATTTCACGATGCATTAGTTATTAAATATTAAATTCGCTTTTTGGCTTAAAAAGCTTTTGAATTTTTGATTTAAAAATACCCCTTAACCTAAAAATAAAACAATTATTGGAATTTTTATAAGTTTTTTTGCACGTTTTTATTCTACTTCCGCAATCTGACACCAGAATTTTACATTTTTACTTTAGAAAATATCTCAAAATGAATCTACATCGAACGCCGACTTTAAAAACTTTAAAAATGTACTTTTAATAATACGTGGATTTTCTACCAAATTTTACTTTCAAGCTTTCCATCCAAATGGATTTTTTTTTTTTTTTAGAAAGATTTTGAAAGATGGAATTTATAATTTTTGAAAAGATTTTACCTAATTTTTTTCAAACTTTAGACTCAAGGTTTTTTCCCGTTGAAAGATAGAATTTCAAATAATTTTCGGCGAACCTTATGAGAGCAATCAGAAACCTCAATGAGCGATCTAATCAAAGAAAAAACGTCTTTGGTTTCGGTTGGCTTTTGAAAATCTCTCGAGGAAGATATTAAATGTCAGTATTGATTTGGGAATAATTAGCCGAGTTATCTTAAAACACCTATTTAGGAGAAAGATTTAATTGAGTATTGCTTGGATAATTGTATGATGTTGATCAACTATAGTAAAGTTTATTTTATTTATTTATTTATGTCTCTATTGCTTAGACTTCGCTTTAGTGGTTTTTTTGAATGAACAGATTTCAACAGCTTGGACTATAAACGCCTTCTTTGAACGTCAATTGAAAATGATGAGTCAATGAGAGACAAATAGGTCGTAATAGAGCTTCTGTTGCTGGCTGAAAAGAACCTTCTGGAACAAGAATGGCGGTGCTAATGATTGACTTCTTAGAATACTGCCAACAGATAGAAGACAAAAAGAGACAAGCCGAAGTAAACGAACCTAAATCTCAACCTCCTGGTACATCAAGCAAAGTCGATCACTCAATATACTATATGAATGGCGCGGGAAAATCACCGCGCGCGTTAGGGGGTTGTTGTGGTGATGTGGGATATATTTAACCATCTATTTAATAACACGCACAAGGCTTTTACTGCTAGCTATCAAGGCACGGAGTAAAAGGGAATTTTCTGGAAATGTTAAATACATTGGGTACCCGAATTTTAGCCAGTGTACGATTGATTGATTAAGTTTCAGTCAAGTACATCAATAGAAGAATATTACACCCTGTGGATGGATTACATATATATTACTATGGAAGTGTTTTAAAGTCACACGAATATTAAGCTCTATTTTAGAACCGTCTTATCGTGGAATAAGTATACATACATACATGAACACTCGGGAAACAGCCCTGGAAGAGAGAAGAGGATCCGTTCTTTTTTACTTCAACTCAATTTTGGAAAAAGAGAAAACACGCAGATTGAAATGCTTTGTAAATTAATCGAGTTACTTTATACGGCATCAAACGCCCATCTCATTCAAAATTGAAAAAAATTGAATTTAGAGTGAACATTTAATGAAATTTTAGTATTAAATCTGTATATTTCTGTACACAGAACTACATCTATGATATAATAGTCTATAAGATTACAGTATAGATTGAACCCTGAAACAACCTCTGGGCTGATCTAAGTCAGGCACGGCTAAAGTTCATAGATAGAATCCTGAAACAACCTCAGGGCTGATCTAAGTCAGGGCACAGCTATCTCACAGATCGAACCCTGAAACAACCTCTGGGCTGATCTAAGTCAGGGCACGGCTAACTCACAGATCGAACCCTGAAACAACCTCTGGGATGATCTAAGTCAGGGTACAGCTATCTCACAGATCGAACCCTGAAACAACCTCTGGGCTGATCTAAGTCAGGGCACGGCTAACTCATAGATAGAATCCTGAAACAACCTCTGGGCTGATCTAAGTCAGGCACGGCTAACTCACAGGTCGAATTAAAATTTAGCGTGGTAGCCGTTTAAGCAGAGAAGAAAACTGTAGCACCACGAAAAAACCCTCGAATCAAGGAAGAGTCCTAGCAAACTCCTACACTCACATGTGATGCCGAGTCTGGGAATAGAACCCGAGACCCCAAGAGGTGAGATTCCCATTATAATATTATATGCAAAAAGTCCTTATTTTTACGAGGGCAGCATTTAATAGCCAGTGGCTAACAAACCTGTGGCCCTATTTCCATGATCTTATTAGAATTGGAAGTTGGTTTTGATTTTTGTGAAGGGAGGAAAACTGGAGAACACGGAGAAAAAATCCTCGAAGCACAAGAGAGAACCAACTATGAACTCTACTCACATACGATACCGAGCCCGGCGGGACTCGAACTCGGGTCACGCTGGTGAGACGCAAGCGCTCTCACGCCACCCGCGCTTCCCCAGGAGAGAAAAAGAAAGTACTGGATTTCTGCGGAGTGAGGAAAACTGAATAACCGGGAAAAAAATCCTTGTGGTACAGGAATGTAACAAGCATGTAACAAGCAGCTAATCCATTAGTAATGAAAATATGAATATAGGCTGTAAGGGTAAACAAATGAACACTCCTCATCTCTATAATCGTTAATGCTTTCTTCCCTTAGATTCGAGTAGATGACCGCGACTGAACTTTGCATACGAGACAAAAGTAAATGAAATAAAACGAAAGAAAATGGGAAGAAATAAGAGGTAAGGAGCTAAGGGAGAGGAGAGGAAAAGAAAAGAAAAGACAAAAAAAAAAAGAAAAGGAAAGGAAAGGAAAAGAAAAGACAAGAAAAAAAAGAAAAGGAAAGGAAAGGAAAAGAAAGCAAATGAAAGGAAAGGAAAGGTAAGGAAAGGAAAGGAAAGGAAAGGAAAGGAAAGGAAAGGAAAGGAAAGGAAAGGAAAGGAAAGGAAGTCTCTTTGGACAGTAAAGGAGCACTGAGACACTAGATAGTGCTAAGGAATGAAAATGAAAAGAAATATAATAAACATTTTCAGAAATATGAATTTGGTGTGATTATACGAGAGAAAATTAGGAAAGAAAATGAATATATGCTATTATAATCTTGTTAAGTTATGACTGAAGTGGTCCCAATTCAGACAAAACTAAGGTACTGACACATAAACTAATGCTCAAGGACAACACTAATCGAAATCTCCAATTCCTGTTGGTCATTTCTCTGTGTTCAAACACCAACCACCGGATCTCAGCTAAGCAAACATGAGCCTTTGTTAATAGTCTAAAAGCAAAACCACATCTTTTAAAAGGGGCTATAAAGCACCTAAATTACCCAGGTGTGTTCAATTAACAGTAGGAGGTTCTTCCTGTCACGGAGTAAATACAAATAAACTAATCAGTTATATAAATATTATCCACAAAATACTCTCAAAATCAGGCGGATAGCGAACCGTCTTTTAATCGCTATGTTGGTTGTTGAAGTGTAAACAATATGGTTTTATATTGCTGGACAATTAACTTGGTTGGATTAGGTGTCCGGTAACATGGGTTAAAGTGCGGAAGATGCTATCTAAGACCGGTTATGGAGATTGAAAAGGTGCGAAAGCTATGAATCTGAAGATGTAAGGAGAAGATCTAGAAGAGGGTGTATAACAAGTAGAAATAGAAATGGAAATGGAAATAAGATGGAAATAAAAAGGAAAGAAAAATAAAAAAAATAAAAAAAATGGAAATAGTAATGGAAGTGGAAATGAAAATAAAATGAAAACACAAATAGAAATAAAAAGGAAAAAGAAATGAAAATGAAAATTGCGAACGAAAAAAAGAAAGAAATAGTAATAGCAATTGAAATAGAAACAAAATAAGAATGGAAATCTGAAAAAAAAATATTTGTAGAAAAGGTGTAAAAAAATTCCACATCCAAGTACTAAGAAATCAAGACTCTGTATATTGCGCTCATACTAAAATTTCGTCAAAATCGAAACTCCAATAATATAGTCCTAAATGCTAAATTCCTTTGGAGCGCCTCCAAGACTATGGTAACATGAGCAGACATCTCTATTAGGCAGCGTGTACGTTAATGATATTAGTTTCTAACAGCTTGTTGTGCATCAAGGGTGGCGGTGCGTTAAGAGATACCCGGGCCCGATCCCCGGACTTGGCCTCGTACGTGAGTAGTTTCTCCTGTGCTTCAAGGGTTTTTTATCCGGGTCCTAGTCCGGTTTCCTCCCTCCAAAAATCAACTTCTAAATTCTAATTCGATCTAGAAGGTCCTAGATGAAAATTACCCTGTGTTATTCTAGTAACCTACCAAATTGCGTATTTTTTATGAAAAAAAAAAAAAAAAAAAAAAAAAAAAAATCCTGAGGAAAATACGTCTGCAGATTCAGGAGTGGATTCCATGATTTGCGTGATGCCCTATTAACCACCTATCTTATCACATTAAAAGGATTTGAAAAAATAAGTTAAATCTTCCCCCATAGTTTTTGATTTCTATTTATATAACTATTCTTCATTCTGCGGGAAAGATTTAATTTGATTGAATCTGAACATAGAAGCGCAATCTGTAGTCATAACTCGCATGCATTATTACTGTTATTCTTTTGAGCTCGTCATGAAAAGCTGAGTTTCGAGGAGGTTTTTGTCATTCATATTGAAACCTTTCACTGAAGGAACAACTCCACATCGTTTCCGTGTGGTACGAAAAAGCTGGTCAATGAAAAAGCACTGAAGTGTTGGTCGTTTAAGGTTTGCACCGCAAGTGGTGACGCACTTGTCGTAATTCACTAAAACGACTATCAAAAGACTTTTAATGGATACGAAATTCTAAATCATTAATTACTTGTACACATCACTTAGAGTAAGCTGGTAGAGAGCTAAATGCCTTTAAGAGATCCTTACTTTATTTTGTCACCCTAATGGAAATTTTAACAAGATTGCATTTGAAAAAGTATTAGAAAGAAGACGATAGGAATACTGATTTAATAGCAGGGAGGTCATTGGATTGAGTGAACAAAAAATGTTGAATTAATAAATTCCAAGTAATACAACCCAAAAATACTGATTTAGCAGGGAGGTCCTTGGATTGAGTGAACAAAAAATTTTTAATTCATAATTTCGAAGTAAAACAA
Source organism: Anthopleura xanthogrammica (assembly GCA_964019055.1). NCBI lineage: Eukaryota > Metazoa > Cnidaria > Anthozoa > Actiniaria > Actiniidae > Anthopleura > Anthopleura xanthogrammica. The sequence continues at coordinate 4,182,127 of OZ025216.1, read as the reverse complement.
GCCAAAATGGTTAAGATCATTACTATTACCACTATTTATTGTCAGTTGCATTTTTTTGGTCTAAATTCACGATGGTAGAGATTTTAATGAATTTTTTTCATTTGATGGCAAATCCGATTTTTCAGCTAAACGAGAAATGAGATAGCTAATTGATGAAGTGTTTGAATGTACAGTATTAAATCATTTTAGTAAGAGTGGTAAAACACACCTGACATCCATGTTATTACAAGTCTCCGTGGTGAAGCCGTCTCTGGGAGATGACATTCCTGAAAAAAGGGGAAAAACAGAAGAATGAATAACGTATTATTGGAGGAAAAGAAACTGGGAGGAAATGAAACTGGGGAGGAAAAGAAATTTGAAAGGAAGAAATAAAAATTAGAGAAGAAAAAGAAAAAATATGAAGAGAAAATAATTAAGAGACGATAAGAGAGAGGAGAAAAGGGAATAAGGAAGAAAAGGGAAGGAAATGAAAGGGAAGGAAAGGGAATTGAAGAAAAGGGAAGAGAAGAGAAGAGATGGGAAGAGAAGTGAATGGAAGAGAAGAGAAGGGAAGAAAAGAATGGAGAAAAGAAGAGAACAGAAGAGAACAGAAGAGAACAGAAGAGAAGGGAAAACCGTTCTTTTCGCGCACTTGACATGCATGCCTGCATGATGAAGGTCGAGTCGAGGGAAATTGCAAACTATATTTATATAGATATTATCACATCTAGAACTACAATGTCAAAACTTTGGACCAAGTGTTGGGATTACACGATCCTTGATTAGTCTTTAGGTTCTAGTTAATTAATGTCAGCTAAATGAATGACACTAATAGAACTCCATGACTACCATATTATACCTATATTATTGCCATTGATCAAACATGCATCATCGCTCTAATCATGGTAATAGTGACAAGGCTGAGGAACGTATGCGCATGCGCAAATCCGCTTTGTAAACCTTGCAAAATGTGCAATTTCTAATACCCAAATTGGTCGAGGTTTTCGGCAAATAGAGTGTTTTTCTTAACTTTTTAGAATTGGGCTTAACTTTTGCACTTTTTTAGACGGTTTTGGCGTTTTTTCAAAAATGTGGACATCTTAAATGAAAACCAGGTGAGCCCGCGATTTGACCTCCAACCGCTGGCTCCTTTTTCATCCCTGTCGGTAATGAACCCCTTGCACGTGACGTCAAAGAAGCTCAATTTGGAGGACAAAACAATTCTAATCTCCTGAGAATCGGAACCTATTGTTTTGTCCTCCAAATTGAGCTGCATTCCAACGTACTGCAAGGGGTGTGTAGCCTGGTTGGTATAGGGTTGGTTGGTATGCAAAGGTACGGCTACGTTTCAAGATGGCGCAGGGAACTGTGAAGGGGACTATCCTTAGTATCTCATACATCAAGTTTTCATAGCTTTAATGCACACGCCAGACACGGATTTACAAAGACTTATCGAATTTACAAGGGTTGTTGATCAGATTTACGATAAACCCTTGTTCACATAATGGTAAACAATAATTACATCAGTTCAACCACGGAAAAACAATTAATTTTTAGAAATAGAATCTACAGAATCTAGTACAAGATATGTGGATAACTAAATGGTAAGAATATGAAAATAATTGTCAAAAATGTTCAATAAAACTCAGAGTTAAAATTACAAGAAATTTGTAGCAGAAAGAAATGACAAGTTATTGAGTCCAAAATAAGATTTCATTAAAACAATAGTTTAGTAATCTGACTCGTCAGAGGAGTAGAATACGTATTTACGTTCGGCATTCTTCGGCGCACCTTCGGCTCCCTTAGTCGGCTGTTCGTCATCCTCGTCGGAAAAGTTCTGAGAAACATCTGAAGACTTCTTGGAGAGTTTTGAGTTGCTTGCTTTCGCAAAGATGAATTTCACCAAACGGCGAGGCAAAAAAAAGGATACCAACTTAATACAGAATCCACGAATAAGGAAAAAGAATCCGCATACAGTGATATATATTATGCGGTATAACACGAAACCGCATGCGTAAAGCACATGCGCAAACAAGTACGGGATCAGCATAAGGATGGAAAATGTGGCGATATACGGGGCAAAACTGATGGTAACTTCTAGAAACCCACATGCAGATAGGATCAAGATATAGCAGGTCAATAGTATGGCGCAAGGATCTCGTTTGATTCCAAAAAGTCGTAGAGGTAGGATAGGGTGACTGTTGTTTAAGTCGTACAGTCCTTGTTGCCAACTTTTTCCATATCTAAAACAGAAAAATGAATGACTTGGTTAATGTTCTTGTTAAATTATGCGTGGAAATCTTGTTTCAAGGTTCGGTAAAATCGTACCGAAAAAGTCGTGGAACATTGTATGCGGTGCGTGCATTGCAACTAGTAAAAAATTTGCTGCTTGTAAAAACATGTGCGCGCAACAGATTTTTTTTGCAACAGAAACAAGGCGCAAAGCAATCTTGCTCAGGATTCTAAGGCGATGTTACGTAATTTCGATTTCGATTTCGGCAACACAATGCTGCTTGTATCACAACCCCATGCAACAACACAATTTTGTTGCGCGACTTTGTTGCAGAAGTAGAAGCTTTTTCTACTCTCTACAACAAAGGAAACTTGATGCACTTGGGGTGGTAATACGAGCAACATTCGCTCTGCAACTTGCAACGCAACAATGTTGCGCGACAAATTGCACGAATTTACCGCACCTTACTGCATTAAAAAATGCAAAAATGTCACAAGAACTGACTGCAATACACAAGAATGACTTACTCTGTTTTATTGGACGATTCTTCATCTGATTCAAATTCCATTTTCGATCAATCCATTTTGTCTTTTTACCAACTCATTTTTAACCGACAGCGGATTCATCTGTGGTCTTCTCCGCACTACTGACAATTCTAATTGCTTTATGACGTCACAAACTTCGTCATTGGCCGGGAGAACTGGTAACAAGTGGTCACTAGGGTCTGGGAACTAAGGCATTACGTTAATGAAACGTAACTACTTAGAAATGGTAAAACGATAGTTTGATCTTGTTTTTCTTTAACTATTCATCCACGCATCTTTCCTCATTTTTTATTCAAAAAACTTTCACCTTTATGACTGTATTCTAAAGTCGTAGTAGTTACACATTTGAGAGACTTGAAGGTACTTGAAGGTGAATGGCGATATTGTGTGTTTACACACAGTTCTGATAAGGTTGACTGCTAGTGTTTCAGTGTTAAGGTATGGTTTAATGGATGCCTTAAATCCAGACAGGCAGCCATTACTCGTCAGAGCGAACGTTAGAGCGCGCGCGAAAATCATGGATGCGAGCGTTACCGACTGCCATCCCAGCGCGCGAAATAATAGACCATTTTTGAGATGCGCGAGCGCTTTCAAAAATATCGCAGGCGCAGACATGAAAAAGAGGCATTTTTGGTCAAGATCACCTGGTTGACTCTGCCCGAAAATGCCTCGAAATCATGTACGCGCCTGCAATATTTTTGAAAGCACTCGCGCATCTCGAAAATGGTCTATTACGAGCCCTTTCGTCTACAATAGAGCTGTTAAGTTGTTTTTTTTATTTAGGGACTTATTTAGGTTGATTCATGCATAGGTGCTTACCATATGGTTATCGATTATTTAACCTCGATTCTAATCAGACCGGCGAACGTCCGATAAATGCTACAGGCGTTTACCGAAAGAACCAAAAAAGAGCGGGAAAAGTCAATCGGAAGACCGAGTTTTCTAGAAGTCTCCGATCGGAATGACACGTACCATTTGTTTCCCAACCGGAATTTCCGGTTTTTCCGGTAAAATGGTAAGCACCCTAGATACCCAAGTCATGTTCCTTAAGCGACTACTTCAGTAAATTAACAGTGGTTGCTAACGAGAAAGTAAACTGTATTCACCACAGGTAGCCCAAGCTATGGTTCTGAATATATATAGAAAGAAAGTATGGCAGATCAAAAATTTCTTTAAAATAAAATAAATTTCATATTTCATTGTTTCTTTACCGGTATATCATTGTTTTATTGCATGTTTTGTGGTTTCCTGACGGTTTTGTTGCATTTTAAGGCGATTTTAGGAAATTTTATCTCCTCTCTATATATTCAGAACCATAGTTTGGGCTACCTGTGTATTCACTAATAACAGTTCTCATGCAATTTTGATAAGAAAACCTGTAATAAGAAAATAACCATCAATAAGGACATCAATGTACGCAAAAAATTAGCCATGTAAAGAAGAATTCCCTCGGCGATACCAAGGTCTTCTGAATCATTATCCTCCGCGAAATCCACTTCTCTCCATCCATGGCCGCGTGAGTTAAGAAACTCCTCATCTGAGAATCTCCACGTTCTATGCCTTCTTGCTGGTACAATCTTGATTCTGAAACTGTTCGTTGTTCCGAAGTCATTGAGGTCTTGCTTCTCCAAGTGTGCATCTGTGTCACTGTCTCCTGTGTCATTTGTGTGTCCTTTGTCATCCCGATCGACTAAATCGATCACTTTTCGTATATGTGATCGAAAAATTAAGACAGGAGCTCCAAAGAACCGCCAGACGAAACCTTGGAGTGTTTGCATGGTCTTGTATGCTACGTAGCTGGTAATTGTAATGAATATCGTCCCCAGTAACGGAATAATTAGGCTGATAAGGAAGGCAATTGTGGCCGTTGCGATTATACCACCTTCAAGAACGGCAAAAATAAACAATCCAAAACCAAAGCTTCCACAAACAACGAGAAGGAAAATCACCAGAGGAAGAAAAGTAATGCCAAGAAGAGTAGCACAGAAAGTGTAGATTATTGGACGATGGTGGATAAGGCGGGTTAACCGAGTAGACACTTGTAGCTTCTCCACCACATTCCATAGTTTTTCGGTCAAACTTCTGTGTTCTTCTTCAGGATTCGAGAGTGATGACTCTTCATTCGCTTCAGATATCACAGAAGTGTCTTCCATTGGAATTCATGAGGTATACGTTCGGGTTGTCTGAAGAAAAATCAACTCTGTTCTGAAAAAGTTCAGTGTTTGCTAGGGAATCGCGTTCCGTTTGTGGTTAACTTCAGTCGATATAGAAAGGAAACACTGAAAAACGAAATTTTGTACTTGATTATAATGATGTCTGAGAAGAACTGAACAGAAGGCAATATAACGTCTGTTAAAATTCATTTTGTTTTTGGTTCTAAGACATTAAAAAAAAACCCTACTAGTTTTAAAAGACTTAAAAATAAATAAATAAAAATCGCAAATTTGAGCTTGTGAATTTTTATGATTCAAAAATATACTTTTTATTTGGCAAAAAAAAGTTTCTGCCAATCGTTTTTCTTTTCATTCTTTAAATTTGATGAAGGCTGGTAATCGCAGCCAAAACATAATAAAAAAAGTCATAGACAAAGTGCTTAGAATTTAGACATGCAATTCAAAGATTTTTAAAATATCAAACTCTTAAAATTTTATCGCTCAATCGTACTTACGTTAATATGGGAAGGGTTCGATGACTATCCACGCTAGGTAGAGAAATTTTTCGTTTTCTGCAGCAACGTAAATGTGAAATCCAGAGATCGCTTTCATTCAACGATTATTTTATTACTGTAAGCGCAAGCAAACAGAGTCAAACGGATTCAAAGTGACCGCGCGCGCCCCGCATACACATATCGTCCAAGAGAGACCCTTTTGGTTCAGTCTTGGCGCGCGCCGTAACTGTAGAATTTTTGATGATTTTGGATCCATTTTTGAAAAATATAATTTTTTTCCATCAGTTTATGTAAACAATCGTCAACTAAGGTTAGTTAGTAAATGTAATCCCGTCTTCAATTTCTATAAAAAAAAATACGATCAAAACAAATCCCCATACATCTTTCTACGAATATAGAGCTTGGGCTACCTGTGATGAGATGAGCGAGTCAAGTCGCGAAACATGGAATGTTTTGGTCACTCATTTACTCATATATGTGAATATTAACCTGAATTACGAAGACTGTTTTTTTGCTTTCGAAATTCTAAAGCATTATTTCTCGGCTATTTTTGAAAGACAATGACATTAAGATTATAAAAACACATTTTTTTAGGCTTTGTTGTTAGTGTTGTAAAGTTGTACTCACAAATCATCGACCCGCTCGCGAAACCGAGGCTTTTCGTTCCCCATAGCAACGGGATGGCCTTTTAACCACACTAAAAGATTCAACATGATCTAATAACGAGTAAAACGCTGTAAAAATAATCCTTTAAAAGAGCATTTTATAGAAAACCCATGCAGATTATTAGCTATGGACTTAATAGATCTGATCGGAGACTCCAGAACTGATAGTTTACCACCAGGTTTTCTGCGCTCGATTAAGATCAAGTACAAGCAAGAAGCCTCACATGTGTTTCCAAAGGGAGAGAAACCCAAGACCGCAGGGGAACCAGCTGATCGGGTTGGATCTGCTACGAGTGCCAAATCAACACCGGTAAGTCATCCCAAATCAACTAACAATTCTTTCCACGACTCATACTATTGAGAACTTTAGAGGACAAAAGTTCAAAATTTTACAGTCCATTGAAGTCTAGGGTTTTGTTTGTTTACACTAAAGGAATCAAGCTAATTTGATATAAGCTTACTCCTAATCAATTCTTACGTTTATAAATTGGATTTCAATGAGTTTAATACTCGGATCGAATATTCGTGAGCTTTTTTCCTATTTTAAACGAGATAAGTAAAGAAAACTGTGTCGAGAACGTCAAGTGATATAGCCATGACAGTGGGGAGTTAAGGTGGTGTGTAAACGATAGGTAGATTGGATTAATACGTAAATCTATCATGGAAAGTAGTATTAGTGATGGATCTTCCTGACTGAAAGGATGGACTTTTATTTATTTTTTGTAATTTTCTGGCTTTCCAGCGATTCATATCCAGGGCTCGAAATAGTAGCCTGCCAATGGCCAAAAGCCAGGCAAAAATAACAGTAAACTGCCAAATCGAAAATAAAAATAATAAAAATGCAGGCACAATTTACTGGACTGGCAGGCTATAATTGTTTCCTATTTCGAGCCCTGATATCACCTTAAGAGAGCACTTGTGTCTAGAGTAGGTCAGAGTATGAGAATGTGCTGGCTAAAGGTGTTTTGAGTTGGAAAAACCTGGCCATGAAAAGTGGCCAAAAATATTCAATACTTGTTGACATGGATATTTCCTAAAATTCTATTTTTTTTTTGGTTTTAGAGTTTTATGGGTTGGCAAGTGCCGTCAAGACTAGTTACCAGACCACCTGCGCCAGTACCCAAGACACCAGCCTCTGGTATGTTACTATGGCAACCTAAAAGCTGGCTGTCATTTTAAATATTGGTGACGTATTGGCATAGATGTCATATTAAATATATAGTACATTTTGTAGGATGTCAATCAACATGTTACCTTAATGTTGTCAGGAAACTATGTTTTTATTGACACATACCTATTCCATGTCTTGACCTCCATACTACCATGACACTTTGTTGTGACTGCAAATTGTTGGATTCTGTGTATGTTACTGAAAATAAGCGCAATGTTTTGTTTCAACTTACTACCTATACAGCCAAAATTTATATATATTTTTCTTTTTTATTGCCTAGCACCCTTTAGGGTTAGGATGTGCCAAAATTAAGATTTCTTTGTACAGGGGCAGTAAGGGGTTTTCAAGTGAAATCGTGAACAGGTTTTTAAAATCTTAGTGAAAGGTAGCTGTGCCTTTGCATCGAAGCAAGATGAACAGTGAGCTTGCAATGATAGAGACATGTGAATAATTGTCGAAGGTGTTGAAAAAAGGTCTCGATCATTACAAGCGCAGGATGGCGCAGGGAACCGTGAAAGGGGCTATTGAACATTTGATCATTTCAGTGAGCAGTGCCGAGACCCCCTCACTGCCCCTGTTTGTACCAAAATTATTGATATAATTCTTTCTTATTGATAAAACTTTTTCTGACATAGTCAACAAAGGAATTATGCACAGTCTCTGTTATTATCAACCAAGTTCATTAACAGTTATTTTTGAATTCCAACACCTCTATCTCGTAATAAAATGCATATATTAACAACTGTGCAGGCCTCCCTTTATCCCATGACAGGCTATTTAACAATTAGTCCTCGAGTCCGAATAGTCTACGAGTCAATAGACTATGAGGCCGAAGGCCGAATGGGCTATTGACTTGTAGGCCATGAGGGCGAGAGGTCTAATTGTTTTAGTAAAAACCTACTAATCGGTCCAATAAAAGGATGCAAAAAGTTTTGGATTTTGCTTTAAATATATTTTTTTTGGTTTTCAAAACCGGCGCTTTTCGCTACTAGAAGTCTATCACTAATAGACCCCTAGTAGCTCAGCCAATCACAGGGCTCGATTGGTGATAGACCATTAGTAGGTTTTTTCTAATAGCAGGTATTTTTCTACTCATAAGTACCAGTAGTAATGATTGTAGAAGATATCAACCCTTGCATTACATTATCATAACAAATTCAAAACCTATTTTTCTTAAAGTGTTTATGACATCATACAGTGGCGTTCCATTATTGTACATCATTATGCCTTCATGTATCAAGATATCTTGAACCAGGTTTTTCTCTTACAGTATTGTCTTATCAAGATGAAAGGCAGAAGCTTAGTTCAAGACTTTCTGGTATGAGCTTGAGATCAGCTGCTAGCCTGCACAAACCTGTGAATAAAGCAGAACATTGTGAGTAATACTCTAGAGAAAAATGGTAACAAATGAAGGCCTGCGTAGCGTAGGACTCCTTTAAAAAATGCCAATTATATAGACAAACAACAAACAACTTTTCTCGCATGTGACGCCAAGTCCAGGGATCGAACCCAGGTTGCATTGGTGAGAGGCGAGTGCACTCACTGCTATGCCACCCATGCTTCTCTGGATGGGTAGGACAGCATAAGAGTCACCTGGGATATTTTGGTGTGGCATTGCAGTCATTATAACCAGTCATGAGAGAACCTTCGTAGCACTCAGTTGATGTAATGTATGCACATAAAATCTATTGTATTCTATTGTTGTTCTATCTATTGTATTACGTGTGATGCATTGTATTTTTATGAATGAATTACATCAACTGCTTGCCACGTAGGCTCTCCCGAACCAGTCATAGACATAAAATATCAAGTATATAGATGCACACATGGTTAGGATTCCACTCATATTATGATATTAAAGAGCTGATACTTTTGCATTAGATAGCAATTAAATTTCCATATAAAACTGTGAAACACAATTATTTGATATCACTATATAACAATGTCTAATCATGTTTCAGTGCCTAGACTCAGTTCAGTTGCTTCCTCAAGAAAATCTGTAATGGAGAGACCCAAACACACCTTGCCAAAGGTAAATAAATTTACCAGTGTAATGTAAGGGGCTAGTCATTTATTAATTGACAGGGGGAGGGGGGGGGGCAGCAGATGCAAATCTGGCCAACTATGAGAACTGTCATATTTAATTTGACCCCTCATTACAAACACAATGTTAATTACCCCCTCTACCAATTGATGAGAGGAATTAAAATTTTTGGAATTTTAAGAATGTCACAGACCCCTTTTCCCCCCAAGCAATTTTGCCAGCCCTGTCCATTTCCTCCCAGGTAATAAATGACAAGTTCCTAAAGCTAAAGAGTAAGCACTGTCTTTTAGTATAATTATTACACTATCGGATATGACACCAGCGCTCAAAATAATGGCCGGTCAACGGTCAATGAATGTCAAATTTGGTACTTGATTGGTCAAATGCTGTTTTGAACCTACATATTGACCAATAATATTTGAAAAAAAAAATCATATGCCGGACATCTTGACTGGCGTATGACTGGCCATTATTTTGAGCCCTGGACACACACAAAACATTTTATGAATAATTCTGGTGTGTAGCAAGTGTTTTGTAGGTTCCTTTCCTTGCTCTACAGTACTTACTTTGATTGTATTTGTTTTAACAGTTAACTACAGAAGAGGGTATTTTAGAAGGACTAGACAAGGAAGAAGCCATGTCCCCACAAGGTAATGTCAGTAATTTGAAATTCTGGGTATAAACTCAAATGTTAGTTCTAACAATAACTATTATCAACTATATATTTTTCCAAGCTATATTTTGAAGTCATCGCAATAGAAGTTATTAATTATTAATTTCTTTTAAACATGAATGCAATTATAGGACGTAAAGTCATCAGGAAGATTCTGTCTGAGGCAGATAAAGGAGCTGGAAGAACTTCAGTAAGTTACAGCGTTTTTCTTATTTCTGCTACCTAACCACCTTCAAACGTCTGGCATTTTGGCTTCCGTCAATCTCTAACTTAGAATAGGTTGAGTTCATTCCCATTGCAAGTGATGAGGAAATTAAGGCATTTCAAGGAGAGCCTCCAGTGAAATAAAAGAATATATTAGGATTACTTCATTGTTTCCCCAGAGCCTTGTCTTGAATTGCTTTGTGTGTGATCACTCAACCAGAATATCGAAAGTTGGCTACTGGACCTTTACTTTCAAAACTCTTGTGCTTGTAATATTTCATTGTGCCCAAGATGGTAGTATTTGCAAGTCAACCACAGAACTTGTTTATATATTAATGCCAATTCATTATTTTTTCAGCTCTCGCAGAAAGCAATAAGCTCTAATGTAATGGACGCAGTTGACAAATGGTTGGTTACATCTACTGATAAGGGTAAGTATTTTCTATTAATATAACTTGGAATTATATTAATTTTATATAAACTTATTTTTATCACTACAAATCTTTTGTTTTAGAACGTGAAGTAGCACTCAAATTCTTTTCTACTTTGGCTGGTGCAAAGGCAGAATTTCTTAAAAATCCTTCGCAAAAGTACCACACCCATACTGACGGCAACTGTCATTTATGTGATGGCAAGAGAATTGATGATGCACTTGAGACCCTTGCCAGGTAAGAAAACAGATTTTTAGGGCTAAAAAAAATTATGGGCTTGGCTGCTTCAGATGGCTAGACATGATGACTCGCCACATCAGACTGTTAAACATGTGAACAGGGGAAATAAATATGGCACTTCTTATATTATGTAATATGTGAATTGACCATGAAAACAGACACAAAATTTTTGTTTAAGTCATATTTTCAAATAGGATATGTCTTATTTATGAACAGCATTACAAGTTAAGATGCTTCTTAAATAAGACATGAACATGTTCGTATAAACTGCATATTACGCAACTTAGCTAAGATGCAAACACAATGTGCAGGCAACACTACATGGAATTGAGGCTGTATCGACAAATCAGATCAATTAGTTGCGAACTGTTTATACATGATCTTCACATTTTATGTAAGTTACGCCGTAAATATAGATCAGTTAGTGTCTTATTTAAGCACAAAGAATGGTTCTAAAAGTTTTGTCCATTCAATGATGACTGGAGTAACAAACTTATATGTTCCTTAACAGAGGTGACAGTATTGTCATGAGAGGAAAGCATGCCTACAACCCCAAAAGAGAACCCAACTTAGGTCACAAATCCTACTACCACCAAGCCAAGCACAGGTTACCCACAAGGGTGCGTCATGAGTACCAGACATGGCATCATCTACCAGTGTATAACTATCATGACGGCGTGCCCAATAAAAGCTCTATGTTTACTCAGCCTCATAAGCCGCTTGGAAGACACTTTAGTATTCATCCTGAGTGGGGCCTTCATACCGGCATTTAACATGGTGCTTTCTGATTGGTTGAAAGTGTATCTTTAAGGTAGTTTGTGGTGTTATAACCAACTAAGTAAATAATGTCAAAGATTTCAAGATGTGATTGTACATGGTTATCTCTATTATGTGAATAGTAAAAGATCCTTCCAGTGCTTAAATGGACAATTTTATTCCAAGCCTATGGTTGACTGACCTGAGAGTTAATAAGAATGTACACTGTGTCATCTTATACCTGACAATGTGTTATTGTGGCTACTGCTTCTAGAGAATTGGTAGCCAATATGTCATTGAGTGTGTACTGTGAGTCCATCGAACCATCCGTAAGTAGTACTTTTTGGGTAATATTTGGAGTGAATCAAATTGAACACTGAACAGAATTTATCAATTGATGATGATGAAAATAATGTTACCCGGTGTTTCTCTGACATATTTTTGTAAGTGAGAAATTTTGGAATAAATAAATTCAATTTTTGCATGGAATGACAGATCTTTTACTCTTCAAATAATGATACTGTCAGAGCAATGAAGAGTTACAAAGTTAGTTGTTAAATGAGTTATTCTGCCTACCAAAACCATTGTAACACAAGTGAGACATTTAAACCATGTTTTGATAACTGAGATGTAAAAGTGTATTACTACATGTATTTTCAAATCTAACTTTTAATTGTTATTTATTGAATGGATTGATTTAAGGTTTAAATTTTTTTTAAAGTGATCCAAGAGTTTATTCTTAGACAAGCAGCGAGTGAATGATTTTTGAATGAATTAAAGTTTTGAAAAATATCCATTTGTCTTTTACAATTTTCCTTGTTGATGTGAAAGGTTTAGGAGTTATTATGCTCAGCTCTCTTAGAATAAATTACAGTGAACTGTAGCATAATGTAATAACAAATTTATTAGCCTTGGTCACAGATGTCAAACAACATTTCCTCCCCATGAGAGAAGCATTACACTGTATGAAATGACCCAAAGGATGTCGTGTATGACTGGCTATTATCGAGACCAAAATATTTTGTCCTTCATGCTTTCAATATGGGAAAACAATCAAACAACTACCTTAAACAAATACCAAGATAGACACAAATAAGGCTGGCCCAAAATATTAGCAAATGAATGTATGGGGCTTGAAATAATGGCTGGTCAGTCGCAGGCCATGACAGGGCCAAATTAGTTTTAGCTTGGTCATACCTCGTTTCTGGCTCAATGTTATAGGTTAAAATGACCAGCAAGGCAAAGATTTGACCAGCACAGTTTCAATCATGACAGGACATTGTTTGTTGACTGGCTGTTATTTCAAGCCCTGAATGTAACTGTTTAATGAATATGCAATCATTTAACTTACCAATCAATCATCAATATCCAGGCCAAACTCCTCGTACATTTGCTTTGTAGTTGTCCCTTTTATTTCAGCTAATAGATGAAATGATTGAATATATGAATCACAGGAATAACTGGAAAAAGGGGGTAAAGATTTGCGAGTGCTTATTAAAGAGACCAATTTGATGTGTAAATGAATAATTTTAAAACTTCCAATGAATACGCAGGATCAAAATCCCCATATAATTATATCTACTGTCAGTTTCTATAATTGGAACCTTTAAGTTAGTAGAAACAAAAGCAAAATCTAGATACAGAGACTACAAATAAAGGTAACACACTTCTTACCAAGTCTGCCGAGAATAAGTTGACCAGCATCTTTGATATCATTGTATTCATGTAGTTTATCTATGTGATCTTGTAGTTCACTAACATCATACCTTAGGAAAAAAACCTCTTCAGTCAAAAAGGTACACATTATCTAATCACAAAATATTATACTTTTACAGTGCTTTTCACATTTCTGCAACCTAACTGACCCCAGACATTTAGCATTTCGACTCCTGTCAATCAAACTTTCAATCGAGCGATAAGGAAATTCCTGTGCCTAGACAGCTATTTCAGCATTCTTATTTTCCTTATTGTTCGCGATCAGAATGAACTTGGTTTATCTTAAATTCGATTGATGGAAGCCAAACATCAGATGTCTGGAGTTGGTGCATGGTCGCAGAAATATGAAAACACTGTTAGTAATACTACCATAGACTCGGAGGTACGATTCAGAATACCATTGTGTTATATCTTTTTTTATTTTTATACATGTAATTCAAGTTTTCACTTACTCTTTTTGCAATGCAGCAATCTCTTCATCCATAGATTTTATCTTCTCTATTAGGGATTTTTTTTCTTCTTCAGGACTTAGAGGAGGTGATGAAGAGTCAGTTTGTTTTGGCTGAAACTTAAAATAAAATAGAAACGAAAATTCAAATTTGATCACATTTGTTACTAAATCAATCATCACAAAACTTGAGTTGACTGGGTTGAATTTCCTGTGCATTGCAATCTGGGGGCCCAGGGATGTTTTGGAGGATGCTACTGATTGACATATAAAATGGGAAAGTTTAGCTGTTACAAGGCAGGAAGCACAGATAATAGTAGGCAACTGATAGCTGGAGTTAGAAAATTGAGACTTATATACCCCGGGGGGGGGGGGGGGGGGACTCCCTTATGAAAGGGGGCGGGGGTCCTCGTCGTCCCTTTTAGGGTTTGAAATCAGTGTTTTGGTCCTGCTTAGGGTGATAATGACGAGAATGCCCACTAGCTGAGTTTTGTGGTCCCGCTTAGGGTGTAAGATCAGCAACAATGCTTCTTTTCAAAGATTGATTTTTATTTTAATCCCATTTTTGGATTGTGTCACTTATTGATTGGTCCCTCTTAGGGGTGAAATTTCATCACTGCCACGCCCATCATCTCAAAATACAGGTCCCTTTTAGGGGTCATTTTCAAAATTTCCGACGAGGACCCCCGCCCCCTTTTATAAGGGAGTCCCCCCCCCTGGGTTATATACTCACTGGGGATTTGAAAGCCTGTCTCAACTTTGTGCTTTTCCTGCAAAATAGGTGCAATAAACTATATAGCTGAGCTACTAAATTGAACACAACAGTTGAGCTGTGCACTATACAATGATGCGTCCAATCATAAAGGCATCCAATTGCTTACTATCAATCACGTGACTTTTCTGGATTTGACTGGGGGGCAACCAATGGTTGACTGGGGGGCAACTAGTGATTCTTTACTCAAATTATGTCAAAATAACTCCTCAAAGTATTCTATCTGACTATTTCTATGACATTCTCCAAGCCGGTTAAAACGGAGATACTACCGGAAGTGACGTCTATTGATATAGTAAGCAATAAAGATATCCAGAACAATTAGGACAATGTAGCTCAATCAACAGTGGGGGAAGTGGGGTTTATTATAGTGTACTGAGTAAAAGCAGTGAACCCAAGACTTTAAATGTAGTATATATTAGCAAATTGTGGAGGCTAAAGCTCCATTAGCCCCAATCTTGTTCCCAGAACCCAAGTTCCTCCTGGTTGGTGCCGACCAAGAGGAATGTGGGCTCTGGGTAGGATATTGCCTTATTCCCTCCTTCTCTGTGGACCTTGTTCTAATCTTTTTCAGGTGGTGCATGATTAATCTGTAAATGCTTGACATTGTGTGCTATTCTCATAGGGGACGGGGGTGGGGTTACAGTACTCTTAACCACCCCCCCCCCCCCCCGAATCTTAACCCATATCACTATCACTTGTTATAAAATTTAAAGTTCATACAGAAAGCTTTGTTATTTCAACACACCTCATCCCAGACCTTGGTGTTCTCAGTAACCTGACATGTGGACTTCTTGGCGAAGCAGCACTACACTCAAGACTTGACTGCTGACTTGTACTACCACTCTGACTGGAATCCGCCATTTTAAAGTCAGCTTTTGAAAGTCATTACTTTGTACCCGCAACAAAAGAACGATACAAGAGTATAACTTTTACCACGAAATAAATAAATGAATAATTCAAGAAATGTTCTCAAATATTCTCATACAGCTTGGTCCAAAGATGGCAGCTTTGAGAACGAAACTTTTACACGTTCAAAAGCGTAGACTGTCTTTTTAAAAACCAAAAGCTGCGACCCAAAATGATTCCATACAAAATGTGGATATTAGTTACGTATGGTTTGAAGAATTCAAGGGTAAATTTAGTGTATTTTTCGTCCTTTTCCCAGTCGGAAATATTTGTCGAATGAAGGAAAGTAAAGTTTTCGTTCTTGACAAATTTACCGCGTGAATTTGACTAAATAAAACACTCTTTCTGATTGGACAAAACTGTTGAATTTGAGCCAATCGTATATTATTTCGACAGAAGACTCAAACTATAACGAAACGGTGGTAATAATGCGCGTTCTTTCATTGGACAATTTTATGAATTCTCAACCAATCATAATTCTTGTTGTAAAAATGCATTCAGTGGGCATCCGTTCAGCGGTATTCCCAGTATTGTCAGACGTGATGCTGTTTGGATTTACTTTGTTACCATGGTAACTTTCAAGCAGTTAAAATAGAACTCCATCTTGCACAAAGAAGTATTTTGGAGAACCGTTCAAAGTGGAAGAAAAAATATAGATTTTCTCACAAAAAGCTTACGAAACTAAAGCTAAATACATTCTACGATGTTGCACGAAAGTGGTACAACCCGAATTACTGAGGAAATAGATGAACTTCGCCGAAAACTTGCCTTGTTGGGTAAGAGAATTTTAAGACTTTTTTTTTTACAAATTCTAGCTTTCGATTTATCGTACAAAACCTTATATTATGCTGTATTAAGTACGAAAAAGTTTTTAAATGTCATCATCAGTATATTTGTGAAGCATGGTCAAAGTTTTTTTGAAATTTCTTTGCTATGAATTTATTGGGAAGGAGAAAAAGATGTAGTGATCAGTGTTGGTGATGTTTATTTGTTTACCACAGATGGCGACAGAAAGGCTTACTACGAAAGCTCACAATGGACTATGAAGAAAAACAAGGAAACTATACAGAAACTTAGAAAGAAAAATAAGGATTCGAGGCTGGATTTGGCCAAGAAAAAAGCGGTAAGTATTTGATGCGGTGCCATCATTATCTGATTATCTACTCGTTGTATGTATGTCTTGTACCACTTTAACTAGCCTGCGAAGAAGCGGCCCTCCGGCTGTTTTGGGGATTGGAGAGAGGGGAAGGGGAGGCGAGGGGTATTGGGTTTCCCTTCCCCTCCCCAAACCCATGGTGGACTGGCGGAGAGACTCACCAAAGATTCAAGTTTATACATTCTCATGATCACTTCTCACGTTTACTTTTTCTTAAAGGGGGATGAGAAAGTCATTGATGATGCTTTCAAGGCAAGAGATCCTCAAAGACACTGTGCCATGCGTGGAATGTCTGGAAGAGTAAGTCAAAATATAGTTTAAAGTGCATATGTGAATGTAAAAAGGCAAGAAACATGGTATGATCATGGTACAGAATTTATGATAATGGCAAAGCCAATCACAGGGTGGAACATTCCTGAAAGTGCCTGGAAATGTCATTGCCATTGTCACAGAAATTGCATGACTGTATACCTTAAGTTTTTTTTAAGTCCTACTAAATCTCCTCTTTATGTATATATGTGCATATACAGTAATGCAGTCTCTTGTTTATAATGCATACATGTCTGTTATTTTGTACTGCATTATAGACTGTAAACTGTATAGCACATCTTTGCAAATCATGATGATAGAATAAAAATTGATATACAGATTATGTATAGGCATAACTCATAGGGTGTTCTTATTGCTCTTTAAACCAGGCTGCAATCGGCAAACTTGACCAACAAGTGTGCGAAGGCATAAAAAAGCTCAATGCACTGAAACATACGAGGAACGCTAAAGAGAAGAAGCTATTCGAGCTCCAGACAGAGTATGACCAGATGGTAAAGGATGCAGAGGAAGCTGTGAATACAGATGCTGGTGAATCAGCTGATGCTCAGGTAAAACACAGACCTTAGAACTTACAGTGCAACTACTATAACCAGGCCACTTAGATATTGAGAATCTGAGAACCAATCAGAATGCAGAATAAAAACAATGCATTCCAATTATCACCCAGAAATATACAGTCTTCTGGAGACAGTGTGCTGTCCATTATAAGATCATCTTATTCTACAAGGGTGGCAATTTCCGATAAGCCAGTTCAAAGTTTAAGAATTGTTTTCAGTGTGCATGTGATTTTATCCTGAATTTCTCACCTTCTTTTGTTTAATTAAAAACAAAAGAAGGTGAGAAATGGCTGCCTTTACGAAGAAATGTTTGGAAAAAATTTGGGGAGGCAAGCTGTTGCCTCCCAACATATTTCCCATACATTTCTCTGTAAAAGCAGCCAACTTTGGTCGCCCATATCTTCAGCGCTACTCAATAAAACCACTTCAAACTTTCCAATTTTACTAATTTTAGTATGCTCTTTTCAAATATCATATATTCTTTTTTGTTGGATTAAAATGTCACGCAAGACCTGATATACCCTCATTGTTTTCCAAGTAATAACAATGGATTGTAACTGTTATCTGCATATGTTTTTTTTAGAAACTTCGCATGGTGGAAAACAGCCTTGATAAAATGAATCTGAAGTTGAGTGAAGCCAAGAGGATCCGGACCACATATGACCAGATCTTTGAATGTCTAAAGGAAGAGTGCTTGTCATGGCCAAACAAGCTTGACCAAAAAGAAGCAGAGCTGAAAGCTGCAATGGACGAACTCGAAGAACTTAAAGCCAGCAACAATGATGCTCAGCTAGCTAGAGAAGCTGCAAAAGCCGAGCTGGCTAAGCTTGAGCAGTCTGTTTATGAAGCCAAGAAAGAAAGGGAGGCTGCTTTGGCTGAGTACAAGAAACAAGCTGAAGAAAAGAAAGAACAAGCCGAGAAAGTAGAAAAGAGGGTGAGATACATGACTGTATTTATTATTATCTTGGGTCTGCATGGGAATAAACCAAATAATTTTTATAATTTTATCTAACTTGTTTTTTTTTCTTGTTTAGCTTCAAAGGACTTCACTACAGCAAGATGATCTGAATGGTAAGCTATTGCAGTCAAAAATTATTGCTTTGATTACTTCCCATACAGTGCATTTCCTCATGCCCAATTAATACTACAGTACCGCAGAAGTAACTTATCAATTTCTCGCAATACATTAGTTAATCATATTGCGATATGATAAACTCGTCCGCAATAAGATTTGAAAGATATGAATTAAAATTACTTTATTTTTGTAGACCAAAAGGCAGCATTATCTGGTGAGGAGCAAGAGCGTAAGATAACAACATATGAAGAGGCAATGAATAAGATCAAAGATGCCACAGGTGTGTCTGACATTAAGGAGGTTGTACAGAGATTCCTGGCCCAAGGCGACACACAGAAACACTTACTGCAGCTGAAGTCTGATAATGAAAAGATGCTTGTCAGACTTAAAGAGGAGAAGGTAAGAATGAGAACATTATTGCCAACCTTATTAGCATTGCAACTATTACTGTTGCCATAGTAACTCCGTGTTGTGACCTAGAGAAACAAAGTTATAAGAGAAGTTTTTGTATGACTATAAAAAACTTACAGCATGGACTGTGGTTTGCCGTGACTGTGTAAGTGCCATGCTATGTATGAAAACATTCTACCTTTAATTAATTAATTAATTAATTAATTTATTTATTTTACAACTTTATTGGGCAATAGCTGTTAATATGTGTATAATACATGAAAATAGTTTAAAGGAAAAGTAGATAACTAAAACTACCCAATAGGAAAAGCATGAAAAGGACTCTAAGTCCCATGCTAGGCACTTCCCTTGAGGACAGACACATATTAAATAAATGTAAGATAATAACCGTAACCGTGCTGTGTGCAATGATTTTTCACACTCATCCAAAATCTGCTCTAAAAATCAGCCAAGGTAACAGAGTGTTAGCACTTATTTTATTATGTCTTATTTAAATCCACTCACCATCATTATAAATCATCATCATCAACAGCAGCAACATCAACTCAATTCATATATAATAATAATTATTATTGATTATCGAATTAATCCAAGTAATACCATGACAGAAAATGTACCACATGTTGCCTCAAACTGTTTTGCATGCCAAAGCAATAATCAAGTTATGAATAAGCTACAATCTTGGACAAAAAGGGTTGAGAATTTTTGATCATATCAAAAAAATGGAATTTTCCTCATAAAATATGATCTAAACTAAAATTCCCCCTCCCCCCCAGCACAATGTTGGTTCCATTGGCTAGCACAGTTCCCTCTCGACAGACCCAACATTGTTCTGGGGGGAGGGGGGTCGTTCGAGAGGGATTTAACTGTGTTTTACACAATATATCCTTAAAAACTCAAAAATTCTCAACCATTTTGTCCAAGATTGTCTGCGATCTGTATATGCTAAAAATCATGAATTCTTCCGTCGAATCACAAAAAAAAACACATTCAATAACCCATATTTCTTGTTTTACACATCACACCCTTATAATAATGAGACAAAATGACATTGTACATCCTTCGTAATTCAATATAGGTATGGATTTGTATACAATCCGACTGATATCCGACTGCTACACATGTCGTAAATTGCATGACGTCACAAAGAATGGCATTTTTTTCTTCGAAAAGTAGCGGTAATTCGTTAACCATAGAACTTTAGGGTGTTAATTTGAATGCAAAGATTTTCAAGGAGTACGAATCCCAAGAAGAATCACTCTTAGAACCATCCCACGAAGGAAGAAATGAATTTACCAAACGAAATGAGGCCCTTTCATTAAGTAACATATAGCCTACCTAACTTACAGAAGCTTCTATCAAGGCGAGATTTTACCGTATATTTGAAATATTACTGTTCTACAACGGTTAACTACGGTTAACAAATATACTTTTGTCGGTTTTGATAAAATACGAAAGAAAAAAGCACGGTTCACAACGGTTTACAGCCATTTACACTATAATAAAAAGAAATCAATTATTCTAAAATATCTTTTTATCGCGATTTGAATGTTAACCGTTGTGAACCGTGGAAAATTGACTCCAATCTTGTTGTTTACCGTTATTTTTTAAAGTTTTTAGGTTGTTCTAAAGTTTCTTATTTATATTATGTGCTTTCGTTTGAAAGTGAGTAAGATATTACACTTATTTGGCCATTAGAGCGACCACGGTTAACAAACCGGAAGTGAAACTGTAATAATGAACCGGAAGTAAACGTTTGAATACTCATTTCAGTTAAAAAAATTTAAATGCGTATCATTTACAATTTTTGAGATTAGTATTTTCTTTGTCATTAGCTTTTTGGAAGAAAAAATCGGACTTTCCTTCCGTAGAATTTTAACTTCACAAAAGAGTTGTCTTTCCATCCATTGGGTATTTGTTCCTCTGTCTTACAGGGCTCTTTGCCTTTTTAGTTCCTTTTTTGAGCCTTTATATTAAAATTTTGAAAAATATACACTGACTCTAGACCCATCTTGGCCTCCTTTGCAATATCTACTACTTTGTTGCTTTTTTAGGTAAATGTAAACGGCGTATACCTTTTATTCCAAATTATTAGCCTTTCTAAATACCACTTTTTGGACTTCTATCAATATCCACTTTTTGTGACGTCACATTTTCCTTTGCATTTATGACTTAATTCAAATTAATTAATTCAAAAGTAACATTTTCTAGAATCTCTCAGTCTATTTCTTATAATTGACGCCTAATTCCCTTTTAAACTGCCTGGCATCTCTTTTAATTACAAATACCATTTCCAGACAATCTTGGACAAAAAGGGTTGAGAATTTTTGATCATATCAAAAAAATGGAATTTTCCTCATAAAATATGATCTAAACTAAAATTCCCCCTCCCCCCCAGCACAATGTTGGTTCCATTGGCTAGCACAGTTCCCTCTCGACAGACCCAACATTGTTCTGGGGGGAGGGGGGTCGTTCGAGAGGGATTTAACTGTGTTTTACACAATATATCCTTAAAAACTCAAAAATTCTCAACCATTTTGTCCAAGATTGTAGCATCTAAGCCTTGGTAAATGTTTGATATCTAAATAATAGGAATTCTCACATTAATTTATTTTTATTCTTCTTTTTCTAGGAGAAACAAAGAATTGAATATGAAGAAATGAAGTATTCTGGGGAAGCACGTTTATCAAGGTAAATTATAAGCAAAAAAAAAAAGTTACTGTGAATAGAGTCTACAAACCAGTTCAAAAAAGAGGATTTTTGTATGATTTGATTAATATAAAAAGATAATTGACTCTCTATCTTACAGTGGACAAAGAATGTTAGAAGAATTCCAGCAACGTCTTGAGGAGGAGCAGGCAAAATGTGCCGAGTCCGAGCAGAGACAGACCCATGTCAGTCGAACCCTTGTCAATGTCAAGGCTGGTATTGAGCATCTAGCTGATAAGCTGCAACACCTCAAGGCTGTAAGTAGTCTGGACTAACAATTTATAGGCCGTTTCTGGGTTCATTAAACAGGATGCATTCTGGTCTAGCTTGGGTACAAACAACATCATATAAAGCATGATTAACAAAATATGTTACCCTAGACTAGACCACAATGTACCATGTTTGTCATATCAGAAAAGGTCCTTGAAAGTGATGCCAAATATTGGTTCTGTCATACTTACACTCTGTTATGTACCACTGGGCTTGAAATATGGCGGGTTAGCGGTCGGTCACATTGACTAGTACCTCAGTAAATGACTGGCAAGAAAAAGATTTGACAGGACAAATTTTAGTTCTGGCCAGAGAAGCTCTGCTGTACTGTCAAATGGAAGGAAAGGCATTCTTGACTAATCTGTAGTGTTACTCGCTTGTACAAGAATACAAATGTTAACCAAAGAATTCTCTTTCTCCTTCTTTTCACAGCCTAAAGGGCAAGTTCCTCAAGCTCAGCTCTCTCCAACCTCTGATGAATACATCCTTGATCTGTTGGGGACATGCGAACAGAAGCTCTTGAAACTAACAGATGAGTTGGGTGGCAAAGACATTGCAGATGTTATGAAGGAGATGGAAGACTTGGAGGTAGGAAAAATATCTATCAAATGTGTATGTGGGATTAATTTGCATGGAAAAAATCAAACCAACTATAAAAATGTTAAGTAAATGAACAAAAAAAAAAACAGTGAGAGTATTCCTGAATGTTTCAGCTGTTAGCTTTTATGTAGTAAAGAAGTTTACACCAGTTAAAATTAGATCAGTGTGTAAATTTGAGATTTTGTTCTTCAACAGTTCCGATCAAGTATGGAGGGTAAACTTCCTCAATACAATACCCGTGTTAAATTACCTGTGGTCACTGAACGAATGACAACCTACGAAGGTAAGAAAAAATGGAAATATAAATTCATAATTCATCACCCTTTACTGTCTGATTATTGAATTTGGATCCCAACTTTTACCCCTTCTAGCTATAGAAACCTTCCAATCTCTTTCTCTCTCCAACCCCTCAAAGGCTTGAATATCTTCAGACTTTTTGACTTATTATTTTTTCTTCCTAAAATAGATGACGAAGAAAGTGGAGAAGATGAAGATGTTCTTTCAAGAAATGCAATCAAAAGATACTCACAACAACTCGTTGACTCAAAAACCAAAAAGCACAAAGCAAGAAAATCAAAGAGAAAAACCAAACAGTAAAATGAATACAATTTTTAGAGATTTAATCTTACATGACATCTTTTTAACAAGTTATGTAATTAAGTGACTGTACATATTAATTGTCCTCGCAGTTTAGCTTTTTGGTGTTCCATGTTTAAGTGTCCTTAAACTATCTAACATCTACAGTTACTCTTCTAAATCTGCATTATCTTTTGTAAGGAGTGAAATTGTCTTTACTTTAAAACTGATATTATAAATAAACATGTGAAGTATTTAAATATTATTTAAATTAAGTTATTTTACTTCTTTTATTTAAGTTAGAAAAATATTTCTGCATCTAGCCTGATGTACTCTGTATGCTCCTTTCCGTAGTCTTCCCACAATCCCTTATGATCCCAGCGCGAGCTCGAGGTCAGGGTAAAATTTGCATATTTTTTATACATTTTTATGCAAATTTTACCCTGACCTCAACCCCATGATAGGATCATAAGGGATTGTGGGAAGACTATGGAAAGGTGCATAGTCCAGTAAGATGTTGAGAGAACATCAGAGAAAGATAAGAGATAAATTTAAAATGAATTACAAAATAACTGTTATAAATCACACTTTCTGATTGGTTGATGGCGTGTGCATTATGAGAACACACAGCATGGGTGAACATCCGTATTTTATAAATAAATAAAAAACTTTCTTGCTGTGCTGTGTGAAGATATAAAGCACTTGGGGTTTGTCAGAACACTTGAGAAGTGTCGAGAAGCACTCTGCTATGCATTGTGCTTCTCCTAACACTTCTCTCGTGTTCTGCATATTCCCCATGTGCTATATAACTGCACAATAGCATGCACGTGCATTTTCTATTTCTTCAATGGTAAGTGCCAAAGTCAAAAACTTTTTTGACTGTTCTCTTAGTATCATACTAAAGGGTATGCATCATAGGCTTTAAAGATAAAACAGGCTAGGATAAAACAAGTACTCTGGGGTACTTACCATATCCCTACCAGTCTCTTGCAGCTCTTAAAAAACTCCTACTCCTGTTTTTCTTCCTTACTTATCTAGTAAATGACTGAAGCATATCCTTAATTTTATTAATCTATTCATTTTCAAAAATGATTTTAAAATTTTAAAATTTATTATAAATTGAGTGCTAAGGGGCAATACTCTAGCTCCATCAAGCTAATTTTTCTGCTACACTGTATTGGAGTTCCTGTGGTACTTAGACCAAAGAAAGCCCAACAGCTGTTGCAAACTGCATTTTTAGACTACATTGCTTCCATCTTTTTTTCATACTTTTCAACAATCTGTTCAACCTCGTCTGGGCTTTTCTTTCCATTTCTTATATCGGCTATAATTTTCCTTACTTCTTCTCTTTCTTCTGGTTGTGCCATTTGAAGGTATGTTTCCAAAGGTTCTATGTCCATTTCCATTGTTTTTTTGAAAGCCTCAGCTTTTGATGAAGCCATCTTGATTGCAAGTGTGTATCTGGCACCTTAAATAAGATTATGTTAATCATTTTTAGCTTATTAGGAAGCAATAAAGGTTTATTTGTGTTTCTGAGATAAAGGAGGGCCACCCTTTAGCAACATGGACTTGAAATGGTGACACGAGAGCCACAAACAGACTACAGTACTTGACAAAAAAAGTGACACAAATGTTCTGAAATTGCAACATTGGCAGTTGTGTGAAACTTGGATGTAGGACATAGGTATACCCCCATAAGAGGCCTCGTAGAGAACATGCCAGCTGATCTGAGAAAAAATATTAGCAAATCCAAATCGAGAAAATTTGCAAAACTGAGGTTTCATCCTTAGTAAGCCTGGTGACTCAAGAAACAGATATTTCTTTATTTTATTTCCCCACTCAACAATGAATTTCATAGTAAATGTATACAAAATATTGAAAACTTCTCCTGAAAATCTAGATTCATCTCAGACATAAACTTTTATAAGTCAATTTGTGCAAGCTCAGTTTTGCAGTGACATCATTTCTATTTAAAAATACTTAAGATAGTACGCGTGCTCTCATTGGTCGAGAGCTGTGTTTTCATCACGCTATGAAGGCACGGAAATGACGTAACAAGCAAGGGCAAGGTAAAAAGTAAAGGTAAAAAGTATTTTTTTAAAGAAATAAAACATTTTCTCCGATGCCTTCATAACCTGGTGAAAACCTTGTTTTATTTCTTAAGTATTGCATTGTGGTCTATCCTGGGTAACAAACCTCTGTTAACATTGTTGTATTTCCTGTCAAAATTTCATTACTGGGCACTAACCAAAGATACACAGGAACTACACTGTACAAGCACTCTAACCACTTATTTGATTGACAGTAGCCTACTACATGCCAATTGCAAGTTTTGGGTGGGGAGGGGAAGGGAGGGGAGGGGAAATTAATTCTGGTATACATACC
Organism: Anthopleura xanthogrammica; assembly: GCA_964019055.1. Classification (NCBI taxonomy): domain Eukaryota; kingdom Metazoa; phylum Cnidaria; class Anthozoa; order Actiniaria; family Actiniidae; genus Anthopleura; species Anthopleura xanthogrammica. The sequence continues at coordinate 4,156,604 of OZ025216.1, read as the reverse complement.
ATGATACAATGGTGTCGGAGGTCTTGCACTGTGTGGTATTGTCCCATGGAATATTGCAACTCTTCCATACTTTGGCTTAATAGCAAACACCATCTCATTCCTAACATTAGGATGGTCACTCTCATAGTTAAAAAAAATTGTCTCTCCAAGATCATTGTTTGTCCAGTTTCTATTGAGATAAATCAAGAGGGTATACTCTTCCTGGTCTGGTGCACAATCAAGATGGATCTTCGTCGTATCATGACTACGAATATTATTACAACCCACATCATAAGGATAAAAATCATCTTTTTTAGATGTATATTTTACTATGGCTTGTACATATTTCCACAGTGGGGACTCAGTCACAGCCTCAGTATCAAAGGCCAAAATCCATGGCACATTGTCAGTACTATCTGGTGAAGGAGGGTCATTAGCATAAGTTCCATTTTTGATGAACTCGGCAAAGAAATCAAGTATATTTTTAGGAATTATGTTGTCAAATACAATAATTGGATGGCCTTTTGTTGTTCTAAATTCTCTGGTGATATGCTTTTCAACATCTAGAGCTGTTACATTAGATGTATCAACAAGTGATGTTATCAAGTCGCGGTAGTAAGTGTAGCGTTGTTCAAGAGTTAACTGAGGAGGGCGCTTCGGCTTTGCCTCCGAGATGTCACTAGACATTGAAATATGTATCGTTAAAGTTTGAAACCTTTCTTTGCAGTCCATTGATGGTGGCTTGATAACATGACTATAGCCACAATCAAATAAAACAGCCCTACCATTCCTCGGATGAATGCTTTTCAAAATCTCACCATCGTCGTCATAAACCACAAGCTCACCGTATGAATTCTTGCCCCAGTTATTTAACATAGGGAACATTACCACAACGAATCCCTGCTCTTGGCTGGGTCCCGTCTTAGAGCACGAAAAAGCAGTTAAAGTATTATCTCCACGTCCTGAAATTTCAGCATTTACCTGGCGAACATGAAGAACATCAGCTGTTACACCAATCTTCACAGCAAGTTGTTGTTTGATTCCGTTCCAAATAGGTTTACCAGAGAAAGAAATCGGGTCAAATTTTGTCGTCCAGTAGTGTGTATTCCCGAGGTCGGTACCTGAAATATTCGAGATCCTGGGAGAAACGATACTGTTGAAGTTCCACTGAGTTTGGTCGGAGCTTAGGAGAATTTCAATGGACCTCAAGATCTTTGGAGTTAAAATGTCATCCATTACAACAACATCTTGGATCTTACCATGATTAAAAGGGATGATAAAGAATACAAAGAGAAAGCGTAGTTTGGGCAAAATCTTCTCCATTATGGAGCGTGTATAAATAAAAAGAAAAAAATTCACGAGTTAACGTGTTTAAAAAACCACAGGTAGCCCAAGCTGGGTTTCTGTGGTGTCATATTATAAGAAAATATATGGGGAACTATAAAAAAACCTCAATAAAATCATCAAAATGTGGAATAAAGTGAAGAAATCTTAGCTGACCTTTGAGAAGTTATACCTCTATCGCCCTGCCTGGTTAGAATTCGGATTAAGCCAGTTTTAGCATTTTTTTCTCCACTGTTAAGGTTACTGGAGACCTTCAGGGGTATGCTTCGTTTAAAACTCTCTCTACGCAACACTTTGAACAAAACCCGACAAAACTATATATCGTTTGAAAGAGTATAAGGGTATGCATACTAAAGGGTATGCATCAAAGGCTTTAAGGATAAAACAGGCTAAGATAAAACAAGTACTCTGGGGTACTTACCATATCCCTACCACACTAAGCCAGGCATCTCTTCAGGTTTCAAAGTTATCCCAAGTCTCTTGCAGCTCTTAAAAAACTCCTACTCCTGTTTTTCTTCCTTAAACATCTAGTAAATGACTGAAGCATAGCCTTAATTTTATTAATCTATTCATTTTTAATTTTTTTTTTAATTTTTGAAATTTATTATTAAATTGAGTGCTAAGGGGCAATACTCTAGCTCCATCAAGCTAATTTTTCTGCTACACTGTATTGGAGTTCCTGTGGTACTTTATAGACCGAAGAAAGCCCAACAGCTGTTGCAAACTGCATTTTTAGACTACATTGCTTCCATCTTTTTTTCATACTTTTCAACAATCTGTTCAACCTCGTCTGGGCTAATCTTTCCATTTCTTATGTCGGCTATAATTTTCCTTACTTCTTCTCTTTCTTCTGGTTGTGCCATTGGAAGGTATGTTTCCAAAGGTTCTATGTCCATTTCCATTGTTTTTTTGAAAGCCTCAGCTTTTGATGAAGCCATCTTGATTGCAAGTGTGTATCTGGCACCTTAAAAAAGAATATGTTAATCATTTTTAGCTTATTATAGGAAGCAATAAAGGTTTATTTGTGCTTCTGAGATAGAGGAGGGCCACCCTTTAGAAATGGTGACACGAGAGCCACAAACACTACTACAGTACTTGACGAAAATCTGACAAGTGACACAAATGTTCTGAAATTATGACATTGGCAGTTGTGAAACCTGCAATTGGATGTAGGACATGGGTATACCCCCATAAGAGGCCTCAGAGAACATGCCAGCTGATCTGAGAAAAAATATTAGCAAATCAGAATCGAGAAAATTTGCAAAACTGAAGTGTCATCCTTAGTAAGCCTGGCGACTCAGGTAACAGAAGCACGGGTGGCGTAGCAGTGAGAGCGCTTCCCTCTCACCAAGGCGACCCGAGTTAGAGCCCCACTGGGCTCGGTGTCGTATGTGAGTAGAGTTGTTTGTTGGTTCTCTCCTGTGCTTTGAGGGTTTTTCCGGGTTCTCCAGTTTTTCCTCCCTCCTCAAAAATCAACTTCTAAATTCCAATTGGAATGCAGTGGAGGAATAGCCACTCTGTGGATTCCACTGTTAATCGCATTTATTTATTTATCTATCTATGTGTTGTATTGTGGTCTATCCTGGGTAACAAACCTCTGTTAACATTGTTGTATTTCCTGTCAAAATTTCATTACTGGGCACTAACCAAAGATACACAGGAACTACAAGAACTCTAACCACTTATTTGATTGACAGTAGCCTACTACATGCCAATTGCAAGTTTTGGGTGGGGAGGGGAGAGGAAATTAATTCTGGTATACATACCATGATACAATGGTGTCGGAGGTCTTGCACTGTGTGGTATTGTCCCATGGAATATTGCAACTCTTCCATACTTTGGCTTAATAGCAAACACCATCTCATTCCTAACATTAGGATGGTCACTCTCATAGTTAAAAAAAATTGTCTCTCCAAGATCATTGTTTGTCCAGTTTCTATTGAGATAAATCAAGAGGGTATACTCTTCCTGGTCTGGTGCACAATCAAGATGGATCTTCGTCGTATCATGACTACGAATATTATTACAACCCACATCATAAGGATAAAAATCATCTTTTTTAGATGTATATTTTACTATGGCTTGTACATATTTCCACAGTGGGGACTCAGTCACAGCCTCAGTATCAAAGGCCAAAATCCATGGCACATTGTCAGTACTATCTGGTGAAGGAGGGTCATTAGCATAAGTTCCATTTTTGATGAGCTCGGCAAAGAAATCAAGTATATTTTTAGGAATTATGTTGTCAAATACAATAATTGGATGGCCTTTTGTTGTTCTAAATTGTCTGGTGATATGCTTTTCAACATCTAGAGCTGTTACATTAGATGTATCAACAAGTGATGTTATCAAGTCGCGGTAATAGATGTAGCGTTGTTCAAGTGTTAACTGAGGAGGGCGCTTCGGCTTTGCCTCCGAGATGTCACTAGACATTGAAATATGTATCGTTAAAGTTTGAAACCTTTCTTTGCAGTCCATTGATGGTGGCTTGATAACATAACTATAGCCACAATCAAATAAAACAGCCCTACCATTCCTCGGATGAATGCTTTTCAAAATTTCACCATCGTCGTCATAAACCACAAGCTCACCATATGAATTCTTGCCCCAGTTATTTAACATAGGGAACATTACCACAACGAATCCCTGCTCTTGGCTGGGTCCCGTCTTAGAGCACGAAAATGCAGCTAAAGTATTATCTCCACGTCCTGAAATTTCAGCATTTACCTGGCGAACACGAAGAACATCAGCTGTTACACCAATCTTCACAGCAAGTTGTTGTTTAATTCCGTTCCAAATAGGTTTACCAGAGAAAGAAATCGGGTCAAATTTTGTCGTCCAGTAGTGTGTATTCCCGAGGTCGGTACCTGAAATATTCGAGATCCTGGGAGAAACGATACTGTTGAAGTTCCACTGAGTTTGGTCGGAGCTTAGGAGAATCTCAATGGACCTCAAGATCTTTGGAGTTAAAATGTCATCCATTACAACAACATCTTGGATCTTACCATGATTAAAAGGGATGATAAAGAATACAAAGAGAAAGCGTAGTTTGGGCAAAATCTTCTCCATTATGGAGCGTGTATAAATAAAAAGAAAAAAATTCACGAGTTAACGTGTTTAAAAAACCACAGGTAGCCCAAGCTGGGTTTCTGTGGTGTCATATTATAAGAAAATATATGGGGAACTATAAAAAAACCTCAATAAAATCATCAAAATGTGGAATAAAGTGAAGAAATCTTAGCTGACCTTTGAGAAGTTATACCTCTATCGCCCTGCCTGGTTAGAATTCGGATTAAGCCAGTTTTAGCATTTTTTTCTCCACTGTTAAGGTTACTGGAGACCTTCAGGGGTATGCTTCGTTTAAAACTCTCTCTACGCAACACTTTGAACAAAACCCGACAAAACTATATATCGTTTGAAAGAGTATAAGGGTATGCATACTAAAGGGTATGCATCAAAGGCTTTAAGGATAAAACAGGCTAAGATAAAACAAGTACTCTGGGGTACTTACCATATCCCTACCACACTAAGCCAGGCATCTCTTCAGGTTTCAAAGTTATCCCAAGTCTCTTGCAGCTCTTAAAAAACTCCTACTCCTGTTTTTCTTCCTTAAACATCTAGTAAATGACTGAAGCATAGCCTTAATTTTATTAATCTATTCATTTTTAATTTTTTTTTTAATTTTTGAAATTTATTATTAAATTGAGTGCTAAGGGGCAATACTCTAGCTCTATCAAGCTAATTTTTCTGCTACACTGTATTGGAGTTCCTGTGGTACTTAGACCAAAGAAAGCCCAACAGCTGTTGCAAACTGCATTTTTAGACTACATTGCTTCCATCTTTTTTTCATACTTTTCAACAATCTGTTCAACCTCGTCTGGGCTTTTCTTTCCATTTCTTATATCGGCTATAATTTTCCTTACTTCTTCTCTTTCTTCTTGTTGTGCCATTGGAAGGTATGTTTCCAAAGGTTCTATGTCCATTTCCATTGTTTTTTTGAAAGCCTCAGCTTTTGATGAAGCCATCTTGATTGCAAGTGTGTATCTGGCACCTTAAATAAGAATATGTTAATCATTTTTAGCTTATTAGGAAGCAATAAAGGTTTATTTGTGCTTCTGAGATAAAGGAGGGCCACCCTTTAGCAACATGGCTTTGAAATGGTGACACGAGAGCCACAAACAGACTACAGTACTTGACGAAAAAAAGTGACACGAATGTTCTGAAATTGCAACATTGGCAGTTGTGTGAAACTTGGATGTAGGACATGGGTATACCCCCATAAGAGGCCTCGTAGAGAACATGCCAGCTGATCTGAGAAAAAATATTAGCAAATCCGAATCGAGAAAATTTGCAAAACTGAGATTTCATCCTTAGTAAGCCTGGTGACTCAAGAAACAGATATTTCTTTATTTTATTTCCCCACTCAACAATGAATTTCATAGTAAATGTATACAAAATATTGAAAACTTCTCCTGAAAATCTAGATTCATCTCAGATATAAACTTTTATAAGTCAATTTGTGCAAGCTTCATGACACCTCAGTTTTGCAGTGACATCATTTCTATGTGTTGTATTGTGGTCTATCCTGGATAACAAACCTCTGTTAACATTGTTTAATTTCTGTCAAAATTTCATTACTGGGCACTAACCAAAGATACACAGGAACTACAAGAACTCTAACCACTTATTTGATTGACAATAGCCTACTACATGCCAATTGCAAGTTTTGGGTGGGGAGGGGAAGGGAGGGGAGGGGAAATTAATTCTGGTATACATACCATGATACAATGGTGTCGGAGGTCTTGCACTGTGTGGTATTGTCCCATGGAATATTGCAACTCTTCCATACTTTGGCTTAATAGCAAACACCATCTCATTCCTAACATTAGGATGGTCACTCTCATAGTTAAAAAAAATTGTCTCTCCAAGATCATTGTTTGTCCAGTTTCTATTGAGATAAATCAAGAGGGTATACTCTTCCTGGTCTGGTGCACAATCAAGATGGATCTTCGTCGTATCATGACTACGAATATTATTACAACCCACATCATAAGGATAAAAATCATCTTTTTTAGATGTATATTTTACTATGGCTTGTACATATTTCCACAGTGGGGACTCAGTCACAGCCTCAGTATTAAAGGCCAAAATCCATGGCACATTGTCAGTACTATCTGGTGAAGGAGGGTCATTAGCATAAGTTCCATTTTTGATGAACTCGGCAAAGAAATCAAGTATATTTTTCGGAATTATGTTGTCAAATACAATAATTGGATGGCCTTTTGTTGTTCTAAATTGTCTGGTGATATGCTTTTCAACATCTAGAGCTGTTACATTAGATGTATCAACAAGTGATGTTATCAAGTCGCGGTAATAGATGTAGCGTTGTTCAAGTGTTAACTGAGGAGGGCGCTTCGGCTTTGCCTCCGAGATGTCACTAGACATTGAAATATGTATCGTTAAAGTTTGAAACCTTTCTTTGCAGTCCATTGATGGTGGCTTGATAACATAACTATAGCCACAATCAAATAAAACAGCCCTACCATTCCTCGGATGAATGCTTTTCAAAATCTCACCATCGTCGTCATAAACCACAAGCTCACCATATGAATTCTTGCCCCAGTTATTTAACATAGGGAACATTACCACAACGAATCCCTGCTCTTGGCTGGGTCCCGTCTTAGAGCACGAAAAAGCAGCTAAAGTATTATCTCCACGTCCTGAAATTTCAGCATTTACCTGGCGAACACGAAGAACATCAGCTGTTACACCGATCTTCACAGCAAGTTGCTGTTTAATTCCGTTCCAAATAGGTTTACCAGAGAAAGAAATCGGGTCAAATTTTGTCGTCCAGTAGTGTGTATTCCCGATGTCGGTACCTGAAATATTAGAGATCCTGGGGGAAACGATACTGTCGAAGTTCCACTGAGTTTGGTCGGAGCTTAGGAGAATCTCAATGGACCTCAAGATCTTTGGAGTTAAAATGTCATCCATTACAACAACATCTTGGATCTTACCATGATTAAAAGAGATGATAAAGAATACAAAGAGAAAGCGTAGTTTGTGCAAAATCTTCTCCATTATGGAACGTGTATAAATAAAAAGAAAAAATTCTTGAGTTAACGTGTTTAAAAAACAAACACTACTTCGATCAGTGACCTGGAACCACAGGTAGCCCATCTGGAGGATTACGGAAATAGAGAGCGAATCCAGGATTTTGTCTAAAAATTGGTGAGGGAATGGATGGGAGGGAGGGGAGGGGGCGGACATCAGGGGTCATGACCTACCTTAGCCCCATGTCAGGGAAGTTCGTGTAACTTTAAATTTGACGACAAAAAGTTTGAAAAGAGTAGAAAGGAAAAAAGGACAAAATGTCGTCTAGAGTCTTCCTATCTTGAAGTTTTTTAATTCAAGGGTTTTTCTCCTCATGGTTCTCCCTCTGAAACCGACCAAGCTAAGTTCCAATTTGATCGATTCGCGCGGTTAGTCGTGTCCTGACTTACAGATCAGCCCAGAGGTTGTTTCAGGGCTCGATCTGTGAGTTAGCCGTGCCCTGACTTAGATCAGCCCAGAGGTTGTTTCAGGTTTCGATCTGTGAGTTAGCCGTGCCATGGACGGCGCAGCACCCTAAAATAGACTAGTATGGCAAAAAGTGGTGGGGCTAAGACTGGAAAATATAAAAGACTAGTATGGGAAAAGGGGAAAAAAGGGAGGGGTATAGCTCTACCAGCCCCTCCCCTGGTGTGGTCCCTGCGTGCCCTGCATGACTTTGATCAGCCCAGATAGTCAGGTCTGTTAGCGACAAAAACAACAAAGATCGTGCACTTTTGAGTACAAGCACCAAACTTGCTTGGCACAAATGTTTCTTGGGGTATACTAAACGAATTTAGGGGTGGGTGCCAAAAAATCGCGGTCGGGGGAGGCACGCCACACTCTCAATTAGATGGTTAAATTTCATCAAAATTTATATGAAACGAAACACTTTCCTTCAAGTTTTAACTCTAACATGGAAGAGTTGTTTAAAAAAGTTAGAATGGCGTTTACAGTTTATTGATATCTTTTTTTTTTGTTGCAGAGATATCAAAAGTAAATATTGCATTAATTCAACCTACGCGTTGCTATAGCTGTATCAATAAACTATCTATCTCTATCTATCTATCTCTGTTTAGATCTATTAAAATTCTTGCTGATTGTGTGGTGCAATTAGAGAATTGAATATGAAGATGCAAAATAATAATAAATTCTAACGAGGAACAATTCTAATTCTAATGCAGTAAATGCCTGTTCCCTGTTGCTGGCTAGCTACATAGTTATGTACACAGTTTTGTAACAGTTTTACATGCGTGGAAATATTCGGCTTTCATCATCAGCCCAACAGTACTCTTAGGATAAGTACTTGGAGTATATTACACACTTGGAAAACGTTTTCAGGAAGTCGACTTTTCAGAAGGTTTCGATTGATGATGTGATTAGTTTCAATGAGTCTTCCTCTAGGTATACTTCCCTCGTCATTAACTCATGAATATAGTGCTACTGATGTCTCTATACTAATTGGTCTATACTTCCCTTCTGACTTGCTGGGTTTACACCCATTTTTATTCTAAGTGTTCAATGTTCTGATAGTGACATCATCGCCAATAAGAAAAAAGGCAGCCCAGTACCTTGGTTCCTTGTAGCTCTCTGTTTCTCGCATTTCTTTCATTGCTTGCTGTAGGCTCTTACTGGCACTCTCTCCTTTCTTTAGATGCGAATAAAATTTCAACATAAAAACCATAGTCGCGTCGTCATCAATGGCCCACAATGACGCTAGAACAGCACGAGCTCCTGCAGCAAGGAACGCTCGAGTCATTCCTACCACTCCCTCTGCCTTGATCTCACCACGACCACTGTGGCAGCAGCTCAACACAACGAGTTGAGCTCGGAGACCACTTTCTTGTGCTTCCTGCATCGTCAAGATGTAGTCATGCTCGTCTGGAATCGTTGATGGCGACGTAGATGGAGCAAGAAGAATCTGTCCATTTTCACTTCCATGTGCTGCAAAGTGGATAACAGACACACCAACCCGTAGCTTTTGGAGGACTGCTTCTTTGGTGGCTTGTCTTCCTATCAATGGCTCTACTTCAAGGAGTTTGGCAATCTCTTTAGCTTCATGTTCTGCACCAGGTAAATTACTAATTGTTTTTTCATTCCCTCCAAACTTGACTTTTCCAATTTCAGGATTTCCAACGATCAGCGCTCCTGACTAATAATAATAATAATAATAATAATAATAATAATTTAATCACGACATCATCATCATCATCATTGCTATTAATCAGTCAAAAGCATCACCATTATTTTCATCATAACACAGGCTCACACTTACGCAACATACAAGAGAGAAAAAAACGAAGACGTAGGTTCGAGTCTTGCCAAGTGCAATTGATATTTTTTCTCTTGTATGTATCTTTGTTTCACTCACACACCTAAAGCAGCCCATTTTCTAGATTATCAGTTCAATTCTACTCTGCATATCCCAATTTACGGTTTTCAGCTTCCTCTTAGAGAAATATGTTGCCCTAGGACACCCAAAAATAAAAGAGAGAAATATCAAATCCCCTGGGCCGGAATCGAACTGACCCATGTCTTCAATTATTTAGTCCGACGTGTTACAGCCGTTCTCAGTCACACGTTAGAGGCAAAATATCTTGCTCCAGACGCGAACTTGGTGGGCGTCAACTTGACCATTGTCAAATATTCAAGCATCGTAAGTCATTCAAACCAAAAGTAGCTGTCTGCTAGCTAGGTGCTGGTAAACGGCCGGTTACCTTTGAGAAATGCTTTTGATTGACGTCCACCAAGTTCACGTCTGGAGTGAAATGTTTTGTCTCGAACGGGCACGACGTGTGACTGAGAACGGCTGTAACCACTACATTAAGGACCAACCACGCTGGATACGCAGCCAGTTATCACTGGTAATGTAGAAAGTGCATGCTAACCTTATAATGATGATCATCTGAGGATTCTTGTAGAAGTTTCAAAGTCGTCAAAGAAGGAGACAGACGAATGCGTTTCATTTCCGATAGATATTTTCCTGTCTTTGGATCTTGAAGAGCAGCGAATGGCACCATGAACAAAGGCCCATCAGGGATTATAACAATTTCCTCCTGGATGAGCTTGTGTTGTACTGGAGCAACTAATGTTTCAAAAAGTAACTCCAATGGCTTTTCATCGGAGACATCTTCTTCGTGTATACATCTAGCTTGGGCGGAAACCTTTTCGTCAATTTCATTTTCTTTTGTGGTTTCTTGTTCGGGAGCTTGAGATGACTCGGACACTGCAGGCTCTTCGAAAACATTTTGTTTTTCACACTCTAGTATTCCCAGCGATCTGTCCTCGCAATCCACTCCTTCCCTAACCTGCATGTTGTCGTAGCTTTTTTTCACAAAATTGGTGATAATTTTTTCATTATATTCATTTTTGGCCTCAGCTGATGTTGGTTCAGTTCTCTTGATCTCACTGCACACACAAAATGATGGATTTCGATGAGCTAGAACCCAAATTTGAACAGACTTCTCAATACTGAAGGGCACATCATAAAACAAAATGCATGAAGTTGGCAGCATCATATCATTAACATCGGTAAGCTTTAGTGAACCACTTTTGGATGTAGTTTCTTTATTCACGCTGTATTTCAAGCTCAAAAGGTCCCCCAAAGCACGGGCTCGTCCACGCTCAGATACTAGAAGAGCTTCTTCCGTCTGTTCAGTCTTAATGCAGAGTTTGCTTAGGAACTTGTAGGATTTGATAAACGTATCGAAAATAGAAATCTTGAATTGGTCTTTCTCCTTTAAGTCATCAAACAACAACTCAAAGCATTGAATACTTTTATATAAGTGTTCTTTTGATTTCCTAAGGCGATTGGCGTTGCCGTCATAGTAATAGCATAAACCTAGAAGTATAAGAAAGTTAAATTGATTTGAGAATAAAACAAGAATATAGCTCAATAAATAGAGTAAATTATTTCTCAGGCTTTTTCTTCAAAAGAAATGAGATGTCTGTACATGAGATGGGATGGTAAAAAGAGCTAGATGAAGAGAAAACTAGAAGAAAGTGAACGGAGGACGACCAAAGAGGTGCGGAAACACATTTTACTGGGCTACCTATGATAGACCAGTCAGAAAATGGGTTGATTTTTCGGCATATACTTCATGTACAATGGAAAAGCCTAGTGTCTCCATACAAAGAAATGTATTTAACAAACTCATGAATAATTCATGAGGAAAACACAATAGAAATCATGGAACGTGAAGGAGTCTATATGTAAAGGTTATATACCGTTCCCGAGGTGACTATGAGAAGCCTCGGGTTGATATATCTCATAGTCAGCAAGGTATATAACCGCCTTATATCACCATTGGGAAAGTTTCTTAAGCACGGGGTTGATAACTAGATATCAACCTGGTAAGCCGCCGTTGGGTAAATATGAAGGATAAAGACCGCCAGTGAACAAAAGAAACTGACTCAATGATGATATTATACTGATAAAACACTCCTGCTCGTTTAATAAACATCACTTATGACATTTCAGCACCTTACGTATATACCCAAGAGCCCTTTGCGGGTATCCGCTATAGGGTTCCCGTGTATAGTAGTGTATTGTCCGATCAATAGACCTTATGAAGGTTTTGGCCGCCATTTTGACGAGTAGGCAAAGAACTAGTAGACGCGGTTACCAAGTCCCATACATTCTTTGCAAAATTTATCGAGTGACAGCAGTGTAAAAAAAACTATCAGTTCTTGCTTTTTGTCTTTATTGTGGGCAAAAAAAACTCTCGATTATTCAAGGTAAGGACACGTTTTAATCGTAGCAGGAGAGCCAAGCTCATTGGGATCAATATTTTGATCGATTCGAGCCGATTTTTGTGAATCGTCTGTTACATGAGTTATTATCAACTTCATTGGTTTAGTCTATCAACTTCATAATTACATATTTCGAGAGAAAATAAAGTCTATTGTAATTATTCGTGTTTGTTTTGATTTGCACGCATCCACCCACGTGGACTCGGTGCTCGACGATTCACAAAAATCGGCTCGAAGCGATCAAAATATTGATCCCAATGAGCTTGGCTCTCCTGCTACGATTAAAACGTGTCCTTACCTTGAATAATCGAGAGTTTTTTTTGCCCACAATAAAGACAAAAAGCAAGAACTGATAGTTTTTTTTACACTGCTTCGCCGTCACTCGATAAAAATTTACAAAAGAATGTATGGGGCTTGGTAACCGCGCCTACTAGTTCTTTGCCTACTCGTCAAAATGGCGGCCAAAATCGTCATGAAGTCTATTAGCATGTGCCAGTTGTCAATCCGGCAATGCCACTATGTTACTAAGTAATTAGCAGAAGGTGGAGCTAGATTATCACGTGACCCAAATTGATGTCTACCCATGCTCTGTTTCGTTGACTGCTGCAGTTTAATCTTAGTATAAGAAATGTTTGTACCAATGACCTTATAAGACTTACCAATATCATTATGTGCCACTCCTTCTCCACGTCTGTCACCTATCGCCGTAAAAATGCTAAGTTGCTTTTCGTGATATTTAATTGCCCGCTCGCATTCCCCTACTGCACAATAGGCATTTCCTAAGTTACCACAAGCATTTCCTTCTCCCTGTCTGTCACCTATCTCTGTAGCGATGCCAAAACATTTTTCGTTATATTCAATTGCCTCGTGGTATTTACCTAATGACCGATAGGCATTTCCTAAGTTTCCGTAAGCACTTCCTTCTCCCCGTCTGTCACCTATCTCCGTAGCGATGCTAAGACATTTTTCGTAATATTTAATTGCCTCGTGGTATTTCCCTAATGACTGATAGGTACTTCCTAAGCTTCCGTAAGCATTTCCTTCTCCCCGTCTGTCACCTATCTCCGTAGCGATGCTAAGATATTTTTCGTAATATTTAATTGCCTCGTGGTATTTACCTAATGACAGATAGGCTTTTCCTAAGTTTTCGTAAGCATTTCCTTCTCCCTGTCTGTCACCTATCTCCGTAGCGATGCTAAGACATCTTTCGTAATATTTAATTGCCTGGTGGTATTTACCTAATGCCAGATAGGCATCTCCTAAGTTTCCGTAAGTACTTACTTCTCCCTGTCTGTCACCTATCTCCGTAGCAATGCTAAGACATCTTTCGTAATATTTAATTGCCTCGTGGTATTTACCTAATGACAGATAGGCATCTCCTAAGCATCCGTAAGCATTTCCTTCTCCCTGTCTGTCACCTATCTCCGTAGCGATGCTAAGATGCTTTTCGTAATATTTAATTGCCTCGTGGTATTTACCTAATAACCGATAGGCATTTCCTAAGCTTCCACAAGCATTTCCTTCTACCTGTCTGTCACCTATCTCCGTAGCGATGCTAAGACTCTTTTCGTGGTATACAATTGCCTCGTGGTATTTACCTAATGACTGACAGGTATTTCCTAAGTTTCCGTAACCACTTCCTTCTCCCTGTCTGTCACCTATCTCGGTAGCGATGCTAAGATGTCTTTCTTGATGTTTGAACGCCTCGTGGTATTTACCTAATGACCGATAGGCATTTCCTAAGTTTCCGTAAGCACTTCCTTCTCCCTGTCTGTCACCTATCTCCGTAGCGATGCTAAGACATCTTTCGTGATGTGTAATTGCCTCGTGGTATTTACCTAATGACCGATAGGCATTTCCTAAGTTTCCGTAAGCAATTACTTCTCCCTGTCTGTCACCTATCTCCGTAGCGATGCTAAGATGCTTTTCGTAATATTTAATTGCCTCGTGGTATTTGCCTAATGACTTATATGCATTTCCTAAGTTTTCACAATCATTTCCTTCTCTTTCTTTATCACCTATCTCCGTAGCGATGCTAAGATGCTTTTCATAATATGTAATTGCCTCGTAGTATTTCCCTAGTGACTGATAGGCATTTCCTAAGCTTCCGTGAGCTCTTCCTTCTCCCTGTCTGTCACCTATCTCCGTAGCGATGCTAAGACATCTTTCGTGATGTGTAATTGCCTCGTGGTATTTACCTAATGACTGATAGGCATTTCCTAAGTTTCCGTAAGCAATTCCTTCTCCTTGTCTGTCACCTATCTCCGCAATGATGCTAAGACATTTTTTGTGATATTTAATTGCCTCGTGGTATTTACCTAATGACCTATAGGCATTTCCTAAGTTTCCGTAAGCATTTCCTTCTCCCTGTCTGTCACCTATCTCCGTAGCGATGCTAAGACATCTTTCGTGATGTGTAATTGCCTCGTGGTATTTACCTAATGACTGATAGGCATCTCCTAAGTTTCCACAAGCATTCCCTTCTCCCTGTCTGTCGCCTATCTCTGTAGCGATGCCAAGATATTTTTTGTGATACTTAATTGCCTCGTGGTATTTACCTAATGACCGATAGGCATTTCCTAAGTTTTCGTAAGCACTTCCTTCTCCCTGTCTGTCACCTATCTCCGTAGCGATGCTAAGACATCTTTCGTGATATGTAATTGCTTCGTGGTATTTCCCTAATGACTGATAGGCATTTCCTAAGTTTGCACAAGCAGGTACTTCTCCCTGTCTGTCACCTATCTCTGTTGTGATGCTAAGACATCTTTCCTGGTATTTAATTGCTTCGTGGTTTTTGCCTAATGACTGATAGGCATTTCCTAAGTTTCCGTAAGCATTTCTTCCTACCTGTCTGTCACCTATCTCCGTAGCGATGCGAAGACATTTTTTGTGATATTCAATTGCCTCGTGGTATTTACCTAATGACCGATAGGCATTTCCTAAGTTTCCGTAAGCATTTCCTTCTCCCTGTCTGTCACCTATCTCCGTAGCGATGCGAAGACTCTTTTCGTGATATTTAATTGCCTCGTGGTATTTACCTAATGACCAATGGGCATTTCCTAAGTTTCCGTAAGCATTTCCTTCTCCCTGTCTGTCACCTATCTCCGTAGCGATACTCAGATGCTTTTCGTAACATTCAATTGCTTTCGCCGATTGATAAATGTTTTCATACACATCACCAAATGGAGCAAGGGACATATAAATGATTCTCTCAGCGTCGGTGTCATGTAGAAAAAGAGCCATCACCAAGCATTCTTCTAATAGGCAGATTAGTTCTTCGTTTTTCAAGGTAGTAAGGTAACCACAATTTGCATACATCACACAAACTCTAATGAAGAGCTTGACTTTCTGAATCTCCATAGTATGTAACTTGGTTGTTTGAGTTCTTAATAAAGAAAAACAGTAAATATACTTTAAAAACATGGAATCCTTTGAAATACATTGAATTATAAACTTAGGTACTAAATATAAATTATCGCCAAATGTTGTCATGTTGTTAAAAGAATTGCAGACCCCGCTTTCATTTTTTAAAACATATGTACACTAAACAATAGGTAAAAGGACTACATGCTGTCCAATTGTATTTCCAAATTGGACAGCATATATTCCTATTACATATAGGCGCGGTGCATTGTAAATAGGGACCTTAAGCACCAGGACGGGAGGACGAGGACGGCGTCAAGTCCGAGAAAGGACTAGGTCGAGAACGCCGTCGGTCCTCTCGACTAGGCCTGTACAGGCCCGCAAGTGACCCCGAGCCCGCAAATGATCCCAGGCCTTCAAATGATCCCCGAGCTGGACCGCAAATGATCCCGCAATAATCTGCGGAAGGGAATGGCGTGGAGTGTGGGAACTTAAAAAAAAATACATGAATTATCACGACCTTTTTGATTTTTTTAAAATTTTTCATCATTTTTACCCAATTTCTGGTCGTCTTTTTCTATTATCATAATTTCTCTTAGAATATATTTTTTTCTTAGGTTTTATAGAACTGTAAATATTTTATCTCTATATTTTAAATTTGAATGAATAGGTTATATTCACGATAGACGCCAAGATGGTTTTTGCATTATAATGCAGATTAGTCACGTGGTTGCTGAGAGAGCAAACAACTTCAAATCAGGAGGTTTCAACTGTTTTATTGATATAATTTTTATTCTTTTCCAGTAATTATGTGTTAACACTTTTCTGATAAATGAAATACTCAAATTTGGACTGCTTTGGACATTAGTTTAGAAAATAAACGGCTTTTAAAATTGTCCTTACTCGATTTTACAAAACAGGGACAGGATTCTTTAAACATCTCTGGTGCGACTGCGTAGTAAAAATACTACATTGATACAAGTCACGCAATAGTCCAATAGCAAAATTCTGAAATTCAGTCAGGTGACAAGAGTTTCGTGACCCAGACAGCACAATGATGATATTCTAATTCTCTCAGACGTTTCGCATTCGAAGTATAAACAATCTTCTAAAGATGGGGGAACCCCCCTTTTCGTGGAACTCGATCTTTCGTTTGGCCAAGAATTAGATTTCGCATTTGCGCCTGCGTAGCTGTCATGGTTTCTATAGGGATCAATCAGTCTGCATGCTCTGGTCGTTTGGTTTTACTAAAACTAAACTTTTACTAAAAGTTTTTATTAACCACTAAACAATATATGTGACGCGGAACCAAACGACCAGAGCATGAAGGCTGTTTGATCCCTATCAGAGCTAAGCTGCAATTACCAGGATCGAATTAGAATTTCGAAGTTGATTTTTAAGGAGGGAGGAAAACCGGAGAACCCGCAGAGAAAAACCCGCGAAGCACAGGAGAGAACCAACAAACAACTCTACTCACATACGACACCGAGCCCGGCAGGACTCGAATCCGAGTCGCATTGGTGAGAGGCGAGCGCTAACGTAGATGAAATATAAAATATTCGTTCAACATGAACCCTACGTACAATTTTGTATATATTTCTGTCGCTAACCAAGCAGTAGGCACACGCGCTTATTGAGTTAAAATGAGGACAGTTAATTTTGCTACATCGATCACATTTTAATCGTGTGAATCTGAGAAGTTTAAGATACAAAATTCTTACCTTTTCGGCTGTAAACAAGTCTTTAATTCACTCGATCATAGGCAAAGGCTGATCGTGTAGCTTGTAGACATTGCTGTCAGAAGTCGTTGAGCATCATTGATTGTTACAGAACGCTGCTTTTTGGTATTAGAGAGTTAGTTTCAATCCTTGTCTCTATTGTGTCGAATAAGAAACCGGTGAAACTGTTTTTGTTGCTTGGTCAAAGTGCAGATAAAACGATTCGCCAACGAAGTTGGCAAACATAGAGGTGTTTTGAGTTTGATACCGAAGTGCGTCATTTCTTTTGTTGTAATCAGGTTTTTCTAGATTGCATTCTCCATAAAAGGAAGTGTGGATTGTTTTGGTACTGGTTTTACAAAAACCTGTTAAACAAGTTTTTGTCTAAAGGGTATCTTTGAGTAGAGCGCAGGCGCTCGGTGTAAAAATCTTACTCATTGCCATCAGGACGTCGAAGTGTAAACAACTAAGTCGCTCTGTGGTTCAATGGAAATTAACGGTCTTCTTCCTAGCCTGCGTAGCGGCCCTCATCCCCCTCTTTTGCCATAAAATTGTAAGACTGTTTCGTTAAAAGATATAAAGAAGAGGATCTTAAAGAGCAAGAAGGAACGTAAGAGTTGACCAAGTCACAGAGATAGGAAGGTGCTACATTATGTAAAACTTTAAGAGTAAGTAAAATGATCTTAAGATCAATATGTTGCACCACTGGCAACCAGTGTAAGTTGTACAGAATAGGGCTGATATGTTCTTGCTTTCGAGTAAAGGTAACAAGCCTTGCAGCTGCATTTTGAACGTGCTGTAGCTTTTGCAAAGAAGATTTGGGGAGACCATATAATAAAGAGTTGCAGAAATCAAGTTTAGAAGATATGAAGGCATGAACGAGGGTTTCACTTGCACCACGACTCAGGTACTTTCGAATATATCTTCATACCGCAATGGGCACTCGTCATTGGTGACTCGAATGCGCTTTGTTGTGTAATATCTAATATACCACATAAGAACATCTAGAATTAAACTATACTTTATACCATATCATACATGCACAGCGGAATGGAACCAGTATTTGTCAATATCCCCACTGTGCAGAGTCACATGCATGTCCATCTTTAGATAAATAGATAATACGTTTACTTAATACGTAAATCTTCAATCTATAGTTTAATTAATGAGAAAGAGTAATTGTAGCATTATCTACTTTAGATAGAGAAATAGATAATACGTTTACTTAATACGTAAATCTTCAATCTAAAGTTTAATTAATGAGAAAGAGTAATTGTAGCATTATCTACTTTAGATAGAGAAATAGATAATACGTTAATACGTAAATCTTCAATCTCGTTTCATTAATGAGAAAGAGTATAGTTGTAGCATTACTTTGGTTTAGCCCTTTCAGGTTAGTGGGTTAAGTGCGAGCACTCTATCATTGGTTTTGTTTAGTTGTAGGCTTAATAGCTGAGAGTGCCACATGTTACTCTAGGAATTATTACCCATGTTGAAACAAAGATTTAAGGTGGTTTCTGAGTCTTGTTCTCCTTGATTCTGCATCATTGGGAGTAAACCATGACACGTGACTTGTTGCAATATATTCCGCAGGATCTCTTTCATAAATGTGAAGCTCCTAGATTGGAAAGGACATGGCAAAATGTATAAATTATATTACTTATAAAAATGTACGACATTCAAACATTACCTTTAAAAAATTCTCTATAAACATACACATGTAAATACCACAATTGTTACTTTCAACCTCCTGTTGTGGAACCTGAATGAAATATGTAAAAACATGCCAAGATTTATGAGATGATAGTTTACAAATCATAAGTATGTTGTATTTCATTTTGTAACTTGAATAATACCTTGAGTATGCTTTGGGGCAGGCAGTGTTCCGCCTGGCTTTGGTGTAACTGCTGGTACATAGGTTCTGTAAAGCTTTGTCAATTATTCTTAATTAGTATGAATGAACTTCATTATGTGATAACATTATGATTATACCAAATTACTTGGATTAAGATATTTTTTTGGAACATACTTTCTTATGTGATCTGCCTCTGTTTGTCTTGTTTTGATGTCCCATGTCAGTGAATCCATGAACAGCAAATGCCTATTATAATGGCATAAATGACATAAGAAATGAGCTTGAAGATATATTTGCTAAATATAATACATACCAGGGTGTTATCACAACAAGAAGCCAGTGGAGACTGCAAAAAAAAAAAAAAATTAATGTAAACAGAATATTTGGGGAGATTTACAACCCAGAAATGTTGTTCCCCGTTGTTGATAGACCATTTTCGAGATGTGCGAGCGCTTTCAAAAATATCGCAGGCGCAGAGTCAATAGCGCGCGTGATCTTGCCCGAAAGTGCCTCTTTTTCATGTCTGCGCCTGCGATATTTTAGAAAGCGCTCGCGCATCTCGAAAATAGTTTTACCTTCTGTTTATGGGGATGAAAATATATTTTTCTTTTAGAAAATCTGGCTTGAAGTATTGCTGTGCTGTTTCCAATCTTGTAGAACTTGAATATTGGATATAGACAAGGAAAGAATTAAGACTTTATCAATGCAGATAAATGATAAATATGTTTTGTCTAATATTAGCAGTTGTTACCTGGATGATACTTGTCCCCTGAATTCCTGATCTCCACACAAAACAGAATAGAACAAGGAACTAATGACAGGATATATACGCGGAATTTCCCACTTGATCAAAATAGTTACAACAATGTCATTGGTCATGACTTGTGGTTCCAGTGTGCAGACGTCTTGCTCTGTAACATCAATACCAAGGAAATTTACAGTCGGAGAATCCACAACAACACTACTAGAGCCTATGGTTAGATCTATGGGAAGAGGGCTTGAGCTGGACTGATGTGAACTCTCTTGGTCTGAAACTAATTAATGGTTATTAGGTTGAATAACGGTTATATATAAGTGACTCTAGAGTGAGTTGAGACAAATTGAAGAATGATTGCAATAATCAACTGCAATGTACAACAAGAAAGTACCTGAGACTTTTGACATATTTTCTTGAAAGTTATCTTCTTTTATTTGGTCATGAACTTGTTGCTGGCTGGAGTTTTCCTTTTTCACCTGTGCTTGATCTCCTTTTTTTTCTATGGAAATTAGAATTTAGTATTTATAAAATTACAAAATAAAAATAAAAAATTACAAAGAGAAAAAAACATCTAGTTTCTTTGAATAAATATAATATAATGTATCGCGATTCTCCTATAAGTTTCATTGGGAGAGAGCCGCCAATATACCCGTATGGTCGGCTCAGAATTACCGAGCGATAGGAAAATCGCGATTCAAAACTTATTGCGATCATGAATTCCTCATCATAATTGATTCTGGTGGTGAATATTCCAAGAGTTGTCCACACAACAAAAATGCAAGAGCTAAATCCAGTCACATACATCTGTAGCTGTACTTGATAGAAGTATTTAGATGTGGGCATGTTGCCACTGATATGAGATTAACCATCTTCCAATTTCTCTCAATCTGCTGTCTCGTTGTTTTATAACTCTTTTGGTTGGTTTGGAGCAAACTGCACCACTTTGTTTTATTAGAACCGAAAAGTGATCACTGAAGCCGATTTTTGGAAGCTGCTGCGGTTCAGTGAAAAGGCTTGGTCGGTTGGTAAGGCACCAATCCAAGATCCCAGTTCTATTAAACTCACATGCAATATCAAATATGATTGGCATAGTTTCGTTATAGGATTTCTACTTTTCCTCCTCCAGTGTGCGCTCGGCCCGCCAAGCATCCAAGACGGGGACTTCTACTCGACTGACTTTGAAGGGAAACTGAAGAGGGACTGCTAACAGTCTACAAATGCGCGCGGCACCAAGTCCGGATCGAAGACAGCTGGTTCAAATTCAACACTGGTTCAAAAAAGCTTAATCAGTTGCGCCACTAACAATTATGCATGAGAGAACTTCATATGACAACTGAAAAATCTTCACCTCCTTGGCCTTTGGTATAAAGAAATGCAAACTAAGCTGCATGAGATCACTGTCACTGATTGTGCTGAGTGGAGCGGCATCTGGAATGGCCCTATAGATACACATTGTCTACGTATAACCTATGATTACTTACGGCATTTTTCATAGATGTAAAGTATGAGATCGTTTCTTTCAAAAGACTCAAGTGCTTCTATGAATTCTTTCACAGTAAGACGTGGCCTACTTGTCTCAAGAACTTCCAGCAGGTATTCACCTGGAAGCTTATCTCCATAAGAGCATCTTGTTTCGATTTCGTCCAGTTTATCTTCAGTTACTCCTAAAAAAAATCCTATCTCTTTCCATCCTTTAATAGGTGTAGATCTTTTGCTTATTTTGACTGAAATATGATGTTTCGATTCAGGTGAGAGGTCTTTCAATAGCTGACCACACAGATCAGGGACATCTAGTAAAAATGAAAAAAGAGGTAATAATTTTATATCTTTTAAATTAAACTGCCCTAAATTTCGACTAAAGATATTGCTGCCCCTCCCCTTAAAATCATGCCATAACCCCGTCAACCCATAAATTATGAATGGTCCGGCCCTAACTGCGAGTGAATACCTGGTGAATTTTGATGTACCACCTTTTTTGACCGGACTTTAGCAGCTGAATTTGTCTTGTGGACTGCAACAGTATGACATAACTCTTCCATCGGGTGCACCCTTGATGAATCATATGCATTTTCTTCAAAAGGTAAGCTTTTTGCTGAAGGTGTGCTTATTGTTATCAAATTATTGGAAGCCTTATCTGCCGCACTCGCTGCAACTGGGGAAGTTGAAGTTGTCCCATGGGATTGGCTACCTGCTGTCAATGCCAGGCTACGTATTGTACTGCTTCCTATTGCGATTTTGACTTTAGAATTCCCACATGACTCAATCGAAACGGTTTTTGGATATGAGTCAGTAGTAAGGGAAGATGATGAACAAGATGTGTCATTTGCTGTGGTTGCATTTGTTAAATCTTGTGCAATTTCACTACGACCCATAGCCAAAGTAATTTCTGAACTATCTTGTGATTTGATAAAAAATCCGTCAGCAACGGTTGCTGATGTTGGAGTAGTTCCAGATAAAATGCTAGCTGCAGTTGCAGTAGTAGTAGTGGTATTTGTTGTTGGAGTAGTTTCAGATAAAATGCTAGCTGTAGTTGCGGTAGTAATAGTGGTAGTTGCTGTCGTTGAAGTAGTTGCAGACGACGCCTGTTCTACAGCAATGGCTATCTCTAAAATTATCATAAAAAGTCAATTAACTGAGTATTACGCGATTTCTATCGGACGAGATATGTCTTTTGGTAATACGGATTAGTACGTACCAAAAGCATATTGAACCCCCGGGGGGAGGGGGTACTTCGGGTCGTTTGATACGGGGATGCTCCGCCCGGACTCTCGACCCCTTATTCTTTGATATACCAAATTTCAGCAAAAAAGTACCCCTTTTATACACTTTTTTGCCTGAAAAGGTACCCCTTTCATATACTTTTGAAGAAAATCTACCCCTTTTTATACCAAAATTCACAAATTCCCACCCCTTTTCTATACCTGCGGCCTGAAAAACGGACCCCCTGCGGGCGGAGCATTCCCGTATAGTCAATTATAGGGAGTACCCCCCCCCCCGGATTGAACCCGAGACCCCAGAGGTGAGAGGCGAACATACTACTTACTTAATTAATTCCTGCTTCGTTATTCTTACAGTGTGGACTCAAGCCGTAGGGCCTAAAGGTGAACACTTCAATATTTTTCAGTTTATTATTTTCTGGATTTTCTGCTGCAAAAAAAAGCCCTCTAAAATGAAGCATTGAGCTCAAATACACTGAGTGATCAAAATATATATCATTTCCAATCAAATTCTCAAGGAATAATTGACAAAAAAGTGACAAAAACTGGAGGTGTTCTGGCACGGTTCGAGTGTCGTCCTGACTGTATTATGCTACAATGTGCTAATGATTATCGTTTTAATTGTCCTTTTTGCGGGCGCATGCTAAGGCATGATCTCACCGCTATATCTAATTTTAATGCCATGTTAATTAAGTTTACGGTGGAATTCAAGGAAGTAACAAGATCTTGAAAAAAAAACCGAGTGAGTGCTTTTTCAATCTTTATTCTCGCATGTGGTACCCGGCCCGTGTCAGGTCAATTCGAGTGTTCTCTGTATACTCGACTATGCCGGTTTATATACAGTATATACATACCTGAATTCGGCCACAAAGTGCAAATTTTCAGTTGCTTGAGGCTGACCTCTTTCTTGTAAAACCCAACAACTTTACTGGGCTCCTCGTCTTGTTGAATTAGAAGGACACCACATTCTTTTAACTTGTCAAACTCTGATACAGTAACGTGTACACTACTGTGGCCTGCCGTCCTCTCAACATTGAATTTTTGATACTGGGCTGGGCGTGATTTTATTTTTAAACCAGTCAATTTAAATGCCGTGCTGTTACTTGTTCCAACTTTGTATAGTATTTCATCGAGGTTCTCACATTTTAATAAAAGTGAGCTCTTTTTCCTTAGAAACGAAGATGACTTGAAAGATTTAACATCTTTATTTTTAGGAAACTGATTTTCATCTGAGTCACACGGCAAAACAAAAAAGGACCTGTTTTCGCCTTGATATACAATCGCTCTATCATAAGGAACAGTAAAAGTTTTTGGTCGACTTTCATGGCGGTAACGATGAAAACTAACCCCAATTGTAACAGGAGTGCCTTCAGGTCGTATATCATCAAACCAAGGTATTAAAACAAAGTACTTTACTTCATTCAATTCTTTCGCAGTACATCCTACCAAATTCCTGAGTGAATTATCTGATAAAGGTAAGTGTACAACACAACCAAACAGTTTCTTTAAATCCGTGTGCGAGGCATCTTTGAACGTAACTTCAGCTACCCCTTGAGTGCCATCAGGTTGTGGTCGGGCACAATATAATAGATTAATGCCCATGTCACACCACGTTTAGTCAAGCTATAAATTAAGAAAAATAAAATATCTTAACTGATATCTTGGCGCGATGGCCATTTATTTTCAGGGAACAAGGGATACTTAACCTTATTGACTTAGTCTCCTTTGCAGCCGTTTTTATTGTCGGTCTCAAATCCTTCCAATCGAGGCCGACACTAAGAACGGCTGCAAAGGAGACTTTTATTGACTGGTACCGAGGGAAGCACTGCTTTCCCGAGGTTCCAGCCAATAAGTGTTTTGTTATATACCAAGTGTCAAAGAACACAACAAAATTATTCGAGTTTTTAATTATGAGACTTTAAAAACTTCACTTCCGCTTTTGTTATTTCCAATGAGAGCCGTTGCCGGGGAAACATCGTAACTTGTTGACGTTCACGTCGATACCATCTCGCCCAATCAGAGTACGAGAAAAATGGACTTTGACACTTGGTATATAACAACATTAATTTTTAAAGTCGAAAATAGTGAAAAACAAAAAGGTCTAATAAAATTTGATTTTATGGCATTAACACAGTCTTTCTTCTATCAATGTCTTTCGAAACTCAGCAACTTCTTTACATCTTTACATCATCTACATAAAATCTAGAGACTCAGGAATCTAGAGACACTAACCCATCCAGGCAACCCAGTGTACCCTGCCCCCAGGCTCTTGTTCCACAGGAAGCCCAAAGGAAGCGGTAGCCACTATCGGAACCAATCGGCAAATTTATGAAAACCTTCGGATAGTTTTTCGGCTACTTTCAATCTATCTGATGTTGAAGACTTGCTTCTCATTTCATCATAATTTATCACTATATTTACGATCATTTCAAGCTATTTTGCTATTTCGCATCAACAACCAGGCACAAACAGGATTGCCAAGTGTTTTTTCGTAGAGGATTTTTCAGGCATTTTAACAGTCTGAGGAGATTCTCTTGAAGTATTTTGGCAGCTTTTACGAGCGTAATGGCCGTGCATGTGCGTATGGAATGTCATGGAAACCCTACTTTGTCGCGACAGAAAAAAATCGCAACAGTGCGCGTGTGTCTGAGAATGGCTGTAAGCTACAAGTGATAATCATTTATGAATGAGCAAGGCTGATTATTACTCGGGATTCCTGTGGAACCACCGAGTCTTAAAATGCAGGCCGTTCTTCGTCGTATTTGGTCGCCAAAAGGGCGGTCATAGTCCCAGGCGTTCCTAGCTGAGTCGCTGGGAACTGGGGGTGAGAATCATAACCGCATGCTAATGATCTCCTTCTGCTTCGGTTCGTCGTACTATAAACTTTACGGAATTCTGTGTCGTATGAAGATATCTTTGGAAAGTGCTATGTCATATAATACGATCATCCCACATACAAATGGACTCGCCATTCGTGGTAGGCCCACACTAAAAGATGTAGAGGCTTTTCGGAACGGGTCGGTCCACGAATCTTATAGCTCGAAAGCGTTGAAATCTCTGAAAAGAAATGAACTATATTTGAGCACAAACCTCGAAAAGACTGACAAAACTATGACTAGTAAGCTTAACTCAACAGAAAACTATGACGCTGAAATCAACTTCTCGGAAGTTGAGAAAAACGAAAATCTCCTTGAGCAGAACTTCGAAGATGAAGCAAACAACAAGCAAATCGCCATATTGGATAAAGAGTATACTCAGCGAAGTGATTTGGAAAGTAAATATCTAAGTTTAATTTTCTTGTTAAATATCCTGATTCATTTGTTTGTTTTTGTTTTATTCAATAGTCGTAAAATACGATTTGATTTTGCACAAATAATCATTTGTATTATCGTACAAGCGATTGTGAATATTGGTTTGTACTACATATGGACTTGCACGTGCTTAGTAGAAGACGTGGTAAATACTCTTGGTGACTGTGACATACTAGAAAAAGTTACTCATTTTACAAATGTACATGAACATAATGATGTTTTAGTGTCAATAAAGGTACAAGAATTCAGATCTCGTTATGCAAAGTATGTATTTCATAATTGTAGTCGTGTTGTATGTGATTGTCATGGCTTTCGACGTGATCGTGAACCAAGCAGGATACCAGTGAACAGATTAAAACGTGTCTTTCAGAAAAACAGAAAACTACGGACTTATGTATGCAGAAGTTTAAGTAAAAACACGCCTAAGTCATCGAAAGTTCATCGTCTTATTAAAAAGATTGCAACGAGAAAGAAAAGTACACAGTACAAAACAGGTATCCGATTCGTACAAAAAATGAGAAGGAAACCAATATTTAGAACAAGTAAAGTTAACTCTTCAATGAGATATGTTTACAATTCCAGTACAGATAAATATAGGAATAAATATCTCAAATACGTAAGGTGGTTTTCGTGTAATTTCTCATATAGCGAGTATAAGGGTTTAGATCATAAAAGCAACTGTGCAAATTACAAGCTTTGTAATGATATAGAGAAAAACCCAGGTCCTGTCACCCACCATGTTGATGCTAGTAAAACAGTAAGTGCAGCATACAGTCAAGGGGATGTTGTTATATTTGGACAAAATGCAGGGCAACAATGTGTGGCAATGAGTTTATGTGCTTTAATATATCACCAAATGAAAGGGATAACCAACCCTGATGACTTGAAAGAAATCATGCATATTGGGAATCAATTGTATAGCAGTTTGTCACAGCTTGCACGACAATCGTTTTTACTGCTAACAGAATTACCAGCAATGCTTACAGTGTCAGAGGAAAATTACCAGCTAGATTACAGTGAAAGTTATACTGGTGATGTTCATGGTGAGTCTACCATTGAAGGATATCAATACTGCATGGGCATGAAAAGAGCTTTTGAATCATTGCTAACAGAACAATACAGCTCATTTATTCTAACAGTTGGTTGTATTGCTGTCGGTATTATTTACTGTACTGATAATGGCCATTTTAAAGTGTTTGACTCTCATGCTAGAGATGTTTATGGTAAGAGTCATCCTCAAGGGACATGTGTATTATTAGATATATCATCTATAGAGAATTTAGTGCAATACTTTCAAGGTTTATATGGAGCAACTGATCTTTATGAATTAAAAGGTCTAAAAATTACAAAATATGACATTGCAACAAGCAACAGTGTAAAAGACATAAGTACACCAGATCAACACAACTGTTCCAAAGAGCAATGTTTTGCAACAGCTCTTTATTCAATATGTTACTCAATCATTTCACCTTGTAGTTACTGGAACTCAAATACTTTAGATGCAATCATTAAAAATGGATCTCAGCTTCACAATACAATAGATAATGAAACTTGTTTAACACCTGTTGAACTTGACAGTGTTAACATTTTTGGCACTAACATAAATGTAAACATTAATGAGATAAGTCACAGAGAACTACATAATTCAACTGAAAGCAGGATATCTTTACAGACCTTGATTTTAAGGAACCACAGTGGAAAAACAGGATTTTTATGATGGACTTCAAGTTGTTACTGTATAATTTGTATTTATCAACAAAATAAAAATAAAAGTCTCGCGTACCACAAAGGAAATGGGCTTCCAACCATCGAAATTATGTATGATTAACAGCTTCACGCCTGCATGCAGTGAACTGGATTCTCTGTGCTTTGACGTTTTTGTCCACAGGGAGCCCAACTTACATAATAGTAAAAATATGAACGCTACTGATATCTGACACTAAGCTGCCCCCGCTTTGATTTATTACCTTTTAAACATGCTGGAAAATACGTTTACTTGTCTTAAATAGAGACTGAGATGAAATATTAGAGAAGGAAAGTATACCCTCTTCAGTCAGTTACCAAATACCGACATCCTTTCCCTTCTCCCTCCCCACTTCCCTTCCTCTCCGGTAAGCTGATAAAAATGATGTAATTATAATATACAGTAGAGAAAAAAATCGAAAAATTATTTTATCTCCATTGGCCGTTTTACTATCGGGGACGCTTTAAAATTTGAACAAAAGATTTTGCTACGGAAAAAAAACATTCTTCATACAGCGTTACCAAAAATTTTAAAAACATCACAGCCCATCGCCACCACGCAAATCACGTGGTCACGCGTTTTTGCCCCGTCCTCCCTTAACGAAACCCGAGTTAACGCTTCATTAGCGTCTAGTTTTGTAATGTTTCGAAAATTAACTGCGAGTATACTACTATATGCTAAAATGTATGTACTGTAGACTAAGTCGAAACGTCGCAGTTTATATTTTTATCTAGTTTTTTAACCATCGCAGTTTATATTTTTATCTAGTTTTTTAACCATGTTATAGAGTATTTTATCGGAATTTTTTATAGTCAAATTATATACAAAACGTCTTCTTATTGAGTATAATATGTTCTTTTAATAGTATCTCAGTACTGAGCATTTTAGAGCATCTAATTTCTTTTGTTGTGATAGCTTCTGGATCCATGCTCCACTTGTCAGTTTTAGCTCAATTTATACGTATTAAAATCCCGGATTAAAATCCCATTTTTCTTTATATTCGTGTTAAATGCACACAAATAAATAGCATCAAACTGAATACCTAGATTACTTAATTTCTCTGTCCAAGAAACTATTTTCCACATATCCACATTATTCTGCAATATTTTAGTTATTTGCAGTAGCCACATGCAGTCATACTTCATAGAGACTGTCCATTTTTCTCGATTTACCGGCACCAGCCCGCTGACCAAAAAGCCGGAAGACTCAGGTCTCGAGATTAGTAGCCGCATTTTCGCCCCTGCAGGGGTTCCCAGGGGTTAACTTGGTTAAAATATTTTTTTGGGGGACATATTAGAATATTTCGAGGATATTTCTTGGGAACAAGGGAGAATTCAGTCGAATTTGCAAATACTTATTGAAAACAAGAGAACAACCATCCCCTAGCTCTTGGGAGGGCATCACTAGCGACAATAAATCCACTTATTTTTTGAAATTTCGCGGAATACCTGAACAACTTCCGGGAAGAAATAATTCATCACACGAAAACCTTGAAGGCTCAGTTTTGGTTGAATCTCTGAGTTTTGGACGTCAGTTGTATTTTCAGTACTCACATTCAAGATGATGGAACGATTATCCGTACATGCAGCTCATTAGAAACCATACGGCATCTTCAGTATTGAAGGATGTAGTATTAAGACGACAGCGCCCCTTCTATTTCACCCAGCACGGTTCTGCATCCAAGCTTGAAACTTCTACAACTTCTTCATAAAGTATCTAGGGATTATAGAGACACAAAATTAAGTACAGTACGTGTCAAGCAATCAACTCGAAACGAAAATAATCGAAATCAGTTGTGCCAAACTCGACGTTTCAGGATCAGCCAGTTCACACACAAGTTTTAGAAGTTATAACCTTCGATTTCGCCGTGATTGACTCTGTAAGACCATCGTTTATAAGCTCTGAGACACTATTATCGTACATACAGATGTCATATAGCAGATGTAGAGATGTAGAGCATTACTGAAGAAATCGATCGACCATTTGGTACGTTAATTTTGCTTACCTCAGTACAGCACTAAGCCTCCTGCGCAGCCGCTGTGAGGCGCTTCCGGTTCCCGTCATTCCCTAACTCGAACATAATTCATTTCTATATTGTTTTATATAAGCCAATCAAATCACTGGGTGATATACAATTTGTTTATTTTGGGGAGCCGTTGCTGTTTATAGTTCTAGTGAAGTCGTTAAACCGGTGAAAAAAATTGCTTGAAAGAAAGAAACAAGCAAACAAATAAAGAAAAGTTTTTCCAACTTGGAAACTGGAAACGAGGGTCCCAGCGAGGAGACGCTGAGTAACCAGGCATGTGGTCAGTCGGGAAGACAAGATGGCGGACCCTCTGTCTCTACTGCGTCAGTTCAACATCAACAAAAAAGAGATCCAAGAAATAGAAGATGAAGTCATATTCGACGAATTCTCCTTCCCAAAGACTGCTAAGACTAATTATGTCATCATTAAGTGAGTCAAATGTGTTTTTTTCTTGAAAATTTCATCGAATTTTTTGATCCCCAAGAAACGTGTTTACAAAAATTTTTCAGCTTGAAAAAATATATTTTTAATCTCGTTTCACAATTCCTATTAGTCTTATTACAGCTTTAGTTACTTTTAGATTTAATGACAGTGATTTTTAAGTGTTGGTATTTTCAATTTAGGTCGCAGCCAAAAGAGTATTATACTTTGGAATCATTGCTGTTTCTGCTGAAGAATGTTCACTTATCTCATCCAAACTACGTCCAACGTGCTGTGGTAAGAACTGTTAATCCTGCACGTTATTTATGATAAAAACTAGCTTTAATCTAGATTATTAATCGTTGGAATGATAACTACACCAATCAAATACATGAATCAAAGTGATGAATAAGATATATCTATAACAACTTATACATGTATCTATCTATCTATAGTGCTACTAAAAACAAGAATTCTGATTCAGATTTCGTGATTCAAATAAGTGTGTTTCTGATATGTTGTGTATCATTTGCATTGATTTCCAAATATTGATGCAAAGAACTGTTACAGTGTAGTGAGTCATAGGATGTGTAAGTTAGCCTTCCCCTGATTTAGATCAGCTCATGAATGCCATCAGAGGTTGTTTCAGTGTTTGATCTGTGAGTTAACCATGCCCTGACTTAGATCAGCCCAGAGGTTGTTTCAGGGTTTGATCTGTGAGTTTTTCATTCCCTGACTTTGATCACTCCAGAGGTTGTTTCAGTGTTTGATCTGTGAGTTAGCCATGCCCTGACTTAGATCAACCCTGAGGTTGTTTCAGGGTTAGATCTGTGAGTTAGGTATGCCCTGACTTAGATCAGCCCAGAGGTTGTTTCAGGGTTCAATAATTTGAACCGGTATTTGTTTAGATTTTATTCATTCAATCTCAATCATAATCTTAGTTATTTCCTTTAATGTTATTAAAATCTTGTATTGTTTTCCCCCTTCTTATTCTTTTAGGGTGCAAAGATTCCAGTCGTTAGATTGCCAGATAGAAGGGTAATCTGATTATTATTTCTTTCTCTGCTAAAATATATCCTTGTATTATATATCTATCTTTTATCATATCTGATCCTCTTGATCAAATCCCTTGTACTGTATACTGATTCTAAATTTCATGTTTTTATCTGGATTTCCTTAGGCATTATTGAGCTACCTCAATGGCGAAACAGGTAAATAGATATACAAATCCTCTTTGGTTTTACATCCTACATTTACAATAAATAAATTGATTTTTAATTCTTAAATTGATTTTTTTAATCCTTAATTTTTTTTATTTCATATCAATTGTTGATGCACTATCTTGTATTTGTTATATAGACACATCAGCAAGTATTGACAAGAGTGCTCCCTTGGAGATGCCGACACAGAGATCAACGACAGCACGCATACAAGGTATGATAATGCCTGCCAGTTTTATATAACCATGAAAGAAGTTCTCTTTCCAACTAAGGCCTCTTCACTCCGGGTCCTAAGACCCATGTAGCTCCTTAAATTTGCATTGTGTTGTGGGTGCCAATCAATATTTAGGAAGCCCTTGTCAATACAAGTGAAGTGACAAGTTTCTGGGATGCATAAAATTTGTGAGAATGCATTTTCTGTGCTTTTTTGCATAAAATGTCCGAAAAATTACTCACAAGCTCAAACAAATATACCTCAGATCAAAGCAAACTCAATATTTTTCTGTTGCTTTTGATCGTGAAAAGCAAAATCTTCCCGGCTTGACAAAATGGCTGTTCCCACATGAATTCCATTATTATATAATTGCCATCCCGCATCTATTTGCTTTATATCATTCTTATAATGCAGTTATTTCAAAAGTATCACTTTGTTAGTTAATACTTGAATAAAATTATTTTCCTTCTTTATTCTACAAACAGC
Organism: Anthopleura xanthogrammica; assembly: GCA_964019055.1. Classification (NCBI taxonomy): domain Eukaryota; kingdom Metazoa; phylum Cnidaria; class Anthozoa; order Actiniaria; family Actiniidae; genus Anthopleura; species Anthopleura xanthogrammica. The sequence goes on along the minus strand of OZ025216.1, from coordinate 4,124,608 downwards.
AGCTAAACGAGCTGGTGAAGATGCAGCTGGGGGTGAATTTAAGAAGCCCAAAGTTGAGGTACATTATTTAAAGTTTTAGAAAAATAAATGCGCTAGATTTAGCAAAGGTTATGTATACTAAAGATTACAGTGCATGCACATTTCTTTGTATATTTATCCCATACCATTAAAAACATATAGCCAGACAGAATGCAAGAAAGTCACTGTACATCTGTTTCTTCCCATCATACATTGGAACTTACTTATTTATTCATTTTTCTGTTTATTTACTTGTGTATTTAATTAATAACTCTACAACCAAGTGAACATAAGTTTTATATGCATAATTTACAAAAATGAAATACAAACTTACAACACAGCAAAAATAAAAAAATGAAAATAAAAGATATGTACTACACTGTGTCATGTGCTACACTGTACACTGGTTGAGGGCCTGACCAACAGAACACAGGTCCCATTTAAAGGTCAGCCAAATTTTGGCATTTTTAATGGTGTGGGGTAAAAATAGTTATACAATGCTTTCAAGTCAAGGTTGGACTTGACAAAATACCGTATGAACACACCGGTCGGACAACCTTAACTTGAAGCTGTTGTTTTGTGGTCACTCAAGGGAATTCGGGAAAGGTTAATAGTAACTTTTTTCAATCAGATGGTAATTACTGTAACTAGGATTTTTGTTTTGATCTGTTAGATTGATGATTTTTTTATTTTTTATTTTTTTATTTTTTATTTATTTTTTTAATTTTTTAATTTTTAATTTTTGTCTCACCCTTATTTTTTTAAAAGATGTTTAATTTGTTGTTTTATTTTAATTCCTGTAGACTGCAGAAGTTATCTTGGACAAGGTAAGGACATAGTTATTGTAATAATTTTTGAATTACAGACTGTGATTTTCATAATTACGCAGACAACAAAGTTCAAATATCAATTTGCAAAATTGAGTTTTCGCTGCTGTCAATCAATGATAATCAGTCAGTACCTTCTATGTTTTTGACTGGCGGCAGTGAAAAAGCATATTTCCAATGGGCAAATCGCAACTTCGGTGTCAATGTAATTATGAAAATTGCAGCTGTAAAGAATTCCTTGAAATACTATATTGTACTACTACTACATGTACTATATATTTAACTATATTACTATATTGTCAGAAAGTTTTTTTTCGCATTTAAATCACAAAAATTTAATTTTTTGTGATTATTTGTTTTTAGAGAAAACTGGAAGCTCGTCTTGAAGGTCACAAAGAAGTTACTGTAACAACAGACCAGATGAGGTAATATAATTGCTTTAAATGATGGAACAATTTACAGTGTAATTGTTCCAGAAGAACAATGATGGCCATTAAATGGATAAAAATCAAGTCATTTTAGAAATATTTGTTAAGTATAATAAAAGATGTTTAAAATCTTCATCAATAAGATAAATTTTGGGGTTAGGTACCAGTGTGAGTGCTGGTTGCACCTGAGTATACCCTTATCCAGAGGTAACCATGGCAATCAGGCCTCAGCTCAGCACATTGTACTCGTCACACTAACCCAGCCATTGGAGGATACCCACCTTATAACATACCTTGCAAATCATGAGGAGGGTGGATGGGAGCAGAAACCACCACATAGACAGCTCGCAAAATACTGCCAAAATAATACCAGACAGGGTTAAGGAAAACTGTGGTGCCGTCTGGAAATATGGTGATATACCAGTGAGTATGAGTGAATAATGCAAATAAAAAACCTTTCAGGTCATTGAGTGAAGCCATGACCAAAGAGAAGATTGCTGCTATTAAAGCCAAGCGTCTCGCCAAGAAGAAGACAACAATCCGTGTGGACGATGAGCTGGAACCAGATTTACTGGTATGAAATCAGTATTCCAGATATGACATGTTTTGTGGGTTACTATAAAGTGGTCATGGAAACCATTTTGTTGGGCAAAACAATGGTTCAAATTTTCCCTTTTGGGAAATGAAATCCCTTGTCATGCGAAAAAATATTGTTTCTTGCCTTAGATATATCTGCTTTGAAACCCGTCATTCTATAGCTTCCCAAAAGTTAATGACAAAATGAAACAGCGAGAGAATTGAAATGATTTTTCAAGTCAGTCAGCTAGAATGGTTACAAAAATTGCAAAAATACCAAATCAGAGTTATCAGTGGCTCTTGCAAATACAAGTTTTTTATTCATTGAATTCAAATGGAATTCAGAACTATTGATTTTGAAGCACAGGATAGAATCAACAAGCAACTCTACTTATACAGTACAATGAGTTTGGGAATCAAACCCAGGTTGTCATGGCAATATGCATGCACCATGATCATTACATTTCTTTGGAAATTAAAGCTGGCATTCCACTCTAACCCATGGGGCCTTGGGTTCAATTCCTGGACATGGTATCACATGTGAGTAGAGTTTGTCAGGGTCTTTCCCTTGATTCCAAGTTTTACTCCTGGTTCTCCAGTTTCCTCCTTGAATTCCTTAGCCATGCCCTGACTTTGATCAGCCCAGAGTATTGATTTTGATATATTTGTCTGTTTGTTCAGAAACAACGTAGTTTTGTAGATGCCGAAGTAGATGTAACGAGGGATATTGTCAGTAGAGAAAGACTTCTCAGGACGCGTACCAGTGTTCTACAAAGCTCTGGCAAGGTGGGGATAACTTACTTTACATTATTTGCATGATTCCCTTAAATTCTATGATATAACTCCTGGGTTTCAATTAACTGATAAATGTCTTTGAATCTCATCATCTGCTTCAAATGGTGGTCAAACACTGTGCTGTCAGCAAGAAAGTACTCTGACTATTAAATACTTGCAAAATCCTTCGAGTGTAGCTGGGTAAAAAAAAAAAACGTAGTGTCTGTGGGAGACAGGTGAAAGGCACTGAAGAATCCTTTGGAATATGCTTCTTAAGGACATTCACAGGCAAACGTGTTTACCATGTGTTTTTTTTTTTCAAACTTCGCACGGTGAAATAAGACTTAAATAATTTCTGTTTTCAGCATTTTGTCAAGAATATTTTAGCCATACTTCAGTCTGTCAAAGCTAGAGAAGAAGGCAAACACAAACAGAATCAACCAGCAAATGCATCAGCATCTGTGGTAAGTGTGTGACCCCTCTAACAATCAATCAACTAGTCAATCTGTTTCAGGCTCAATTAAATTTATACATCACATTCACAGGCAAATTTAATTAAAACTTCTGACTTGAAATTCATGATAATTTTTACAAGCGTTTTATCCATGGTGGATCTTCATGGATGATGTAGGAGTATTAATTTACTACATATGAATTGCTTTAGGATTCTGGCAAGAGAAAACCTGCTGCTCCTGTGGCCTACAACAGATATGATCAGGAACGATTCAGAGGAAAAGAAGGTAAGGATGAGCATTATCGAAAACACATGTACTGGTATAAATTTTCATATAGTTACATTATTTACTTTATATCGAAGGAGGAATAGTTTAACAATAAAGTTACTCTAATTAGAAGGAATAATTAATAGGAAAAATCACATTTATTTAGAAATCTGACAGTCACCCAGGATAAGTCTGTAAATTGCTACAGAATCTTGTAACATGCTTTTGATCTCAAGATACTAAGCATTCCAAGCGCTTGTTTGCTCACCAGCAGAGCCTTCCCCAAGGACCTTTGAGCCGAAATGATTTGCTATTGATGTGTTATATCAGTATGTGACTGTTTCATTCAAGGGCCTATTATTTACTTATTATATTATATTACATTATTATTACTTAAACTTAAACATGTAACTATCTCTAATAATGCACTGATAATCACTTTTATTGTGATTCTAGAAACCGAAGGATTTAAGATTGATACTGCTGGAACATACCATGGATTGAGTTTAGAGCACGTCAAGGTATGAAGAAAAATTAACCATCACTTACAGTACTGCCAAATACTCTTACTGTAGTCACTAATGTTGGATAACTTCATTATCAACTGAGAAGCACTGGAGTGATCGAGCCTGGAGCTCAGGGTACCCAATATAGACCCCTTGCAGCACGTCGGAATGTATTTCAATTTGGAGAGCAAAACAATAGGTTCCAATTCTAAAGAGATTAAAATTATTTTGTTTTGCCCTCCAAATTGAGCTGCCCATCAAGTCTTGTGATAAAAGTCAACCCACAAAAAAGTCTCTCCAAGCCTTTATTGCAGGCTTTTCTAGTTGGATCTACTTGAGAATAGAGGAGCAAGATTGTATTGCAGGCCTGCTAACTCTATCCTGTTTCATTGTCTTGTAGGAAGGAACTCACAGGCCAGTAAAAAGGCCAGCACCAAGCCCATCACCTCACACCCAGCCATCAAAGGCTCTTAGACCAAGTATGTCACAAAACGTGCTTTTTATTTGCCAAGTGTTTCCTTGTAATGTAATTCCACAGGGTACCCACTAAGTGTCTGTGGTTTAGGGTGGGCACCGTGGCTTTGTGCTTGGTTAAGCTATCTACCTAGGCTAGCCCTTGTGGTTATTGTAGACAGCTTGTACCTTGTATTTAAGTCTCTAATTATATTTGTAATTCTTTTTTATTTAATTATTGGTACTTAATAAACGATTGTTGTTTGTTTGCTGTTGAACTTTTTGAAATTGCCTTGATTTCATGGTGAATATTATCTCTGATTCTTATTTTCATTCTTTTTCCCTTGCAGTTCAACCGAAACCAGCTAAACGAGGTACAATACTTATTGTTTTAATTGTTTAATGTATTGTTATGCTATGAGTGCTCCTGTTTCTTGTTATATTGAGGTAATGATTTGGTTGTATTTAAGAATCCAGAACACCTATCATCATAGTGCCTGCTGGAACAACATCGCTCATCACACTATACAATGCTAAAGATCTATTACAAGACTTTAAGTAAGTTTCTGTTGTTATTGTTGAGTGATGTTAAGGTGGTTGTGTTTGTATAATTAGGGAACTTAAGCAACTCGAAATCTAGAAAAAAAAAAAAAAAATGGTAAAGCCGATATTTTACTTCGAAACGCGGGGAGTGGTTGCCCAATTCTCCCAAGCCAAGGGCCCATGTATAAAGCGTTCGAAGGTGCGCCCTTTACCCCCTCAATCTATCAGTGCTCCTTATTACGGGTATTTAAAGCTAAAGCTACACAGAACAAAGAGAAGTCGAAACAGACGTGGAGATCCTGAGGATCGAACCGTGGACCTCTATAGCTCCGAAGGCCGCGCACCAACCAACTGAGCTACGCCTGCTCCTTAGAACGGGAACATCAGTATCTGAACGAGAAAAGACGATAACTTTTTCGCAAGAATGCGATTTTCAGCAGTTGCACGTCTTTCACGTCTCAAGATCAAGAAGTAACACCTATTTCCAGATCTTCCTTTATCATTAGATTCAGTTTTGAAACCTCGGGTCTCACGTCCCTGTTCTAGATTTCGAGCTGCTTAAGGTCCCTATTAGCTGTTTTTGTTACCTTTGTTGATTTTACTAGTTCTTGTCGACGTTATTGTTGCAAAATTGTTGCAAAAATTAGAAGCACTTTCTACTTTTTGCAACAAGCAGCCACAACTTGCAACATCGATTTTTGTTGCGACAAGTTGCGCGCCAAGTTACGCGCGGGGTGGTAATAGAAGCAATATTCGCTGTGCAGTTTGCAAAGCAACATTGTTGCGCGACAAGCTGCACGATTTTGTTGCTTGTATTATCGCACCATTAGATATATACAATCCAGATTTTCTTTTTTTTCTTGCCAATCAGCACCATTCACGTGATAATGTTTTGCAAAGGAATGGAGCGAATTTTATCTTCCAAACAACCTAACCCAGAGCTGTGTTCTTTGTTTAGGTTCGTTACATCAGACGAGAAGAAACGGTCAGGCACACGAAGAGAAAACGAGGTTCTCCTTCAAAGACGTAAAGAAGTGGTTCAAAACCAGCACGCGGGCTCTACGACCACGACAGTCACGGTACCATACCGTGTAGTGGACAATGTATCACGTCTGCAACAGAATGACTGGTAAGACATACTATTCCAGAAAAGATTGGCGAAGGTTTTGTTGCATGTTACTATCAAGCTCGAAATGTATTCTATTCATACGTACATGATGTCAGCACAGAAGAAAATATGCTGGAAAAACATGCAGCCTAAGTTTGGGAAAATCCCATATTGTTATGACCTTTCGCTGCTTGCATTCACATCACCCATACTGCATTTCGGGCTTGGTATGCAACCGATGCAACAAAACCCTCACCAACCTTATACCCATGCCAGTCTATAAAAAGCCTTCAAATTTTATTGAGCCCTGAAACAACCATCTAGTTTATCGCTAATCACCGCCACAAGTACAGCAGTGGCGCAGTTCAATGAAATCCAACTGAAAGCATGTGAAGGTGCCTCTGGCAACCGCTATATAGTCCATGTATGACCCCAGGGCTGATCAAAGTCAGGGCACGGCTGAAATTTAGCGTGTTGGGTTAAGCGCAACGTTGCAGCAATACAATCGAGTTTACTCAAGGCTTAGATAAATCTAGCTTGTTGGTGACAAAAATAAAATTGAATTCAGTGTTGCAGAATTAGAATCAAGACCATACTGTGCAAGACTGACTTCGTACGGACGGTGCAACTGTTGCGGTTGATTTTTTTCAGTATTTACTAAGCTCTAATTTGTTTCCAGGAATCGTGTAGTTGCAGTGTTTGTACAGGGACCTACATGGCAGTTCAAAGGATGGCCATGGTTGCTGGCTGATGGCTCGCCCGTTGATATATTTACTAAGAGTAAGTTCTTTTTCAACTGTGATTGGAAGGATACTTCAGTAGAAATGTGTGGATGTTATGCATTGGATATTCTGGGAAATTCTGTTTTTTTTCTTTCTCCTTCCTCTGTATTTCCATTCGTTTGCTTTGCTTTTCATTTGAATTTTTCTGTTCTCTTCTGTTCCCTTCCCTTCCCTTTTCTTCCCTTCCCTTCTTCTTGTTTTCTTTTCTTTCCAGAAACATCCTTGAAACGTTGCATGTGACATCGCAAAAGTCGAGCTTGTTTCTGCTTTGCGCCGCGACGTCTCAGGGCCGGACCCGCACACGGTGCGAGTCTTCTAGTTGCAATCGCCATTGCTCTTGTCACCCCTTTAGATGGCCTGTATTCCCCGAGCCTGCGTCACATCCTGCGTCAAGTCCTACGGACTTAACTGTAGTTTGTCCGGATGTGACGCAGGCTAGTAATCCCCGAGTATCAACCAATTAATTTGCGATTGACATTTATCTCTAGTCAAAGGCTTTCACCTCAAGTTCGAAGACGTCAAGACTGAACCAAATGTCCAGAAATGGGACGTCCAAGTTCTAACGGTAAGGGGGAAACCAGTACTTAGAAGTTCCCAATTCATCCACTTTCCATACATCTGTTAACTGGTCAAACACAAAGCAAATTGCTCAGTCGAGGTTGCAAGGTTCAAATTTGAATAATCCTTTGAAACTACCTTGAAGCCTCGCCTCGAGTGCTTTGTGTTTGACCATCTTTCCTCAAGCGCAACGCAGTACTTGCTTATCTTACTCTCGTCTCTTTCTTTCCAGATCAATCGTAACACCAGGCATTTCGACAAGGCGTCAATCAACACGTTTTGGACCACGATGGACAAGTAAGTTCAAGAGCAGCATGATTCGACTCTGTAGTTGGCGCGCCTCGATTTGTTCCGCACGAAGTCCCGCAAAGCCGCAGAAAGTTAGGCTGGCTTAGTTAAGCTTCGGACACACGGTGCAACATTGCGCGCAATGTTGTAGGCAATCGATGTTGCGAGCCATGTCACGCGACGCAATTTGTTGCACGCAATGTTGCTGAAGTAGAAAACGATCTTCCTTCAGCAACTTTGCATGATATATTGCGCCAATGTTGCACCATATATCCCGCGCCTTTACCAATATACCTTTTTAGCGTGAGCGTAATGTTTTACCCGCTTCAGACTACGTGTCATTCCCTAGAGTATTATTTCTTTGTTCAATGGTTGCGCATGAGAAGACACATGATACAACTAAAACAAAGAATCTTATTCTCAATTTAATAACGTGGTCTGAAATGGGAAAACATTTGTGCGCAAACCAAAGATGGGGCGCATATCGAGATGTTCTACACCGAAACAACAGTCGTTCATCCATATTCTTGTCTCTTCACAGATTCATGGTCAAAAACAAGCCACAACTGAGGTTCTGATGGACAAAAACACGGCAAATAAGACAGAAATGTTTGGTCTATTTTCATCTTTCCACCAAATATTTTAAATGGTCCGAATCTTTCCAATGTTAATACTTAAACAATATAAATACTTTATCCTATCTCAGATGGTTTTTATAGTCCAATGAAAAATCATGAGGCATAAGTTATGACGTATTTCCGGGTCAGAAAGCGCTACACGACGACAAAATGAAAGAAATATTCCACAATTTTATTTCTAGATGTAAGAATTTCATTGGCATATGAACAGTACTTAGAAATCTGGGCTGAATCTTCCAAACGAAGCGGCTGATATGAAGTAAATAAATCTTTATGAACAACTTACTTTTTTTCAGGATTTCCTATATTGTAGTGTAGAATAAAGATCTTGTACAAATACAGAAATCTTTTGAAATTCTGTTTTTATCATTGGGTTAGTCCATGTAGTCATTTCTTTGTACGTGTCTATTTTTTAATCACCCTCCTAGCTCCTTTCCATCCTCTTGGTGTGCGAGGTTGGGGGACCAGAAAGACCTAGGAGCACCAAAACATCCCAAGACGTCTACCGGTTTTGACTTGGAAGAGCCGTGTAACCATTTCTTTCTAGGTGTCCATCTTTTAAAGGGGCACTTGGATGAAAACGCCCTATTTTTTGAAAGTCCGAATAATGCAAGTATTTAAGAATAATATGACTCAATCATGATTATGAAAACCAGATTGGCAAAAATTTTAGCCTGGGAGCCACTCGCAGTTGAGAAATTTTAGTTTAAAAACTAAAAGAACAATAGGGTTGAGTAAATGACGTCATTTACTCACAATTTAGATGCTGAAAAAAATATATAATTTTTATCCGCCAATTTTGACTGTGAAGAATTATGTTGCTTTGCTACTATTGGGGCCATATAGATAAGTTTAACCAAGTTTCAAGGCATTTCCAATTTTCATCGATTTGCATCCAAGTGCCCCTTTAATCACCCTCCTGGCTTCTTTCCCTCCGGTTGATGTAATGTATTCATAAAAACACAATGCATCACACGTAATACAATAGATAGAACAACAATAGAATACAATAGATTTTATCAATACATTACATCAACTGAATGCTATGAAGGTTCTCCCGTGTTGACTTGCTTCATTCATGGTTCCCCTCCCCACAGGGAGCCCAATTGAGATAAGAGTAAAAGGTGAAAATAAAATCGGAAAAATCGAATTTAATTATTCTTTTAAATTCTTTTAAGGTCAAGATAATGTCCTCTATAATACGAACGAGCAAAAAAAATCGTGAAAATGCACTAGAACATCTTTTTTTCGCGCGCGACTTTGTTTTCCTATATAATTCCCTTATGGTATCCTGCAATCCTGTGCGGATTTGTGTCGATATAATGAGAAAACTGTTGCAACAGTGATTGGTTCGCTATTCTCTAATGCAAGATATGAAAACCAAACTAATATCGTAGGAATCAGACTTGCCTCAAATATAACTGACTTTATGTAAGACTCGAGATTAGCTTTGGGAATAAGACGTCATATAATTAAATAGTTGGATGTACGTTATCCATATGATAAAAAGAGTGAGACGAGATGTGCGAGAAGACTGAACTAGAATCCTCCTCTTCCCCCACGGAAGCCTCCTCTGAATCCACCGCCTCTGTTTCCTTGGAAACCGCCACGGAAGCCTCCTCCGCCTCCACGATAGTGACGTGGACCTTGGTAGCCACGCTTTTGTTGGGTAAATCCACGGCCACGCCCACCTCGACCAAAACCCCTACAGATAAAAGAAAACATACGAAAATATTTAAAATATAACTGAACGGATTTCATCGGGTCCGGAAGCGCATCGTCCCGTGGCACTTGTCATTCAAACACATTCATTGGACAGATCAAGCAGGTTGCAGACGAGCAAGCTTTCTATTATAGGTCTTGCCTTGACAAGTTTTATGTGCTCGAAAGGAAAGGAGAACTTGTCAATTTTTTCCATGAAAAGCGCACTCCTTCAAAAACTAGCATGCTAATCTTCGAACCAGTGCAATTGTCAAGGAAAAAATTACGAAACTCGCTCGTCTGTATGAGTCAACAGGGGAAACTTAGCGAGAAATGGCGGTCGCTTGGTCTAACTGTCCAGCGGTCGCTACGAAAAACTTCTCAGTCTCAGAAAAAAAGAGGCTACAGCCCCCCAAGATGGATTCTCAAATCTACTCACCCCCGTCCAGGATGGAATCCTTGACCAAGAGGCTGCGGTGGAGGTCCTCCTTCCCTCCCCTGTACAAACTTGCCAGCATTGTTTCTAGAAAGAGACTTGATGATGCTGATGACTCGTTCATCTTCGTGCGATGGCTCCATGATACAAGTGGGGTTAGATGCCGCTTGAATCAATAACACGTCGATGGCTTGTCGTAAAGCTACGATCATGGCTGCTTGTTGGAATGGCATGCGGAGGCGAATCCTGTGGAAACACACAAAATAGTTGGTTGCTTTTATCAGGCATACACAGGGAGCCCAGTTTGTCCAATTTAGGTAAAAGTGTTAGACGAAAAAGAAAATCAGAAAAAATACCAATAGACAATGTGCATCAAAGCTCACAAAGCACTCTGGGAAACCGAGCCCTGCAAAAATGAAACAAGGAAATCATAGGAAAAATATCACAAAAACAAATACTCTTATTTTCGTCTGTTGAAATACTTACGTTTCCAAAGAAAATGTTGAAGGTAAAATTATCAGACGAATGTTTAGAGACTCGGTTTCCCATCATGCTTTGTGCTAGAAATTCGCACATTGGCTATTGGGTTTGAGGCAAAGAAAGTGTACTGATATACCAGCGAACAGGAAAATACAGCAAAAAAACAGTAGAATATATTTTTCTCGTGCGTCTTTGTTTTCCTTTATAATTCTCCTATGGTGACCTATTTCGACTATGCGTAGATATTGGGCTCCCTGTGGTTGAAGGGGTTTTTTTGGGGAGGGGGGGGGGGGGGGGGGGGAGGAAGGATGCATTATATATGGAGATAAGTGCACTGAAAATGACACCCGATAGCAAGTGGCATCTTTACGTCCTAGCCATAATATAAATCAATCAGAACGGTAGGTGGCTGGTCGATCGACCGGTCAGTAGGTTATCCGGTCGGTCGGTCATACTATATGTTCAACAGCTAGATTAAATCTTACCAGTCATCTACAGTAACCATGCCATTCTCGAAAGTCACTCTACTTTGGCTGAATAACATAAGTTGTACAGGATTAACCATGGTCATCTGTTTACACGATACAGCACGAGTACGAATCTTCTCCCCAAACACGAAGAAAGGCGACGGAAAAATGTACTCTCTGTTCGTACAGTTGACGGACGACTTGTGGACGAGGGCAGCTTTGCCTTCAGTTGTGATGACTTTTCGTTTTTCCCGATGCATGCAGACGTTTGGATAGAGACCCAGGCAAAGAAGTGCCACAACCTAAGTAGTATAGGAACGTCAAGCATGTTATTTTTGGCGGGAAATAAGACAAGCGCTGAAAAAATGTTTTTTCTAGGGGAGCCAGTAGTATGAAAAAAAGGTGCATTAGAGAAAGTTAGAGAAGCCAATGAAGGCAAACTCGATAAACTTAATTCGTCTTGGTGCAATATTTTCCCAGACCACGTGTCATTTTCTTGAGAATAAGATTCTTTGTTTGAGTTGTATCCATATTCATGTATCTTCTCATGCGCAACCGTTAAACAATGAAATGATACTCTGGGGAATGACATGTGGTCTGAAATGGAAAAAAAAACATTACCCACAAGACGAATTGGTTTCATAGCATACACGGAATCATCGTTGCGACGAAGTAGGTTTTGGTGGACGTCAATCAAGGTGTCTCCATGACATTCCATAGTCACGTGCTCTTGAAAATTTTGTGTTTTCAAAGAATGTCATGGAAACACTTTGATTGACGTCCACCAAAACCTACATCGTCCCTTCGACAAATGGTACAGACCCATGGGCGGATCCAGGAACAGCGGGTTGAAAAACGAAAGTAATGAAAACGAAAGGTAATGTCTAATAGGCAATGTGCATCAATTCTCACAAAGCACTCTGGGAAAGTGAGTTCTTTAAAAATGTAACAGGGAAATCAAAGGAACTATCAGAAAAAAATTACTCTGTTATTTTCGTCTGCTGAAATCCTTTTATTTCCATAGAAAATGTCGAAAGAAAAGTTATCAGATGAATTTTTAGAAAAGCCAAAAAAGTGTAAGAACTCATTTTCCCATCATGCTTTGTGCTAGAATTTCGAGCTAATGCACATTGGCTATTCTCGTTAGCCATCATTCTCTTACCGTCAGCTTATCGAAATTCTCATGGTGGTTGCAACCCTACAACCCTCCCCCTAGATCCGCCCCTGGGACACATTTGAAGGGCACTTTGCATAAACATAATAGTTTTCATGTGCAGTAAAGGATAACAAGCTATTGTATTTATGCAAAGTGTCCCTCAAAATCGAGAAAAAGAAACAAAGACAAGATAATAGCGCAAGAAACGAGCAAACTATATAGCACAGAGTTCTTACCATATCAAGTTTAGAGTCTGGTCCACTGTAGTTAAATGGCTCAGGATGCATACAGTCTGAAATGTATAAAAATGTGAGAATTGTCCTTCGTACATCAATGATAAGCCAACTAGTCAAGACTGATCAGGCAATGGTGTCTGAAGGGAAAATTTGATCAAAGAAAAATGGGATTGTCTGAGGTCTGGATGGAACACTTACCTTCTGGGTAATTAGCATTGCACAGAAGGTTCTTTAGCTGTAACTAGATTCACATGTTCATTTGAGTATAACATAAATACCCGGGAAGTATTGTAATAGATCATTGTCTGCGTATTTCAGATCGTGTGCCATTCCCTTGAGTATTATCTCTTTTTTGTCAGTAACACTCGAGAAGATGGATATATGGATGCGACTAGAACATATTTTCAAGGGAAAGACGCGCGATCAGAAATAGGGAAACTGATTAGGTGTGTTAATTATTTGGTTAAAGATATATTACTTATTTCAATAAAATTTGTCACCAAAAACCTGCAAAGCTGAGATCGATAAGGATCATGGGAAACAGTTCATATCCAAAAAGTAAAGATTTTTGACACATATTTCAGCTCGAGAATGCTGACAGGTGAGATTGCGACTCGTAAAAGATCTTAAATCCATATAAATAGCATGATCAAGCTGTCGAAACAAAAAATGAATCTACCCATAATCGGTTTCAGCTTTGTAGCTTTTCAGGTGACTAACTTTATTGAAATAAGTATGTACGAAATTCTCAATTTCTTATACCAGGTTACAGCGCGACGCGCAAAAGTATGACTACTTTTAATGTGTTCGCATACTTCTTTGCACGGGATTTTGTACTTTGAACAGACACATTTGATGCCAAGCTGTCTGGTTTTACCAAAACAGATGCGCGTAAAAACTCGTTTGGCAGCAAAAATCCCGTGCATAGTATGCGAAGTATGCGAATATATTAAAAGTGGTCATACTTTTGTGCGTGGCGCTGTAAAGGGTGGCATGTACTGTCTGTTTTATTTGTTTTTCTTGAATTTACCTTGGCTTCTGAGGTCATCCTTAATGTGGACATGTTCAACTGATGGCTGTTACAGAAGCTCATTTCTGATGGTTCATCGACGGATCTGTGTAAAATGCGAGGAAATATGATTAATATTTATCTTTGGAACATTATTAAGGCCACGTTTACACGGACCCGGTTTCATTTGAACATAAAAAACCGGGACGAAAATGATGCTGTTACAGTCAGCTGATCTGAGAAGAAATATTAGCCAATCAGAATCGAGAAAATTTGCGAAACTTATTTGTCATCTTTAGTAGCCAGGCGACCCGGGGAACACCCTCTCCTGAAATAAATGAAATAAAGAAATAACCGTTTCCCGAGTAGCCGGGCTCCTAAGGATGACACCTCAGTTTTGCAAATTTTCTCGATTCTCATCGGCTAATATTTTTTCTCACTCAGATCAGCTGGAACCGAGTAGAAAACCAACGGGCTCCCTTAGGATACATTAACTGGAATGTTAGTGTAGGCCAAAAGGAATAAGACACAAGACTACACAAGTTTTGGTATTTCTCCCTCACCTGGCATCTTCCCAAGCCTGATAAGCACTTAACATGGCGATATGGTCACTATGGCGTGAGCCAGAGAACTTCTTGTGTACCCAGCCCAGTCTCCTGCGGTCTGCAGGGGTCTCAAATGGTTCAGGAAAACTGGTACTAGCAGCAATGGTGCTCATGGCATCACCACACCTACAAGAAACAAGGCGGGGGGAAAAGCGTCTGATGAAGCGGATTCGCAAAAATGTTGAAAAAATCATGGTGAAATTACAAACTGAAACGAGGGTGCAGACATACGATGCGCTTTTTCATGCACCGTTGCATGCCCCGTCGTTAAAATTAGAGATCGCACCGTGTGACCATCCGCGCAACGTTGCATGCGAGTTCTACATTTGCAACGTTGCGCGCGACGAACCTCACCGTGTGAACATAACGTCGCACGGGTGGCCATACGGTGCGATCTAGTTTTTTGTGACGTCGCATAAAAAAATTGCATCGCGTGTTCGCACCTTTAATGAAAGAGTTCGGATGTGGCACCATCACGGTCGAGGTACAGCACGTCTGTACCGAGTGTTTTGGCGTGAAAAAACTTTATCGAATGCAGACATACATAGGTGACAGACACAGAATTATAACTTACTGGAATATACAGCCTAGGATGACCATCTTGCCCAGTCTTGGTTCGATAGGTAATTTAGCAAGTATGTATCCCAGAGGTGTTAGATTCTGGTTAGTGTCCAGCGCTTCCATCTCTAAAAGAGAAATTTAAATGATTTATAGAAGCCAATTTTTCTTGACCTTTGAATCTGAGGTCATTTTTTGAATTTGTGAATATCGATTTTTTTTCCAGTTTTTTTTTTTCATTTTCATATGGTCTGAAATGAGGCCACATTGCGCCCAAGCAAGAAGGGTATATAGACCCCTTTCACGTGACGTCAAAGCAGCTCAATTTAGAGGACAAAACAAAAGAATTTAAATCTCCAGAGAATAGGAACCTATTGTTTTGTCCTCCAAATTGAGCTGCATTCCGACGTGCTGTAAGGGGTCTATAGCCTCTACGCACCTTTTAACATAGCAACAGATTCCACCACCGCATCCAAAGGTGGCGGTTCAATAGCACTGTTCAAAAACTCATTGATATCTCCCATTTTGAGTAGCTTGATAGCAAGGGCCAGTTCATGGAGAGGTGTTCGTAATATCTCTGGCGTAGCGTGCTCGGCTAATTTCTCTGCTCTGGCTCTACTGCAAAGATGGAAAGCAAATCCCGGTCTTACTCGTCCGGCTCGACCACGCCTTTGTTCCATGTTCGTACGAGATGCCCAGACAGTGGCGTAGTTGGTCATGTTATTGTGCGATGTAAATAACTTGACCTTGGCTCTAAGGAGAAAATTAGCAGTAATTTGATGAGAAACAATATCAAGAAGGATATATTTTATTTGTATATATATATATATGCATCTTTATAATTTGAAATGCAAAGAATGGTGGTTGCCTCTCACCTCTGGGATCTCGGGTTCGATTTCTGGACGCGGCATCACATGTGACTAGAGTTTGTTAGGTCTTTAGGAAATTGTGATCAAAAGGAGCCCCCCTCCCCCCCCCCCCCCCCCCCCCCACCCCCGCTCTCCCAAATAAAACCCCGAGTAAATCCCGCAAAACCCTACAGTGGATATCCCACAAACCGGATTAAAAAAATTGTTCGACATACTTGACTGAGTCTATGACAAACACGACGTCATCGATGGTAATACTCGTCTCGGCGATGTTCGTGGATAGGATAATCTAAAAGATAAAAATGAATAATATTATTAACGTCAACATTGAGGAAATCCAAGAGAAGTACAGGTGGCGTACGGTGAGAGCGCTCTCCTCTCACCAATGTGACCCGGGTTCGAGTTTCGTCGTGCTCGGTGTCGTATGTGAGTAGAGTTGTTTGTTGGTTCTCTCCTGTGCTTCGAGGGTTTTTCTCCAGGTTCTCCGGTTTTCTTCCCTCCACAAAAATCAACCTCTAAATTCCAATTTGATCATGGAACGAGGGCCACAGGTTGGTTAGCCACTGGCTATTAAGTGCTACCCTCGTGAAAACAAGGACAGTTTTAATCTACTTTACTCGCTATTTTTTCGTAATCAGACTCACTTTTTGAGTTTTGAGCAAATATTTCAAATATCAAGTGATATTGTACTACAAGTGTTACCTTGGTAACCCCTTCAGGAACAGGTTCAAAGACCCTTCGTTGATCCTCTCGCGGTATTTGTGAATGAAGAGGAAGTAGACGATACTTGTTACTTCCTGTAGAACACAAAATAAAACGATCCTTTAGCATCATCCCATCATACTATGAATTCACTATAGAGCTAAAAGCAACTCAATATTTAGAGGACAAAACAATAGGTTTTTTCGCTTTCAAAAATATCGCAGGCGCAGACATGATCTCGAGGTACGGTCAATAACGCACGTGATCTTGCCTGAAAATGCCTCTTTTTCATGTCTGCGCCTGCGATATTTTTGAAAGCGCTTGCGCATCTCGAAAGTGGTCTATTCTCAGGAGATTGAAACTCTTTTGTTTCGTGCTCCAAATTAAGCTGCTTTGACGTCACGCCTCTATAGAAACAAGCGCAAAACAAATTCGAAAGCAACTTTGTTTTCGATGTGTTCGTATTAAAACTCTTGAATGAATTTTGCCACAGGGAGCCCAATTGTCCGATATGCCACAAGTGTATGGGAAAATCAATTAGTATTTCTACACTGTCAGCTACCGGAGTGCCATAGTGGAATCATATAGCAGGACAAAAACCAGCGAAAAAAAATATTTTCTACTATATTTTTGCTTGATTTTTTCCTCCCTTTTTCCTGATTTTGTTTTCACTTTTATCTAATTTAGGTTCACGGGCTGTGCTTGTGCGCTGTTTCTAAGTATGCCACTCTCGATCACTCTCACCCCAGAGCCCTGTCACTCTTACTGCGCATGCTCGACGAAATGCCATTTTGTTGAGCAAGCGCGGAAAGAATGACAGGGCTCTGGGGTCGAGAGTGCTAAGTATGCATGCAACCCTAGGGCATGCTCGCAGGCTAATGCAAACACAGCAACTGGAAAAATAATTAATTTACCAAACTGTCTATGCATTGACAGGTGTTTGTGGAGAGCGAAGATCAAGTTCCATCCGGGTAGAAATATCAATACCGCACCAGGGACACCAAGGTTGCTGTTGTAATCAAGAAGAGCCTGAGAAAACAAACGTTTCATGTTATGGGATACCTGTGTTAAATTTTTGACGTTATCAAAATGGACCAGAGAAAAAATGACTGATCTGAATATAGCATTGTGGAACTACTGTCTTCCATGATTATAGACTCATTTGCTCAGGGTTAGCCTCATTAAGTGTCAGGATATTCACGAATACCAACAGTAAAGTAAAGAATGCACAACTTCAACAATACAAAAACACTTTAAAATTCCACGGACCTTCACTGGAACACATGAATATTTTACACAAAATTGAGACTAACCCTTAGCAACAGAGAATTCAAAACTGGAGTATTTCTACGGTAGTATGTGACGAGATCATCAAAGTGAATCATAAGGCCTTATTTTCAACTCCTCCAAGCTATACCACAGGGTTCCCATTTCCATTCCTGGTAAAGCAACAGTCGCAACCGTCAGTCACTCACCTCAATCAGTTCAAAGGACATTTCTCGTTCACTCAGCTGTGCCATGGAGTTCTTTGTTTGGAATGAGTACTGCTCACTACATACAAGATTACAGTTTTCCTGCAAAAGTCAAACGAACATACAGTTCATTCAAAAAGTTACTATTAGATTAGATATGCCTTTTACGGTCGTTTGCAATAGATCGAAAAAGAACAATTTACAGTCGCGACGAAGTGGGTTTTGGTGAACGTCAATCAAGACGTTTCCATGGGATTCTATAGTCACGTGCATTGAAAACTTTGTGTTTCCTGATGTCATGGAAACGGCCTTGTTGCTGAAGTAGGATCGTTTTCTACTTCAACAAAAATTCTGTTACAAATTGCGTCGTGTGACATGGCTTGCAACATTGACTGCCTGCAACATTGCGCGCAAAGTTGCACCGTGTCCGTAGCGTAATTCGTCCAATCATAACGCTTAGTTACGACTACGGTAAGAAATAGTACGGCAACAGTACGCCTACGAATTTGCCGTATCGTTCCTCACTCATACGAAGACCGCTCTAAATGACAGCTAAATAAATACAGGTAACGTATGAAGTCCAACATCGACTTGTAAAGGCTCAGATACACGGTGCAACATTCCTTGCAACATTATGATTACAGTACTATTTCAGCAGCCAAATCAGAGAAAATCTCGATTTTTTCGTTTAATTTTCGAGGATAATTCAAATAACATAAACAAAGTTAAACAGACGTTCAATTTTTTATATTTTAGTGTGATGTTATAATAATAATAATAATAATAATAATAATAATAATAATAATAATAATAATAATAATAATAATAATAATCATCATCTTTATTGCACAAATAATTTTTTTTTAAATATGCTCCAGGAAAACTCTCTCACATTGGTGATTTTCAGAGAGGTCCATGTTGCACGCAATGTTGCACCGTGTGTCGGATCCTTAACGGTTTCATGGTTATCTAAGGGAATTCGGTAACAGTACAGTGCAACCCTAAAGTAACCCCTTACCTCTTCATCATCCTCCACATCATCTCGTTTCTTTTTCTTCTCTGGTATAGGTGGAACAAATCCGAGCATCTGAATTACATCTTCTAGATAATACTCTGAAATAAATCATAATATAACAAGTGTATATTAGTCTTTTCAGCGAGGGACACCTCAGTCCTACCCCACCCCCACCCCCTCTATTCATTCGTTGTTGTTTTTTCTGAGTTTTCCCGTTTTTCTTTAGTCAGCAAACTACATCTAATATGCTAAATTCCAATTCGATCTTTGAGTTATCCATGTTTTGTCTTAGATCAGCCCAGTTGTTTCAGGGCTCGATGAAAATCTAGGAGTCGAGAAGCGCACTACTGCATCATATACTCCAACCCTTGATTCCTGAACTGATTCCTTGATTCCTGAACTACCCCCCCCCCCCTTGATTCAAACATATAGACCTGAAAACTGTCGCCAAAGGGCCTACATAGCCAGGATGGTTGTTCAGTAGCTCACCTTGTACTGGGAAGGACCTGCCTTCTATTTCAATGATAGGACAGTTACCAAAATACTCTGTAAACATCTGCGTGTCGATGGTAGCCGACATGAGGACGACTCGTAGGTTGGGATAGGTCTGAATCATTTGTTGAAGAACCACAAGGATGAAATCCGTCTGTTCAAAACAATGATTGCGTTTAATTCAATGGTACCTGTATTATGGGGACACCTTCGGGACCTTGACTGGTGCCCGCTTAATTAATAAAGGGTGAACACTGAATAGAGGTTTGTTTTACAGTAAATACAGGGGTACCTCTATTATGCGGACACCTTCAGGACCTTGCCTGGTGCCCGCTTAATAAAGGGTGAACACTGAATAGAGGTTTGTTTTACAGTAAATACAGTGGTACCTCTATTATGGAGACAACTTCGGGACCTTGACTGGTGCCCGCTCAATAAAGGGTGAACACTGAATAGACGTTTGTTTTACAGTAAATACAGTGGTACCTCTTTTATGGGGACACCTTCAAAACCTTGCCTGGTGCCCGCTTAATTGTGGGTGTTGTGGGTGCCCAGCCTACGTATATAATTTTCTTTCATATCTTTATATCGAAAGCGAAGTTGAATAAAATAAAAATAAAATAAAGATATCTTCGAGTGTGGAAAATACCGGTCCTTTTTTTAGACGTGTGTTAGTGAATGACCAACCCCTTTACGCATATACTTTCATGCTTCATAATCTAGTCAGATCACGTGTCAATCCCTTGCACATAATTTCTTTCTCTAACCATGAAGCTTGACAGGATACGATATGAAATGCTTCGGTCAAATTTATTTGCACATTCTTACAAAACTAAATTACTTTACATACTGTATTTTGTGTTTTGGCTTGTTAACAATTTTATGTTCTCATTTTAATGGGAGTTTTGACTTTGGCTGCGAATTAAGGGAAGTTCCTATAACGATCATATTGATGAGTTCCGAATCTTGTCATTGTTTCATTCATTGGTATAGAGTGGGTTGTGGTCTAATGATTACACAACTTTACAACAGATCGCAAGTGTCCAGTCCAAGGGTCTGTTGCCGTTCATACAACCAATGTGACAATAGCACCTGGTGTTACTGCGCTCTGTATTCCATGACCCACATCTATGACCACATGCACAGCCAGTCACGGTAAAACCATATGGACACTGAGCCCTGTTTCCTCTTGTGCTTACTGGTTTACAGTTTAGTCGTCTTCCAGGACCAGCAGGACCTCTTAGGCCACGGATCCCTCTCGGGCCACGGATTCCCCTTGGACCTCTTGCGCCTCTTACACCACGAAGACCTCTTGGGCCTCGCACACCCCGAAGACCACGTAGACCCCTCAGACCTCTTAAACCTCGCGGACCTCGTGCACCTCTTAGACCTCTTAGACCGCGTAGTCCACGGGCACCTCTTAGGCCTCGGAGACCTCTTGCGCCTCTCCGACCTCGGGGACCTCTGCGACCTCGGAAACCTCGCGGGCCGCGACGGCAACGACAGTGGAATGGATAAAGTTTAAACACTCCATAAAATCCCTAAAATCAATTTCGAAAGAGTTAGTGACCATTAAAGTAGAGCATCTATGAAGGACGTTTGCGGGCAAATGCGAAGTAAATGTCAATTTTATGAAACTTTGCCAGTTGATACAACAACATAAAACAAGCAAAATAAGCTTCAAAAATATGGCCACCGTGCAATCCTGCGAGTAAAAGATCTTAGAAGTTGATCATTTCCGCACCTATTGTGAGCTACGTGACGGGTCATCAAATAGTGAAAACAAAAAATAATTCCGGAGTAAAAGAAAATTACAAATAACAGGGTGTGTTTGAAACTGATACGATAGATAAAAATGTTGTAATATTCAATATGAATAAAATAAGAAATGATAGAAACAAACCTTGGGTTTGGAGTGTCCATGTTTTGGCTTTTTTCTCTTGACAGCATCGTCGGTGTTTTGCAAATCTGTTCATACAATCATGGAATTGATTGTCACGAATAAGCAAGAAAGAAAACTACAAAGAAAACATTTCTGTTACATACCACTTGAGGCGTTGTCTTCCGAATCTGATTCATCATTTTGTTCATCATCTTGTTCATCTTCCTGTGTTTCTTCTTCTTCTTGTTTTTCCTCGTCTGCTGGAGTTACTTCTTCTGATTCTTCAGCACCGTCATCTTGAGCGACAACAGCGTCCTCTTGTGGCACTGTTTCTTCAGGTACAGCAAAGGCCACAGCACACAATCCAAGCAGTAACAGCAATGCTAACTTCAGCGACATTTTCACGACAAGATATCAAGCCAACTGATAAAGCTTGGGAGTGACCAACGTCTTTTATGTGCTTTGCTTTCGTGATCCAAGCCTCAAATTGTTCCCTTTCACTGATTCCAATAGTTAAATAAAGTTTAAAGTCCAAGTTTAAAAGCTTTAAATTTTAGAATAGGATGATAATTTTTTCTGGCACATTCCCTTATTGTGCATTCGTCTAAATCATGTAATACTTATTCAACTATAAGACTGATCAAAAACAGCGGGATTTGTCGAGTCAAAAAGTTGTTTCCACGTTACGAAATTTCTAGTAAAGGAAAAAGTTTAGTCTTTTTTTTATAAAACTTGTGTCATTATAATCTTGAAAATGACTTTTTTTCGTTGCGTGTTTGGAAGTTAGTTGCAAGCAGACATCTTTAAAAGAAAAGGTCACTGGAGTTTTTCAAGAGAGCATAAATATTTTCATAACAAGTTCGAAATTGATTTGAGGTATGCGAAACGATTATTCTTGCTCACTCGAATGAAAGACGCCTTCCAATATCGATATTAGATAGCATCAGAAAACATATCCTCAAGGCATCACCTTGAGTTGTTATGACTTGGAAAGTTATTTTGCATGACGGTGTGGTTTTAAAAATATTTTTTTAAAAAGTTGTTTACAGATTCGCACTCATGATCACCAAGAAAGTATGGAAAAGTACTCGAAGTTTCCTACTAACGCTAGCTCGCATGCAATTAGACCACCCAAAACAACAAGACTAAAAATTCCCATCATCTCCCATTCAAAAATACTACAAAATTAGATATATCGCATATAGTTAATTCAATTAACGTTGTCGCTAAAAAAAGCCTAAAGCCTAAGGCTTCGAGAGCGGAATCATGAAATTTATTTCACCGTGGCATTATTACGATAAGTAACTCACTGTATGCTTGCAAATTCTACGAGTTGGACATATATTCCTTAAGGTGTTTCCTTAAGGGGAGGTGAGGTGGACTGGGGAGGAGGGAAAGCCTGTCTGATGATCGCGTAAGCGTGAAACTCGGAGTAACAGCTAAAATGATGTATTGTCTCTAATTTATCTTCAATTCACAATTTATATATTATATATATATTTTTTTTCTTTTTCCAGAGCCCTACTGAAAATCATTTTAAATGGCATAGGCTTTCTGAATAAAGATTATAGATATTTAATGAATTAATTAAAGTGTTCATTAATTTTGTAGCGTTACGGAATGTAACCAGTGTTATTATTAGGTCCCAAAGGTGTGTAGTATGCAGAGACATATAAGATTGTTTTCACAAGTGACAACCATTCGAAGCGTCTCTCTCTCGTACGCTTTTACATTTAAAATTTAATTTTTGCAGTTTTTCGCAGTTTATCGTTTTATGATCTTGTCCGGCATTAATAAAGGAGACGCCCGCACCTAACTTGTTGTTTTGTTATTACTGAGTCTAATGCAGTTTAGCTACAAAATGTTTTATACTCGTTCAAGGAGATAAGAGTATAATTGAACTTTCCATGCATGACTTATTATTATTGGACATTATTTCAGGGTTCGTCCTGAGAAATAAATAAATTCCAGAAGTATTCAAGGACTCAAAAACAATTTTTTCAAGGAGTATTATCAGCTGATAGAGTTACTTTGGTTTAGAGGACATTCTCAAGCGATCTCAACTGAATTTTGTTGCAAAAGTGAACATGCTTTGAAAGCACTAGGTCGACTTGCTAAGTCATGCTATAAATTCAAGGAGTTTTCTAGAAGTTTGAGCAAATATTTTAAAATTCGAGAACTTGAAGAGGGGGGGGGGGGGAGACGGATTTTTGTCGAAAAGATTGATTGATCCCCTCAACCCCTAGAGGCACTATATTATTTATGACCCCCCCCCCTTAATAGTGGTTGCTACTGAGTGGTGTGGTCCCCCCTTGATGCCTGTCAATTTTTAGCTGATCTCCCTCCCAGTTGTCTAAAAAATATGTGATCCCCCCTGGATCTAAATAGTTAGTGGTAGAGCTTCAAGGTTGGACACACTAGCAGCACTAGGAAACAAGTCACAGGGACAGCTCGCTGAAATAAATCCGCACCATGTGTACTGTTCAGGGGAAAAGTTGCAGGAACAGGTCACTTATTTGGTGCACAGAGAGCGAATTTCATGCCAAGAATCCTATATTAATGAGTGATCCTGAGAACCAGCAGCACATTGGTTCATAGCTTGTCACAGGGACAGGTCGCTTGAGTAAGTACACATGCGATTTTACAATGATAATTTCATTGGTTTTGTCCCCACGACCAGAGGACGAATTCAAACTGTCTAGTTAGAATTCTTTTCGCCCTGACAGTATTTCATCCCTTGCATGAAATCTATGTCAAATGAAGGGAATTGTCCCTCTGACCTGATCTCGCATCACGTCCCCACAAACTTGTCCCTTGTCCCCTAGTATGTCCCGACCTTGAAGTTCAAACAGGGGTGTAGCGATGACCTAGGTTCTGGGGGGGGGGGGGGGGGGGGGTTGGGGGCTGGGGCTATTCCGCCAAAAATCGCCGAAGCAAAAAAAAAAAAAAAAACCGATATTTGCGACGAAATAGGAAATAAAACTTTCTCTACAAAAAGTGTGTGTGTGTGGGGGGGAGGGGGGGGGGGGGCACCCAGTACAAAAAAGGCCAAAAAATAGGTAAACAAACATACAATTACCCAATAACCAAAAATTGGTGCCCCCCTCCCTACGCTACTGAGTCCAAATGCTTTAGGAGGAGTACTGGGTAGTCTTCATGACAGCCCATGCAAGGAGTCAAAGGATAGGGAATAGAGTGGAGAAATTACTAGTGCTTGTGGGAAGGATAGAAGGGTATATTTTATACGTACATTGATATCCCGTTCATGAATCTCATCCACCACCACATGTGATATTCCATGTAATCCATTCTCGAGTTTTCTGAGCAGAACACCTGGAAAGAATAAAATAGTTAAACGCAAAAGAAAACGCTACCATTGACCTAAACTGCATGGGTGGCATATAGAGATAATGCAACCCGGGTCCAAGAGTCCCGCCGGGCTCGGTGTCGTATGTGAGTAGAGTTGTTTGTTGGTTCTCTCCTATGCTTTAAGGGTTTTTCTCCAGGTTCTCCGGTTTTCCTCCCTCCATAAAAATCAACTTCTAATTTCCAATTCGATTGTGGAACGAGGGTCACAGGTTGGTTAGCCATGGCTATTATGTGCTACCCTCGTAAAAACAAGCCTTTAGGACGTTTTCTTTTGTCTAAATTCTGAATGGAATAAGTGAATGAAGAGCCACTCTTCCTTTCTTACTTTCCTGCTCGCTCAGCAGAAATTGTTCTTTACTTACCAACTGTACAAAACAACATGGAGGCGTGACTTCGGGGGAGAATCGAATCGAAACGCACTGAATAACCAACACTTGAACCAATAAGCTCACTGCGCTCTACAGCTACACGTTCAGCAACACTAACAGCACTGATACGACGAGGCTGGTAAGAAAATACAGAATAATGATAGAAACGATTTGTATGAGACAGGGCCACTGTGCTTTATAGCTACCAATCAGCAACACTAACAGTACTGATAAGACGAGGCTGGTAGGAAAAAGACACAAAATATCCACTAAGATGATTTGGATATTAAGTTGACTACTGCACTTTATAGACCCCTTGCACGTGACTTCAAAGCAGCTCAATTTGGAGGACAAAACAAAAGAATTTTAATCTCCCGAGAAATGGAAATAATTGTTATGTCCTGCAAAGTGCTGCAAGGAGTCTTTAATTCTACAGCTACATGCTCAATATCACTGAAGTGTGCCCTATATTGTACGCATTCCCGATACACCGAGATATCATTTTGTTAGTAATGGGATCCCTGTGGTCCTTACCTGTGTGATGACAATACTGCAGTCGGCGCCTCTTCCTGATGTTAAATATTCATCAAGGATAAATTGAGGAACCTGGAGAATGACATGGATAGAACCATTACACAGTTGTTTTGAAATGGGAAATGTTTTGTTTCCTTTGCTTTCGTTTCCATTCCTTTTATTTCCTTCCTTTTCTCGTTCATTTCTTCCTTATTTTTCTTTTCAGAAATGTGTATACCCTCTAATTAACAATTAGACCCAGGGCTCAAAATAACAGCCAGTCATATGTCGGTCAAGATGTCCGGCGTATGATATTTTATTTTATTTTTTTCAAATATGACCAGTCAACATGTCAGTTCAAAACCGTATTTGACAGGTCAAGTACCGAACTTGGCAGGACATTGACCGATGACTGGCCGTTATTTTGAGCCCTGAGACCCGAAGCCTGAATGGTCTACTAGTCAATAGCCCATGAAGCCAAAGCTATTGACTCGTAGACCAGGATGGTGAGAGGTCTAATTGTTTTAGAAGTATAAACCTACTAATCAGTCAAATAACTAGATACAAGCAGTTTTGAAATTTGGGTGAAAATGTGAGTAAGCCACCATTGTTTTCGTTTTCAAAACCAGAACTCTTCGCTACCAGTGGTCTATCATTAATAGACCCCTAGTAGCTAGCCAATCAGAGCACAGGATTTGTGATAGACCATTAGTAAGTTAAGTTTACCAAAGCCGAAAACAGGCTATATTAAAAATAATTTTCTGGGCTACTATTTCACATACTTGAGTAGTTTTTCCACAACCAGTAGCTCCCTTGATGACAATGACTCGGTTTTCATTAACTGCCCGCATGATGGCATCTTTATAACCAAAAACAGGTAGAGAACTGCGTTGTTGAAGCAGTTCCTTGTAGGCTGGGTCTGTATCGCATTTGCGGCGATGCTCTTCGAAATAGTCTCTACTGGTGGGTATTGGCTCCTGTTGGAAAACAGAAACTGTCACAACAAAATTGACTCTGCAAATTGCTAGGCAACAATGCATGAAAGACCCTTTTACCTGGTATTCTTCTGCACCCTCTATTATCAAAGGCTGATTAACCCAAGGATTCCAGTTCATGTTTGGTGGGGTCCATTCAACCACACCTTTACGATTATCAGGTGCTTCAACATTGAATTTGCTACCAGGAGGCAAAACCAAAGAGATTTCTTCCTCTGAGGATTGAGGCTGAAATACAGTTTATAAATGAAATTATATATTGTGAATATTAGTTATTCAAAGATATAGACTCTTTCTATGACAGCTCACTGCAATTTTCAGAATTGTAGGAACACCAAAGTTCATGCTACCAACAAAGTTTTGTCTTCCATCTTCCATCAATCAAAAACTGGCAGAAGTGAAAAATCCAATTCCAATGGGCAACTTAAAACTACAGTCCAGCGTTTTATTGAAAATTGCAGTAATCAACATCTAGAATAACTCCTTATTAACAAACTATGAGCAAATTTTTGACTGGGGGGGGGGGGGACAGGGGATTGGGGGGCTCAAGTCTCTACAGCTATCTTGTGTGGTGAACCAATGGGGGGAATAGTTTGGGGTATAGGCATGGTATAGGAAACGGGACAATTTCCACCCCTATCATCCTACACACACATCCTATCCCTCCTGCTCCCCTTTTTGAGCTGCCAATGACCCCCTTTTATTGGGTTCCAAATTGGAGTCAGGGGTAAGGGGGAGGGCTTATATACAAAGAAGAACAGAAAGTATGTTTTTATCCTGAATACTCATGGTACTCACCTTCAAGAACTTGAGTAACCTGAATACCATCAAAACTAACAAATGCTTTGATTTTCATTAACAGAGAGAGGTTCAAGATTTGTTGGAACAAGTGAATCTCCTCTTCACCATGCGAGAAAGATGGGGCAACACTATATCTTAGAAGCACTTTATTTCATATTTCCCATTGCGGTATTTCTATATACACAAAAAAGAACAGTGTCACAAAAAATAAAAGCCATTCATGCATGTCTAGCAATATGCATGTAATCAGAATTTTAGCTAGCAATCATGTTTCTTACTAAAATTTTGCACACAAAACTTCTCATGAAGGCGTAAAATGTATAAAATTTTGCAGGATTTCGTACATTATTCAGCACACTTAGGATTTTGTACAAGGTCCTGGTGAGGAATTGTATCTGTGACTTGTAAGAACTCTTTAATAGGCCTATAAAACCTTCCAGTAGAGCCTGTGTCAGATAAGATTTAGGAATCAAGAGTTTGTTGGATCTCTCTCTTGATTTGAAGGTTGTCTCTGGTTTCTCCAGTTTTCCTCCATGCAATACATAATATTATGTGAGTAAGCCAGACCCTGACTTTGATCAGCCCAGAGGTTGCTTTAGAGTTTGATCTGTGAGTTAATCTTGCCCTGACTTTGATCAGTCCAGCGGTTGTTTTAGAGTTTGATCTGTGAGTCAATCTTGCCCTGACTTTGATCAGCCCAGAGGTTGTTTTAGGGTTTGATCTGTGAGTTAATCTTGTACTGACTTTGATCAACCCAGCGGTTGTTTCAGGGTTTGATCTGTGAGTTTGTCATGCCCTGACTTAGATCAACCCAGCGGTTGTTTCAGGGTTTGATCTGTGAGTTTGTCATGCCCTGACTTTGATCAACCCAGAGGTTGTTTTAGGGTTTGATCTGTGAGTCAATCTTGCCCTGACTTTGATCAGTCCAGAGGTAGATTCAGGGTTTAGATTCTGATCTGTAAGTTAGAAATCTAGAAGTTTGCCAATGCATATCTTCTTATCATTTCCAGCTAAAATTCTGACTACAATTCAAAAAGTAACCTTCACTTTCCTATCACTTTTTTATTCATGGAAAGGAAAGGAAACTTCTAGGACACTATTTTAGGTTACAAGTATGTGACACTGTTCTTAATTTAGTAGATTATTGGTAAGCTATTGACTGGATTCCTGCCAATTTAGGGGTTACACATCAGAATTCTCATACTTCCTAGCTGTATCAAAATTCCAGGAAGTTTGAGAAAAGAAGTAAATTGCTATTTAGACCCCTTGCAGCACATTGGAATGCAGCTTGATTTGAAGGACAAACCATTTTAAATTTACATTTCAATCTCCTGAGATTGAAATTTTGTTTTGTTTTGTCCTCCAAATTCAGCTGCATTGCTGTCACATGCTTGCAAGGGGTCTATTCATTGTCAGTGCTTTATCTTGGTTGGCAGAACAAACTTCATCTCAGTGACAACATCTTGTATAGTTTTAAAATAATTTGTGCTTTCAAGAGATAGCATGCCCCATTCTTTTCCGTAAGGTATTATAATAAATTAATATTGTTCCAACTGTCTTGGATCCAAAATTAAGAAGAGTTACCCAGGCCATTTTCATCATTACAACACCATCAAAAAAACTATCCACAACTCCATTTAGGCTCAGTTCAAACATTAATCTTCTCATGAGCTGAACCTAATGACATCAAAGAAGACCACCTTATTATCCATATTTTCAATGTGTTTTTGGTTCATGAGAAGATCAACCTTTGAACTGGGCCTGACCAAACCAAGGGTGCATTTATAAGCCTAATTTTTGGAGTCAGCATTGCCTTGGTCATGTTAATGAACACTGGGTTGCAAATTTAAAATATATGTTGACATAACGCTAGCTTACCTGAGTGACTGGTTGTATACCAAGGTCATTTAGAAGCCTTTGGAGTTGCTGCTCTAGGTCAGGATTGATGCCAACATCAAATGGCTCGATCTAAATGATAATATTGACATTGAATTGCGTTTTTTTCCTTGCATAGACTTACAGCTAGGGTGCTGACAGATTTCACTAAATTTATGGTTTTAAAAAAATTGGGACTCGGACCTGAGTGGTATTGGTGAGAGGTGAGCAATCTCATCACTATGCCATCCATGCTTCCCGATATAAAGAAAGGATATAAAGAAAGATCTTCTATCAAAATATTTACTTACATCATCAGTTTTCTGTCTCTTTGCTTGTACTTGACCTGGCTCGGCAGCCTCTATTGCACCTATGTGAAACAGCTGACGGACCAAACTCAGGGAACAACTTTGAGCTGCTTGCTTCTTGGTTGACGCATTACCAGTACCACGAATAGCTGAGGGAAATGTAACACATTGAATTACATAATTAGTATGTCAAATAATGTGTATGTCAAGAAATATACATGTCAATTGGCTTTATTCATGACTATAACCAGCTCACCAGCATTAAATTTTCTAACCAATCACAGTCTGTTGTGATTTCTTATGGCCAGCCCTGTGTTCATTTTCAAGCACTTTTTTCTACCTGAAAACCATTGACATTTTAAGTCTCAGAAAAGTCCAAAACTCTTAATCAGAGTGATATTTCATCTGTGTGTGACTACTTGAGAAATGATTTTCAAAACAGAGTTACTATAAAGGGCTGCAGGTTTTGAATGATGAACAATGCTTTGCATGATTAGTTGTTTGCTCAGCTGGAAAATACATGCAGTATATTAAATATATTCATATTTAATGGAATTTACAGTCTGTGGTTAGTTTTTATAAGATGTATAAACTTACTTTTCCTGTGACTCTTTATAAAAACTGGGAGATCAGCCTTGAATGACCTGCAAATACAAGAAAGATGATCAATCACAAATTTGGCATGCAGTTAACCAGCACATGGAGGTAAACTATAGCACAACACGAGAGGAAAGCTATAAGGAGAAGCATGACACAGGGCTTGAAATAACAGTCATCAACAAACAATGTCTGGCCAGAATTGGAACTTGTCCAGTCCTATCTTTGCCTTGCTGGTAATTTTGACCAGTAACGTCAAGCCACAAACAGGGTATGACCAAGTTAAAATAAATTTGGCCAGCCAGTGACTGACTGGCCATTATTTCAAGCACTGTGAATGTATAGCAGACCTCAAATTATTGGTTTACCTATTATGATCAGGTCCAACTGTGCTATACTTGAATTCAGCAGGCTGCCTGTTTTGCTGTAAATACTGATGCAATCTTGACTTGGCATTGACAAGTGTCCAGTTGCCATGGAGATGAGCATCTAAGTCAAGATCTTCTGCCTAGCATTATAAATCAACATTGATTATTGTAGAAAACTGTTATCATGAAAATCAATGATAATACAACAGTTTTGCATTTGATGCAAATCCTCGTTTTTGTAGACCACAGACTCATTTGCACAGGCTTAGCCTCATTTATACAGCTGGACCCAGTTGTACAAAGGGTGGATAGCACTATTCAATGGATAATTCCTTATCCAGTGGATGAGTCAATGCTGTTATCCAATAAACTTATCCACTGGATAAGATTTATCCATCAAATAGTGCTATCCACCCTTCGTAAAACTGGGCCCTGTAAGTCAGCTTTTCCAAGACACCATGGAAAGTCTGTGTGATTTCAAAACATCGGTATTGTTCAACTTGCACATTTTTTAAATTACAGTTGACTTTAACAAATCATTAGCAACAGCCAACTGTAATGTAAAGAATGTGCAAGTTGAATAATACCAAACCCACGTGTAGACTTTTAATGGTGTCTTTGAATAGCTGACTTATAAACGAGGCTAAACCTGTGGAAATGACTCTGTGGTATTCAAAAGGAGTATTTCAAGTTGTCAATTACCTCTGCAAAGCTTCGCTTATTGTACATACTGTAGTGATAATCTCTTGATCCTGCACCGCCTCCTGTATGACCTGAAAAGCTACCCCCTGAAGGAACTGAAATTTGAAAAAAATATAATTGGGTCCGTTCATTATCACAATGGTAGCTAGGTTGGGGGCATAATGATAGGTTGGGGGTATGATGGTGGGGGCACGATGGCAAGGGGGCATGATATCGATGACCCTAATTCGACTGGACATGTTGATCAGTCTGATGTATCCGGCAACCGTTTCCAGCCATTCAGCACCTGTTATTTTTAAGCTAGTGAATCTTTGAAAAAAAATTGGTCAAAAACTTATAAGTGGGCATATATAAATATATGATGGTAAAAGTTTGTTGGTCCATGGCCAATGTCTACAAACATAGTTGCTATCTAAGTATCATTTCATTTACCTTGCTGCATGAGAGACTGTGACATTTGTGAAAAATTTTGTGTAGAGGGCTGTTGTCCTTGTGCCATGGTTAAAGCCTGTGGGGCCGGAGCCATATTAGATGGTAATGGCTGAGGTGTTGGTACTGGTGCTGATCCTTCTTGCTCAGCCTGAAAAAAATCACATGTTAAGTTTATTTCTAATCACTCATGGGGGTATTCTTTTGTTTTACAGCTTTTTTTGACTTTGCCAAAGGGTTCCAATCAATAGTTTTCAATCTTCAATATAACTACAGTCATTTTTCAGAATATCTTATCCAGGCCGTGGAATGTCTACCTTCTATATACTCAACCACAGTGCCCTTCCCCAAATGCATGGGCGATAATTAGGTATGTTCACATAAGAGCAAATTTCGTTTGACTGTGAAAAGTCACAGCGCATGGTACGGTCAAGGCACAGCATTACGGCATGGCACATTCCATACCATAAGTTTTCCGCAGTCATATGGAATCTGCTCTAGTACCCTGCAAGAACAGGGTAGAACAGATTTTGTATGAGTGTGAACATGGCACTGAACTTTGAATGTTTTCATACTCCGCACATCACTGACATGGTCATGGCAAGGCATGGTCCATGCTGTAAGTTTTTCATAGTTATTAGCCAAATGAATACTGCTCTATAATGCAATCTAAGTCACTAACCAGTATTTCATCAGGAACTGAATCTGCTGGGATGAAACCAGCACCAATTAAAAAGCCAACAAAATCCTTGGCAGCATTAGCCTCTGCTTCTTTCTTGGAGGTGGATGTTCCAAACCCTATATAATCAAACCCATTCACTTGTACCTGTAAAGAGACAGAAATTCTCATTTTATTCAAAGTTGTAGTAGTAGCAGTGGTAGTGGTGGTAGTAGCAGCAGGGTGTAGTGGCAGCAGAATAGCAGTAGTAGTATTCGAAGAACTGTAGTAGCAGTAGAGTGTTTTTCGTATTGGTGGGAAACATGGTACCAACTTATACAGCCAGACACAGTATGACATGTCATAACAATGAAATGGTTTCCCATTGTTATGTAGTTACAGCTACAGTATGATACAGTATGACTACAAATTTGATGCATCTCATACGAAAACTGCTCCATTTTCTGCAGCTGTACAGTACATGTACAGTAGCTAGGTGATTGTGATTGGAAGAATTACTGGAAGACAAGGGGAAGCCATTTCAATGTTACTGCATGTTGCAACATGCATGTGCTGTCAGTGAGTATCACATGTTTACCACTCATACCAAAACCCCTCTATAGCCACTGTAGCAGTAGTAGCAGTAGTAGCAGCAGCAGCAGAGCATAATAATATTAGCAGTAAGCTTAATTTTACCTAATAATTATCCAAAAAGGAAATTAAACATAAGCTTAATAATTAGCTGGAAATACAGAGTAACAAATAAATCCTCTAAAGAATAGGCAAAACGTCTACAAACAGGTAAAAAAGTCTAGAAAAAAGTGTGAACTTTTACACTCAAGCTCAAGACAAAAGATGTGGACTCCTTTTGACATATTTCTTTCTTCGTCACGCTGGTTTTCCTTCGTTTTCTTCCCTATCTAAGAGTCAATACATATATGTACCTGAAAACTAAACTTTCCGGGCTTTCCTGGCCTTTCAGAGTACACTGGTTGGGTCTTTTTCTTGCCACAAAAGGCATAGAGAAAGTTTTTCACCATGCCCGCCATCTTGGATCTTCCATGTGAATAACAAGCAAGGGAAGGGGAGGGGAGGGGAGGGATAGTCAATTGGTTATCCTAAGGGGGAGAGGGTAAAATTTGATTCCAAACATGCTCACGAAAAAGGAAAATTCCTAAAAATATCAATGTAGTCTCTAAATTTAGAAAAGAAATAGATGAATTTTTAGGGTTAATTTTCAAGATTGATTCTTTAGTAAATAAGGATTTTGGAATTCAAAGAAATGATTTTTTAATTGTTTGGTCGGTGTCATGTGACCGCATCAGCCAATCATAACCCTCGTTTCCACCCTCTTTCTTCGGGCGTCTTCTACACTAGAGAACAGAAGAAGAAGCTCTGACAAAAGCTGTTCTTCTTTGCTCAATTTTACCGCGTTTTAACCGTAAACTAATCATGACTGCAGTACAGGCTCGAGAGATACCTATTCTCGAGACTGTAGAGGATATTCAGGAGCGCCGTGATCATGTTTTACGGAGATATGCTGACTTTAAAGATGCTACAAGAGTTAGGCGTCGTCGCTTGGAGGATGCCAAGAGGTATTTCCAATTCAAGCGTGATGCTGATGAAGTAGAGGCATGGATCAACGAAAAGCTTCAGATTGCTTGTGATGAGAACTACAGGGATCCTACCAACCTTCAGGTACTGTATTTTAACTTCTGTCAGCGAAATAGTTTGCTTTTGGTAACTCTAAAACAGCTGGACCTACATTTGCATGATCAAGCCAGCGCCTTGCGATTCAAGAATATTTGTTCATACGTGTGCTCGCTTTGACCTTCAGACTTGAAAAATCAAAGCTTTTTAACTTCGAAAATACGAGAAGCTTAAAAGGCAAGAAAAAATATTTTCTAGTCTTTCTACGGCAAACAAGATCTCCTGAAAAACGAAAATTTCATTAGGTGTTCGTGATGGTGCACGCGAAGGCGTGATCCGGGCCTCGATGTTGAAAAATGCCTTTCCTTTGATCGATTGTATGGTGAAAATCTCCCCGTATTTTCTCCGTTTCTTTGAAAAATAACACTAGCATTTTCTAAAATGAATAAAAATTGCCAAAAATAAAAAAGGATTTTAGGCTTGTAGATTTCGTGAAGGAAATCAACAGCCCTCAGAAATGGCCAGAAATTGATAAACTCGTGGTCGTCTGATTTAGTGTCTGGGTTTATTCTCCACTCGATTTCTATAATTTTCAACTGCTTTTCACTTTAGATTTAGATTTCTATACCTATGCCTTTCTGATAAGATTTAGCTATCTAAAATAGAGCAATTTTTATTTCATATTCTTGTAACCATATTCTGCATTTTTGGGGTTCCTGTGGTACCACACCAAATGCCATTTGCATGATTCTAAAATATGATTCATGATTAAAATATGCATGTTAAATGTTAAATGTTTTACTCTTAGTACTTTATTATTGTAACTTTATTTTTTGTTCTCTGTACTATATTTTTTGTCTGTAAGTTTACTTTAAACAGAGCCCTATTCAAACCAGCTTTGCTGAACTGGGCACCTCTGTATAAATATTGTGTATAAATAAATAAATAAATAAATATGATTCTTGAATAATTTCATAGGACAAGCTCCAGAAGCACCAAGCATTTGAAGCAGAAATATCTGCACATAGCTATGCCATCACTGAACTGCAGACAACGGGTGAGGAGATGATCAGTGAGTCACACTATGCCTCGGAACTCATTAGGGTATGTATAACCTTTACTATTAAAAAATCTGGTAAAATATTATTTATTATTTATTAAATAATCTTTAGAAATTATAGTTTTAATTTTATTTTTAATAGAAAAAATTGCCATTAAATGTTTTTTCTTGTCTAACCCAGACTTAAGTGATGTTTATATTAACAATTCTGCCTGGATATTTTGATGAAGAAGAAAATTCTAAGCAGTTACTAGCAGTTCATTGGTTTTTGATGACAGTCTTGGTTCATTAACATATTATGTACATGTATCAAATTATTCTTGATGACAATAAAAGGACAACAATGACAAAAGAGAAGAAAACACCAGGGAACACAGAAATGAAACTCAAACAGACAGATTGATATCAGTTATTAGAAATATTTATCTTTTATTGATTCGTTTGGTACATCCAGGCAATTCATCTTGTATTTTTATACTTTACCTGTGTCTGGTCTCAGGGTTTTTCTTTTTTTTTTTTGGGACGCTATTTAAATTTAACTTTCCAGTTAGACTAAAATCATTCATTAACTGGTTAATTTTTTTTATTGTATTAGGAACGTTTGGATTCTCTCATCAAGCTCTGGGAACTCTTGCTTTGCAAATCTGCCGAGAAGGGACGCATGCTGCTCTTTGCTCAGAAGCGTGTTCATTACCTTCGGGAAGTGGAGGAGGTCATGTCATGGATTCATGAGAAGGTAAGAAACAGAATCTAACGAGTAACTTGGATACAATGTTTCATCTTTCTAAAAGTAAAGTAAGTATATATAACGTCAGTTGTTCCTTCAGTTGAACTTTCACTTGTACGTGTATTACTTTACCCCCTCTTTCCATCATTGCTCTATCCTAAGAGTATTTTAAAGCTAAACTTTATGAATTAGAGAAAAGACAGAACAACTGTGTGATATCACAGAGGCTCAAAATACTGACCTACTGTTTTGTTACCAATTTAGACATTTTTTCTTGCTCAAATATTACAACTTCTTAGACACAATTTTCTTCCTCCCAACTTGAATTACGACTTTCTATATCAATCTTTATTAATATATTCTGAATTCTTCTTTTGCAGGAAGCCATTGCAACAGTTGAAGAGCTAGGAAGAGATTTGGAGCATGTCATTGTCCTGCAGAAGAAGTTTGATGACTTTTTCAAAGACTTGCAAGCCAACGAATCCAGGATCACATACATCAATGATCTGGCAGATCAACTGGCTGAAGAGGGACACCCTGATATTGAACTGATCAGCCTCAAACAAAGAGTAAGTTGATCATTGTACAACTTTTGATTGCATTGGCAATAAGACAGCACACAAGTTTCTCAGATAGCTATTTTCTAGTTTCTGTAACAACTTTGTTTTTACTGGACAGGGTTCATGTTCGCCCTGAGACAAACCCCCAATTGGAGGGCCAATGGATCAGGTTTAGTCTGGTCTCTACCCCTCTGACCTATCTGGCTTGGATGGTCCTACCAGGCCCTACTATGCATCAGCAATCCTATTTAGCAACAATACTATTTGACATCCAGTAGTTTGCTGCACAGGCACTTTGAAAAACACAAAATTTGCTGACCTGACTTTTTTGATTTTTTCCCCAGGAAGTGAATGAGGCATGGGAGAGGCTCAAGAGGCTAGCTCTGTTGAGGAAAGAGAAGCTTGAAAGTGCACAAGAGATCCACAACTTTTATCGGTAAGCTTAGTCATTTATTACAGCACTTTGGTTTGTCTTTAGAAACTGAAGGATTGCAAGTCACTTCGGAATATTAATCATTTTATGTTGCTGTGTCTAATATCCTTGAAAAATCTTCACAGTGATGCTGATGAAACCAAGAACTGGATCAATGAAAAAGACAAGGTGTTGTCTTCCGATGACTACGGAAAAGATTTGGCTAGTGTTAATGCCCTGCTTAGAAAGCATGAAGCAATGGAGAGGGATCTTGCAGCTGTTGAAGATAAGGTACAGCATGATAAATTTGATAAAAACCTTGTTATAAATGCATCACTAGCCTTCCCAGAGCTTAAAATAACAGTCAGTCAACAGACAACATCTGGCTGTTATTTCAAGCCCTGCCTTCCCTCCAAGTATACGTGCATACATGTATTAACAATATGCAACATTAATTTTGGTTTCCTAGGTGACAGCTCTTGGACAAGAAGCTGGTCGTCTGCAAGAAATCCACCCAGAAAATGCTGATGAAGTGTCTGCCAAGCATGATGAAATTGTATCTGCATGGGGCAACCTTAAAGACAAGGTAGGTACACTGTTATAATGTCACATGTGTGATAATACTTTCTCTCCTTCTTAAGCATCATGAATAATTTTGTTAAATTTTAATTCACTTTGAATTGCAGTCTGATGTGAGGAAAACAAGGCTGGAAGATTCCTATCGTCTTCAACGATTCATTGGAGACTTTAGGTATGAATTCTATCATTTGAAAATTCCTTATAAATCACTTATCATCACATCACATCTTAATCAAGTCTACATGTATTATCTGTAGACATCTACTGTACCTATGTTTTTCAAAATTAGTTTTAAGTCAAGCCAAACTCATAGAACTTAATTGTTTTATATCCAGGGACCACATGTCTTTCATTAATGAAATGAAAGTGCTGATTGTATCGGATGAGCTTGCTAAGGATGTTGCTGGTGCAGAAGCACTCTTGGAGCACCTCCAAGAACACAAGGTAAATTGCTAAAATACTCCATCACTTCTGAATTACGGGAGAGTCTATCTTCCTTGGAAACAATCCACTTAGTATGTGTGGTGTAGCTGTGAGAGTGCTCACCTCTCACCAATGCGACCTGGGTCCGAATTTATAGTTGAATCTTATTGCAATTCTCAATATTCTGCAAACTCGGTGATTGCAAGTTGCCTATTGGAAATTGGTTTTTCATTGTCACCAGTCAAAAATAAAAGGTACTGACTGATTAGTTTTGATTGATGGCAGCAAAAAAAAACAATTTCACAACCAGCCATTGAAATTTCTGAGTTCACAGAATATTGGGAATGGACAATGTGCATCAAAGCTCACAAAGCACTAATTTGGAGTTGAAGTAGCAGTTGCTGAAACAAATGGACTCAAAATATTTTATCATTATTTAGGGATACATTGATGCATCTGAAGATGGATTCGAGAAGTTTAATTCAGATGGACAAGAGTTGATTGAGGCTGATCATTATGCTAAGGATGAGATTAAAGACAAGGTTAGTGTGCATATTTGTCAGATATATTAGTAATAAACATCCAAGAAAGTGCATAGTAGTTTATACAATGCAAAAATTAACACCGCAGAATAGTAAGAGTAGCTCTTTTTGAGTTCATCATGAGGACATCTAGCTGTAATGTGTTTTTTAAACCATATTTATGCATTCTGTTTGTTGAATTGAGAAAAAGACAATACATGAGTGGATGTAACTGTTTTTCTAAATTACATAGCAAATAACAGGATAATTCAATACCTGTGTTCGTGCTGAGTCACCTATTCATATTAATGTGCTAGCTAGCTAGAGACCTATTGGCTGCTGAAACAAAGAGATCTTTGGTTTTATGGTTGGCAAATTTAAATGAGAAAAGATTCCTGACGTCAATGTTTGTCAACAATGAACATTGCTATATATGTTGTACTGATCAAGCTGCATGTTGATCGTCTTCCATTTCTTTCTTGTATAGCTCACGACTGTTGAAGAAGAGAAAACCAGTCTCCTGGAACTGTGGGAGACAAGGAAGGTGCAATTTGAGCAATGTTTGGAGCTGCAGATCTTCATGAGGGACTGTGAGCATGCTGATATCATGATGACCAAACAGGAGGTAAAAACCAAAATGCTACTCTACTCAATGTTGTAACTTTGCTAAATTTTCCTTTTATCATCTAGAGGCAAACATATAGATATGAAGTAATATACCCCTTGCAGCACATTGGAATGCAGCTCGATTTGGAGGGCAAAACAATAGGTTCCAATTCTCAGGAGATTAAAATTCTTTTGTTTTGCCCTCCAAATTGAGCTGCTGAGACATCACTATAGACCCCTTGCATGTGACATCAAAGCAGCCTAATTTGGAGGACAAAACAAAATAATTTCAATCTCCTGAGAATTGGAAACTATTGTTTTGTCCTCCAAATTGAGCTGCATTCCAACATGCTGCAAGGGGTCTATACAATAGATTTTCACAACTTCAGCTCCTTATTTCTATAATGGCATTTTTGAGTCCTATGCAACATCATGTTTTATCAGAGAACAGAACACTAAATAAAATTCAATTGACTAGCAACCTTAAGGTCACAGGTTCAAATCCCACCTGGAGCGACACCTGGAGCTTTTTTTTTTCTTTCCAAGAATAATTTGCTTGAAGAAACAAAATCACATCACTCTAATAATTTACCAAGCAACAAAAACACCTAATACTTAAACTTGTTCTATTTGTTTTTAGGCTTTCCTTGCTGATGAAAATCTTGGTGATTCTCTTGATGGAGTGGAAGCCTTGATCAAGAAACATGATGACTTTGAGAACTCATTTGGTGCTCAGGAAGACAAGATCAAGGTAAGAGAAAACATAAAACGTTTTTTGCAGAAACTAAAGGCGTGGAAATATGAGCAACAAAATCATGCAACTTGTCGTGTGTTGCAAGTTGGAGAATGGATGTGGCTTATATTGCCACCCTTTGCAGCAACAAAATTTTGTTGCACATTTTTTGTTGCTGAAGTAGAAGCACTTTCTACTCTCTGCAACAATGAACAATCGTTGCACACAACGTGGTAATATGAACAACATTTGCTCTGCAACTTGCAACGCAACAATGTTGCATGACAAGTTGCATTATTTTGTTGCTTGTA
Organism: Anthopleura xanthogrammica; assembly: GCA_964019055.1. Taxonomy (NCBI): domain Eukaryota; kingdom Metazoa; phylum Cnidaria; class Anthozoa; order Actiniaria; family Actiniidae; genus Anthopleura; species Anthopleura xanthogrammica. The sequence continues at coordinate 4,084,742 of OZ025216.1, read as the reverse complement.
CTTCTGTGTCTTAAGCTCAAATGCCGAACTTCACATGAGCTGAACCTACTGTAATCACATAAAAGATTATTATGCATATTTCTCAATGTGTACTGCTCATGTGAGGTTCAATGTTTGATCTAAGTCCTATACCCCATTCACACCAAAACCTGTTTAGTTAAACTGAGTTTTTATTAAACAAAATGTTTAGAGACTAGAAAGCTTCACAGTACAATATGAAGGATAGTTTATATGTATTATTTCATCAAAGAGTGAACAATGTTTGTAAATAATTTTCTAAACATGTTTAGTTAAACTACTTTAAAACATGTTTAAGCTATAGTGTGAACAGGGTATTAGAGTAAGTGGTGTCTTGTAATGTGGCACATTACACTCTGGCAAATGGTATGATTTCATGCTGCCTTGTGATAAGGAAGTACTGTATTATAACATTGCCTTTGCCCTCTTCTTACTACAGAGCATTGATGATTTTGCCGAGCGCCTCATAGGAAGCGACCACTACGCCAGTGATGAAGTCAAAGAACGTCGTGATGCCTTACTTGCTAGACGTGCAAACATCCAAGAATTGTCTGATGCAAGACACTTGAAACTTGAGGAGTCTAGGAAACTACAACAGTTTGAGAGAGATGCTGAAGAAGTGAAGGTCTGGATTACTGAGAAGCTGAAGACAGCACAGGATGAGTCTTACAAGGTACAGTATGTTTACCATAATAGATGGAGAAGAATGTGATTTACAGTCCTTTTCATATTAGAAGCTGCAACCTACTGACTCCAGACATTTGGAGCCAGTCATATGAAGCCTGAATAGCACTATCCACCAGATAAATCCTTATCCAGTGGATAAAACCTATACACTGGATAACTCTTATCCACTGGATAACTTTATCCTGACTCCTGGTGTTTTGACTTCCATAAATAAAATTTACGATGGGCTGAGTTCATTCCGTGAGTGATAAAGAAATTCCAATGTGAAAATGGCTGTCTAGGCACAGGTATTTGTTTGTCACTTGATTGGAATGAACTCGAGCCATGGCAAGTTTGATTGTTGGAAGCCAAAATGGCAGACGTCTGGAGTTGGTTAGGTCTCAGAAATATAAAATCCCTGTACTACAGATTTCACCGAAGTGTGGCACAGGCTAAAACAATTGTCTGCGTATTTGTGTACCAGACATCTATGAATACACCGACAAACATCAACATTTTAATCTTCATTCCTTTCTCCACGGGTCAGTATCCTTTTGATGAGTTGTAGAGAAGAAAATTCTCAAAAGGATGCCGACCCGTGGAGAAAGGAATGCAGACTAAAATGTTGATGTTTGTCAGTGTATTCGTAGATGTCTGGCATGCAAATATGCAGTTCTAAGATTTTTTTAGGGTGTGCCACACTTGGGTGAAATCTGTAGTAAGATTTGGTTGCAAAATAATGTGATGACCCTGTTGGTGATGGTGTGGTAGTAGTGAGGATGTTAGTGGTGGTAGTGTGATCTAGCGGAGGATGTACTCATAATAATAGGGATGACTGCTGACAGTCTACCTCTAACAAATTCTCCTTTTTTACCAGGAACCAACAAACTTGCAAGGCAAGCTCCAGAAGCACCAGGCATTCGAGGCAGAGCTCAATGCAAACAGGAACCGTTTGGATGCCGTTGATGCAACTGGTCAGGAACTCATCTCTGAAAACCATTATGCCACAGAGGTCATTCAACAGAGACTGGATGAACTGCATGAGCTCTGGAGATATCTCTTTGAGTGTTCCAGCAATAAAGGTCGGTATCTTTGGACAGAAAAATAGAGGTTTAAACAAAAATACTTTTGAGGAATGTCATAATGGCCAGCTTTTAGTATCACTGTTTGCAAACACTAAAATGCCTTAAGTAAAGGAATCACATTCATTAACATATTGGAAGTATAAACCTTTATGACTTAAAGATGCAACAGATAATTTGAAAACCTTTCAACCATTCATTTCATAAGTACTGAATTAGGGTTATAGGCACTTTACAATCAAAATGACTCAGGCGTACCCAACTAGAATAACGAATTTATCATTTGAATATTGAGTTGATTATTCACTCTGACTCCAAACTCATAGATAAATGATCTACTTGAGTTTTGATTGGATTCTTCAACAATTGCCATGTCACCATGCCAAGGTAGAAAAACTCCCCAGAAAGGCCATCCCTTAGAATTTTATTTGTAAAATGAATGTGAAGTTTGGAGTCTCGGTGTAAATACCCCACTCAATATTGAATAATGAATTCATTAATGGAGCCTAGGGGGTACGCTTGAGCCGTTTTGACTTTAAGCATTTTGTCTATTCTACTCACCCCTGCATGGGGCGAAAGGTGGATTCATGAGTGCTTTCTGGAGGTATCTTTGGATTACCAAACAAGTGATCATAATTGTAACATCTTGATCTACTTTACTTGTAGATAAAAAACTCAAGGAAGCTGCCCAACAACAGCAGTTCATCAGGTGAGTGAAACTATATACTGCAACCATAAGTGAAACAATGTTGTTGTCAAATCAATCGTTTCTTGGTACGAAGATATCAACATTTTGGATGTATATAAACGACCAAGCTTTCGGACAAATTGTCCATCTTCAGGGTCACAATGGAAAACATTACTAGCGCGCGCTAACTATTTGTACATGTGATACTTATGCGTGAGCAATAAATTTTAAACTGTTGTCATTCTTCTACTTATAAATAATAATGAACTATAAACCATTAATTTGTTCATTCTAAATGTACTGAACAACTTTATTCATTCTCCAGAGGTGCTGAGGATGTGGAGTTATGGTGTGCCGAGGTGGAAACTTTACTCAATGCAGAAGACACGGGCAAGGTATTTTACGATCATTTTCATAGGGTTTTAGATTTTCAAGTTTGCAGACAACAAAGCCATTTATATAATATCCACTTGAAACTAATGTCCACTAAGGTCCTTGGGAGTGCTCCTTAGGTTTGGTTTTGCTTTCTGTGTTGACAAAGGTTGTCAAAAAGATTTGAAATAGCAGGAGAATTAGCATGACGGTGTTTCTGTTAAGGCTGCCATTATTGTAAACACAGACAAGCTAGATCATTCAAGTAACTACATGTACATGTAACACATCAAATCAGTATTTCACCAGCAGCATGCATGTTTATTTTGACAGTCAAAAATTATAGCTCTGCTGTCTGATAGCTTTCCATTTCCAAGATAAAATAATGCGCCACTACGAGGATACCTAGTTTATAGACCCCTTGCAGTACTTCGGAATGCAGCTCAATTTAGAGGACTTGTAAAACAACAGGTTTCCAATTTATGTTGTTCTGCATTGCAAAGCTGAGTATTCTGTTTCTATTATGTGTAACTAGGATCTTACCTCAGTCCAGAATCTTCAGAAGAAGCATGATATGCTTGAGGCAGATGTGATCACACGTGTTGTAAGTATTGATAATAGTCAATTATTACTGATAACCTTGGCTGGTAATCTTCCACACTATATTATACTGTATGATTTCTTTTGTATGACATGCCCGACAGAATGAAAATGGAGCAATCAAATAAACCTCTAGTTAGCTTGGGCATAATGTTTTGCCCTTTGCAGATCACATGTCATTCCCTTGTGTATCATTTCTTTGTTTGGATGGAACTGAAACAAAGAATCCTAGTATATTCAAAGGAATGGCATGTGGTCTGAATTGGGCAAATCTTATGCCCAAGCTAAAGTGATCTATTGTTTCACAGAATGGTCAAAATATCTCAGTCTGAACTTACATTCCAAATTGAAGTTCAAAATTTCTTGTCCTAGCAATATATGATATTACACATTTTGTTGACTGAGCTTGTTTATTCCTCCCATCCTGACCGTTTGCTTAGTCAATAACATGACTATAGAATATGAATCATTTGTTTTGCAATTTCAGGAGAAAATTGAAGCTGTGAATGCCCAGGCAGACTTGTTTGAAGAACTTGATCATTTTGATGCTCCTAACATCAAAGAGAAAAAGCAAGTCCTGAATGCAAGATATCAAGCTCTTCAGGTGGGTGAAAAGTTGTTGATGCAGGATTCATTCTTATTTTACTAACATTTCCAAGCTTCCGTGAGGCATGACCAGACTAGAAAACACATGCTATATGGATACAATTCAAACAAAGAATCTTATTCTCAAGAGAATGACACATGGTCAGAAATGGGACAATTGGAAATACCCAAGCTAAAGAGGTCTATTGGCACAGTGCAAAGTCAAGAAAATTGTACAGTAATATGGATGATGATTAATTATTGTATTTTGCTTGCTCTGAATTGGTTAGGCACCCCTGCTAGCCCGTAAAGCCAAGTTAGCAGACAATGCAAAGTTGAAGCAGTTCGCACATTATGTTGAAGATGAACTTGCATGGATCCGGGAAAAAGAACCACTTGTTTCCTCAACCAACACTGGTAAAAATTAATAGGACAATTATTTAATACATGTATGACTATTTGCATTGATCAAAAAATGTCGTGTATCCACATGTCTAACTAAGTCTCATCAGAAATTTTGTCTGCCGTATTCAAAACCAATTCAAAAGATTTCTGGTTCTTTCTTTATAGTTGGAAAATACTGTAGCATATATTGTAATACTATTAGTTATGTAGTGCTACTGAAATCCAGAGATTTAATGGCATTGCCAACAATGACCCTTCAGTATGTAGCCATTGCAAATTTGACCAAATGAAGAGACCTCGTAAGATTGCTTCATTACCTACCCAAGCAAGATACTAGGTCTGCACAATTTCAGATATGTGTGTTCTTCTGGCTTCAATTTATCATAGCCCAGTAGACGGTCTATTAATTTTAACGGCACAAGAAAAGACCTAATTTCCTTGGGATATCTTAAAAAACAACTCTGTTTGTGTGGTGTAGTTTGATGTCTATCATTTTCTTTTTTACTTGTAGGAAAAGATCTTTTTGGTGCACAAAACCTGTCCAAGAAACACCAGGCTCTTATGGTATGTAGTTACCAATTGTAAAACACCTAAACATAACCTGAAAAATATCAGCCTGGTAACAGTGCACTCTACCTAATAATATTGTTCTTATTATTTTCATTGTTATTATAATTATAAAATATTTATATAGAGATTAAATATGGAAAGAATGCTATTTTATTAGGTAAAATATCTCTGTTGTATCATAAGATTGTGATTAGTGGTGGTGTACTCGAAAGTTCATACTTCCTAAGCCATCACTACACACTTAATTCATTATTTTATTGTTTGTACTAGTACCTTTGTAAATACAATTTATCTGTATTGTTATTTTCTGTAATATTCATATGTGTGTAATAAAAAGAACTTGAACTTGAACTTGACTATGGTTTGGGATGTTTTACCTTACAGACTGAAATAGGTGGACACGAGCCACGCATCAGGTCTGTGCAAGAGAATGGACAGCAGATGATTGATGATGGTAAATATTATTTTTAATATGATAGTGTTGATGACAATAGCAATGCCTAATAGACTAAATAGTAACTTTACTGAAGACCATTGCCATAAAGAATAGAGCAGAATTTGTGTGAAAAGTAATGGCATGGTTACAGCACAGCACAAACATGGCACAGAATTTCAAATGTTTTCATTCAGAGCATGGCACTGAAACAGTCACAGCAAGGGGCAGTCAGTGTGCCATAATTGCCTCTAAACAATTAAATTAAATACCATAAACATGGTTATCATATCATTAGTCTTTTTTTTTTGCCCCTCCTCTTCAGGCTTTGCTCTCTCACTCCCAAAGGGCCCCAGGAGTGAACTGCCCTAATTGTCCAAGAGGTTCTAAAAAATATATAAGAGTTTAGGGGTACCTCTGTCATAACAAGAATAACTTTGAAATTGTAGAATTTCAGGGTTAACAATAGCAAAAAAGTTTATTCTTCAATAAAAAAACTTTATAATAATACTATTTACAATAGACCTTTTTAGCTTCGTATGCAAATTGCCCATTTCAGACCACATGACATTCCCTTGAGAAATGTTCTTTTGTTAAAATATTAACACATGAAAGAATCAGCTCCCAAGAGTGGCATCACCTGGTCTGAAATGGGCACAACAAACAACTAAGCTGAAAAGGTCTATTAAATACCATTTTTTGAAACAAGAAAAAATCGCCTTCAAATGGAAGTGAGAGTGCCAAATGGCACTCTTCGGAGTGAGAGGGTTGAAGGAATTAAATAATACTTTTTGTTTGTTGTTTGGCAGGTCACTATGCTTCAGATCAAGTCAAGGAACAGTTGGATACCCTGGATCAGAAATGGAATGACCTGAAGGTTAGCACTGACTCATAGTAGTGGAATAGACTGGAAAAAACTAAGCATTGAAGGATGGGAATGATGCCATTGTCAGTGATTGTATTGGTGATAAAGAGACGTTACGCATTAAAAAGCATAGAGGACGGAGAAGCTTTGACAATGACGCAATCACATTTTCAAAACATTTTTCATGCGCGTGCAATGTCATCCTTGGCATTGCCGTCCTCACCAGAACGTCACTTTTTTCACATCCTAGCGAAGATGGCAAGCCAAGGACAACAGCATGCACATGAAAACCATTTTGAAAACATGTTTGCCTCATCCTCCTAGGGTCACCATCATGTTCTTGCTGCGTGAAAACTCAATTAAGCATTTGTATGAACTAACAACCAGTTGTATGTTGTTGAGTACTAATATAACTACAATATCCCTACAGGACAAGGCCAATACCCGCAAAGAACATCTTGATGACTCCCTTCAAGCCCATCAGTACCTTGCTGATGTTGACGAGGCCCAGTCATGGCTGCTGGAAAAGGAACCTGTAGTCACTAGCGAAGATTATGGAAAAGATGAAGATAGTGCCCAAGTATGTATTTGTGATTCTACCATGTTTATAACTGACAAATAAACATCTGGATTTAAATATTTAACAAATTATTCTGATAAAAATAATTATTACCTGAAAAAAAAAGTGTCAGAAATGTGAGACATAAAGCTATGGAAATAATTGTTCAATCATGTCACTAGGCCTTTTAGTGTATTCTTAAGTATATTGTGATATAGCTTGGGTACAAGCAATGCTATATAAGGCATGGTGAATAAAACTAGATGTTTGTACCCAACCTAGACCACAATGCAACATGCTCACTATCTCAGAAAGGATCTTTGGTAAATAACAATTCTGTATCTGGTCTAGCTCTGGTGCAAACAAAAAAAAACCATATGAGACATGGTAAACAAAACTAGATGTTTGTACCCAAGCTAGACCACCATGCAACATGTTCACTATCTCAGAAACGATTTTTGGTTAGTAGCAATTCTAAATTATTTTAACACTTCATTCATTTCAGGCCATGCTGAAGAAGCATGAAGCTATAATGTCAGATCTTGAGGCTTACGGCACAGTCATTGATGGTCTGAGAGAGCAGAGCAAGGAGTGCAAGGTAAGGGACACTCCTGTTTATTTTATTTAACATCATTAAAAACCAGCTACCATTCAACTTATCATTTTTCCTCAGCTTTTTAAAGATGATACATTCAGGGCTAAAATAATGACAGGTCAACGGACAATGTCTGGCCAAACCCCTCTTAGGTCGACCCTTTTAACTGGTCACATTGACTGTTCACATGCTGACCAGTCCAATGTGGCCAGTTATCATGGCTCATTGAGCAGCCAATACTCTTAGCCTTGTTGTTAAACATGTAATCCTCTCCTCTGCAAGGTCCAGGTTCAGCATTATTGACCTTGATACTGTTGTTTTCCCCTCCAGTCATTCACACCTTCAACAGACATTTCAGACAAGGAATGTGTGGTAGCCCTCTATGATTACCAGGAAAAGACAGCAAGAGAGGTGTCCATGAAGAAAGGAGACATCCTCACTCTGCTCAACTCTACCAACAAGGTTTGTAAAAAAATGATACTTATTCGTTTGCCTTACGATTGAGGTCCTTTACAAATGACCCTCAACCGTGAGACAAATGAATAAGTATTATTTCTTGATTAAATATTGCACGATGAATAACATTTTTCATTCTATTAAGGTTTGTAAATGGCCAATAAAGTCAATCATTTGAAACGTTTTGTATAATCTCCATTAATCTTGACTTCCATCTAATCTTTCTTGTCTATATTCTCTCCAGGATTGGTGGAAAGTTGAAACCAATGACCGTCAAGGGTTTGTGCCAGCGGCTTATGTCAAGAGAATTGATTCCCACAAAGCATCTCAGGAGCTTCTCTCACAGACTCCTGAAATAGACTCTGTGGCACAGAAGCAGAATGCCCTGGATGACAAGTAAGTTGTGCAGTGCTTTTTAGATTGGTAATTTTTTTCTTCTCTCAAATTTTTTTTTATTTCAAAATTTGAAGTGGTGAGGACATTTTTGCTGGTAGGGGAAGTTGTTGTTTTTTGTTGTTGTTTGTGTGCTTTTTTTGTTTATTTATGACTATTCCTTTGATTGATTATTCTATTGTTTTTTTGTTCGTTTGCTTGTTTATTTGTTTGTTTGTTTTTTTTCTTTTGTTCATTCATTTACTTGTTTGTTTATTCTTTGGTTCTTTCATTCTTTCATTTGCTTCTTTGCTTGTCTTTTGTTCGTTTATTTGTTTGTTTTTTGTTTGTTTTTCCTTTTGTTAATTCATTTGCTTGTTGGCTTATTCTTTCATTCTTTCATTTGCTTCTTTGCTTGTCTTTTGTTCGTTTATTTGTTTGTTTTTTGTTTGTTTTTCCTTTTGTTAATTCATTTGCTTGTTGGCTTATTCTTTCATTCTTTCATTTGCTTCTTTGTTTGTTTGTTTGGTTGATTGGTTGATTGGTTTGTGAGGACCAAAACAGACACACACCTTAAGAACATCAATGCCTTGTTTCTACTGCCTTATTAAGCTTTTCTCTCATTTTCTCAATGATATTAATGTTTCTACTATTCCCTGCTTCAGGTATGATGGAATGATGAATAAGGGAGAAGAAAGAAAACAGAAACTAGAAGACTCCATCCATCGATACACCCTGTTAAGAGAAGCTCATGAGCTGGAATCCTGGATCAATGACAAGGTTTGTAACAACATTACATCACAGTATTTGATCTTGAAGCAAGGGCGTAGGGAGGACCCAGGATTCGGCGGGGCACCTAGAATAAAAACTAATTACGGCAAAAATTTGGGGGGCACATTGCCCCCCTCCCTAAAACCAGTGGCATTAATGCATCATACATCAAAGGAAAAAAGCTTGGCCCGAAAATTTTAGGGGGGGAGCCACCCCCTCGCTACGCCACTGTCTTGAAGCCATGATTAGACCCAGAACTGAAATGCATTTGTGTGAGAGAAAGAGGGGGAAGGGAGGAAGAGAGAAAAAGAGGGGGGGGGGGACCAAAGATAACTATTGATACCCAAATGCTCAACATTTTTGATCGATTTTCATTAACTTTCTCACTTTTAGCTGCAAATGTTTTTCCAGGAAAAACTTATTAATATAATTATCTTAAAACCTTTTCTTATTCACAGGAAGCCATTGTTACAAGTGAAGAAGTTGGAAAAGATTATGAACATGTTGAAGCTATGCAGAAGAAGTTTGATGACTTCCAGAAAGACATGGCTGCTAACGAAGTCCGTATCAAAGAACTGACGGTCTTGGCTGAAAGGTTGAAGGAAGAGCACTACACTGAGTACGAGATGATCCAGGAAATGATTGAGGTAAGTGTAATTTGTCACTCCATTTTAATTGTGATAAAAATATTTGATAATCATTTGACACAGCTTCTCTTTTTACTGTGCAACTACGATAACTCGTTAGTGCAAATAACCTATATATTGAAATATATGATCTTTGACGATTTGTTTATATTTGTTTTCAGAAACTTACTCAGAAATGGAAAGATCTCAACCACATGGCTGAACAGCGAAAGGAGAACTTGGACAGTGCTCAAGACATCCAGAAATTCCACAGGTATTGTTGCGATGGCAAATTGTTAGATTTCCGGCGCCGCGCATGTGATTGTGAAGTGCTGTAAATAGGAAAGCAATGGAGCTTTAAGTAACGTATTTCCGTGTCCAACTGCTCATAAAAACCGCTAAAAAAAAATGTTCTCAATGATTTAACCTCCACCTGAAACAGTTAGAACTTTGGACAGCAAATCCTGTCACGAAGAAAAAGGAAAAAAAAATTTATAAAACTGCTTTTCGTCTTGGACCCGGAAGTCGTTTTTTCATTTGATTGAGGTCACACTTATAAGCTCTATAACGAAATAGTTTTCCCTCTGGTTGTTTTATTCTCATTTCAAAACTGATGTATTTGCGTTTCACTTCAAGTTTTATAATGAAATTTTGCACTGAAAAGAGTATATATATATCTATCTACTGTCAGAATTTCAAAAGACAATACTCATTTGATTAGCTTTTCATAATAATATAATGTATTGAAAACCACCATGAATTTGTTTTACAGGGATGCTGATGACACCAAACAATGGATTTCAGAGAAAGACACTGCTCTGTCCTCGTCTGACTATGGCAGAGACTTGGCAAGTGTACAAGCTTTGAAACGAAAACACGATGTTATGGAGAGAGATCTTGCTGCTCTGGAAGAAAAGGTGAGTGTTCATATATGGTGTTTTGTGTGGTCTGGTGTGGTGTGGTGTGGTGAGTGTGAAGTAACATACTTGTTACAGTGCGATATGTGGTGTTATATTATGTAAATGACAAGGTGAGAGTTCACATGGTGATTTTTTGTGGTCTGGTGTGGAGGGTGAAGTATGATTTGAAGTAAACATACTCATGACTGTGGGATGTGTGGTATGTTATGGTATGAAAGTGACTTGGTGATGGTGTGGCTAAAATTCAATTTGTATATTATACTTAATGTCATTTGGGTTTTGTGTGCAGTGGTAAGGTGCAGTGCGGTGAAGTTCTTTATTGTAGACAAATAACATACATTTTTGTACTTCAAGGTTCGTCAACTGAACATTGAAGCTGCTCGCCTCACGTCAACCCATCCAGCCAAGTCACAGGACATTGAATCCAAACGATATGAACTCGAGGAAGCTTGGGCCAACCTCAAGGATCAGGTTAGTGTGGAACATTCCTTTAAACCACTTCTAAGAGTAGGTAGTAGTGTTGCAGGTTAGGATCAAGAGCTTTTAGCATGTCTAAAAGCAAGAATTTCAGGAATTAAAGTTGTGTTTCTTTTTACGGCATTATGTGAATTTTCTATGTTTCCATGGTGTTGAACTATACAAGGTTGTCAAACCAGTCAAGAAGTGTATACGTGCACGGGGGGCAAATCCAGGGTGGGGTGCGCACCCCCCTGGGTCGATTTTGTGCCTCTACTGCAGCTTTGAAGATATCCAATACGTAATTGGGGGGGGGGTGTCGGGGTGTCGGTGTTTTTTCCCTAGTGCATCCAAGCAAGCAACTTTAAAGATAGATAAGGTTGAAATCGATTCTGTATTTATAACAGACGTCTTTGTTTTCTAACAGGCCGCTGCCAGGAAAGGAAAACTGCTTGATTCTTATGATTACCAACGTTTCTTGAATGAATATAGGTAACGTAAAAAAATAACTCAAAGCCAGTAACAACTTGATATGAATTAAGGCGCAATTACATAGAGCAATTTTCCCTACAGCTTTTCTTGCAACAGCGTTGCGGCACAAGTTGTAACAGGGTTTTACACGGAGCAACGGAGAAGAAATCGTTGCCAAAAGTAGAAACGAATTCTACTTTTTGCAACGATTGCTGTAACTTGTCTCGCAACATTTTTTTCCAAATTGCACTGTAGATTACACGCTGCAATGGTCCATGCAACTTGCGCATTTTGCTCTGTATTATTGCGCCTTTTGGTGTTTTTGTTGCTTGTTAAATTATAAGAGTGATGTAATTTCGTTTCTTCAAGCAAATTTTTCACGGGAAAAAAATCCAAGCTCCAGGTTGGATTCAAACCTGTGACCTTCAGGTTGCTAGCCGACGCACTTGTTATACATTTTGTAGAACTAGCGCGAAGTCCAACAAGGTCAGTACGGTAGCTGATGTTTTGTTTGTTTTTCCAGGGATCTCATATCTTGGATCAATGGTGTCAAGGCCTTGGTGTCATCAGATGAGCTGGCGAAAGATGTTGCCAGTGCTGAAGCCCTGATTGACAGGCACAGGGTGAGTCTCAAGACTGACGCTACTTCTTCTACCTTCGAACATTTAGGTCCAGTTCAGACGTCGAACTTTTACCGCGTCGAATCTAATTTCCTTTGAGGACAGCGGCTTAAAAAATGCCGATAATTATCATATAAGATATCAGCTCTTTTAGTTACCACCAGGAGACGACATGTGCTAAGTTTGGTATATTCTTCTACTAGTTTTGAGGAAAACAGCACTCGACCTTAAACGCAATTAGCGGGTTCGATATCTGAACTGGGTTTTATGTCACTAAGGAAAAACTAAAAAAAGTTTTTTTGAAAGCTTTTGAAACTTGTTTACACCTTTTTGAATATCGAAACAACGATCTTTGTGTTGCCAGTCATTGGGGAAAAAAACAAATATGCGAGTTGAGTGTTGTAGTACAGTGAACGTAGTGGTGGTAGTGTGTGTGGAACGATCCTCACAGAACAGGTTGTAAAATACAGGATTTTTTCATTTGGAAACAGGCACCGTGTCAATAGTTTTTACTGTAAACGATTTCCAGAATGAATCTATAACTTGTCAATGTTTTTGTGTACATTCCCTAATTTGGAATCCGTCACCAAAGAAAATTTCTTTGCATTGATTTTTTTAGGAGTACCGTGCAGAGATTGATGCACGTGATAGCACCTTCCAAGCCTTTGATGAATTTGGACGTGAGCTTCTTGAGAAAGAGCACTACGCCAGTCCTGACATCCAGGAGAAACTAGAGAGTCTTGCTGAAGAAAGAGAAGAACTTGAAAGGTGAGTTGATACTGGGGTTATTTTTGAAATTAAAAAAGTATCTTTATTTAACTGTGTAATCGTTCTAGTGCTTTCGCACTATTTGGGGACACTTTTCACTCGCACACACTACCACTACATGAACTGATGAACACTTGTTTAGTGCTTATTTTGGTAAATAACATTTTGTCATTATTTTTGTAGAGCTTGGTTGGCAAGGAAACAAAGACTTGATGAATGTCTGGAGTTGCAGGTAGGAATAATTTATATTTCGATGATGATATGATGATGCTGATGGTGGCTGCATATATGATGTAATGATGATGATGATAATGGTGATGATGGTGGTAGTTGTGGTGGTGATGAGGATGATGATGGTAATGATGATGATGATTGTTATGATGGCGATGATGATGGTAATGGTGATGGTGAAGATGATGATGGTGAAGATGATAATGATGGTCATGAAGAAGATGTTTGTATAATGATGATGAAAATGATCATGACGATGAAAAAGATGATGGTGATGATAATGACGGTCATGAAGAAGATATTGTATAATGATGGTGATAATAATGATGATGATGATGTCTTCATAGCAGTAGCTAATCCCATCATATTTCTTCAGCTGTTCAATCGTTCAGCTGAGCAGCTCGAGGCATGGATGGCAACACGTGAAGCAATCATCGAAAAGGAAGCTGACACTGAAGGCGAAGGTGCTGATGCCTTGATCAAGAAGCATGAGGACTTCACACGTGCTCTGAAGATCCAAGAAGAAAAAGTCGCCAACTTGAAGGCCAATGCTGACAGACTCATTGAAGATGACCATTATGACTCTCCTGCTATCGCTGAAAGGATTGCTGCTGTACTTGCTCGGTGAGTGGGTGTTCAATGCGTTGATTGTAAACATTGGACTTGTGTTTGTGCATGAAGTTTTCTCTTGGTTTTTGAGTCAAGTGATTACTGCAATTTTAAATTGAGCGGTTTTCGCACGAATGGAGAACGATTCGGCAAATTCGTAGTTGTACTGTAGCCGTACCGTATCTTACCGTAGCCGTAACTACACGTTGTGATTGGATGAATTACTGGAAGACTATGGGAAGCCATTCCAATGTTATGGCATGTCGAACCGTGTACGTGCTGTAAGTCAGTACCGTATGTTTCCCACTCATACGAAAACCGCTCTATTTCGCCGACTCTGTAATTGCAAGTTGACCGTTAAAATTTTTTTTCTCACTGCTGCTAGTCAAACAATATAAAAAGTATTGACTGAGTATTTTGGATTGATGGAAGTTAAAATGTCGTTTGCTTGTTGACAATTAAACTTCGGTGTCTGCGAAATTACGAAAATCCCAGGTGGCAACATATGCTAGAAGACTTCACTGAATTTTTGACTTGACTTTTCTCTAACAGGTGGGCTACACTGAAACAAGCACTGGTGGAACGTCGTTCCAAACTTGGAGAGTCCAAGACAATCCAACAGTTCAGTCGAGATGCTGAAGACATCGAGTCCTTGATCAGTGAGAAGCTACAGACCGTTCTGGATGAGTCGTACAAGGACCCTACAAATCTTCAGTCTAAGTTCCAGAAACATCAAGCATTTGAGGCGGAAATTGAAGCCAACAAGGATAGAGTCTTTGAGACAATTAATCTGGGCGAAGGTGAATAAATACTTGAGTACTCTCTTGATCTTAATTATGCTTATGCTTATGCTTCCCCTCATTCTCCCTCTCCCTCTCCCTCTCCCTCTCCCTCTCCCTCTCCCTCTCCCTCTCCCTCTCCCTCTCCCTCTCCCTCTCCCTCTCCCTCTCCCTCTCCCTCTCCTTCTCCTTCTCCTTCTCCTTCTACTTCTCCTTCTACTTCTCCTTCTCCTCCTCCTCTGCCTTCCCCTTCTCTTCCCACGTCTCCCACTTCGCGACCAAAATTCTTGATCTTTTTTCCTAGGTTTGATTGAACAGAAGAAGTGTGCAGGCAGTGAGCACGTTGTGCGTGAACGTATCATTAAGCTCGAACAGCAGTGGCAACAGCTGGTTACTATTTCCAGCAAGAAGACGCTGTACCTCAAGGAGGCCAATCAACAACAGCAATTTAACAACAACATCAAGGATCTGGACTTCTGGTTAGGCGAGGTAAAATCAGGAGTACATACTAGTTATACAATACTTTCTCATTAAATACTATGCATTATCTAATGTCTCACCAGTCTTCAACCGTGTGTTTCCTAAGGTATCCCACGAGAAAGCGTTGCATAAATGAATTTTTCTATCCCAAAGCACTGGGGGGAAAAACACCAAGACATTTCGGCAAAACTTTTGAAACACTGCCATGCCTGATGGGGGAAAATGATTGGATTCCTTTCCTGCTTTCTCATTGGCTATATTATTTTCAATGCTGTAGCAATATCATTTGCATAACGAAGGACAGAGTTTTAAATGATGTGGTTACGTTTTTGTTGTTTCAGGTGGAGAGTTCACTGTCTTCTGATGATTATGGTCGCGACTTGGCCAGCGTGCAGAACTTGACTAAGAAACACCAACTTGTTGAGGCTGATATTGCAGCACATGAGGTAATAATCTTGGTTTATGAGTATAACTTGTGGGGAAACAGAACTTTCTGATTTTTGTCTTGCTACCTATCTTTTGTCTCGGGTTTTGTTTGTCTTCGTGCATTTCTTGTACTTTATGTGTTTGCATTGCCTGAGTAACTGACTGTCGTTCTGTCTGTCTGTCTGTCTTAAGAATAATGATAAAATTAAGTTGTATTTTGTAATGAATAGCGTAGAAAAAAAAGAATTTTACAAACGTTTCGAGACATGTCTCTTCTTCTGTCTGTCTGTCTGTCTGTCTGTCTGCCTGTTTGTCTGTATATCGGTCCTTCTGTCTGTCTGTCTGTGTATTTGGCTGTCTGTCTTCCTGTATGTTTATCTGTTTATCGGTCGTTCTGTCTGTCTGTCTTCCTGTCTATCTGTCTTGACTAATGAATCATGGATGCCCTCATTTCAGGACCGTATCACCCAACTTGAAGCTCAGACCCAACATTTCGCAGAAGAAGGTCATTTTGATGCAGATGCTTTGCAAGAAAAATCCAAAGTCATTACTGAACGTTACGACAAGTAAGTTTTCTTTAAAAAACGTACGACCTAACCTTAGAGCTCTCGAAAAGTACCAGTCAATTTAGCCTCATCAAATCGTGTTTTATCCTTTAATAGTGTCAAAGATCTTGCTACGAACCGAAGAGATAAACTCCAAGAATCAAATGCTCTGCAACAGTTCTACCGCAACGTCGATGATGAGGAGTCCTGGATCAAGTACGTATGCACTTTTCTTAATATTAGGCATTTGAATAGTCTCCCCCAACCCTAAAAACGGCTGCGGGGGAGACTAGCATTTGAATGGAGGAGGTTTAAATCCCAATCGAGAACCAAGATTGTAATAGCAGATATGAGAGTTACACTCCATTGCCTTCAAACAATTGTTTCAAGTCGAGGCATTTGGGTCAACAATAAAGTAACGTATTCAAGTACGTATTCAATTCATGTTTTTTGAAAGCCTGTTGTTTTTTTTAATCTCAGAGAGAAGAAGCTTTTGACGAGCTCAGAAGACTACGGCAAGGATTTGAGTGGTGTTGAGAACTTGAGAAAGAAGCACCAGCGTCTAGAAGCTGAGATCCATAACCATAAGCCCAGAGTCGTGGTATGTTGGCAGTTTATTATTAGTGAACAAATAAACCTCACGTCTCACCCTTATTTTAACATCGATCTCCCTTCTTATTGGCCTTTCTGAGGTTGCGCGGAAAACTGGTAACGAGTAGGATGCGCGCTGAATCATGGGGCTGTTTTAGGGACGTCATTTGTCTTTTTTCGTTTTACAGGTCTTAGTTTTTTGAATCGAGTCACATATAATTTGGTTTTTGGTCTGTGTTTCGAGAGAAATTTGCTAAGCTTTCGTCCTATTATAATGTTTTTTTGTGCTCAGTGGATTCAAATAAAGATGTAAATATTTGGCAGGATTTGAACCCACGACCTTCAGGTTACTAGCCGACGCTCTAACCAACTGAGTTACAGGAACTCATTTTAGCGAGCGAGAAAAAATTCCGAGAAAATTAGCGTGTGATAAACAAATATTTACATCTTTAGATCTACTATTGTTCAGTTTAACTTCCTACATTTTATTTGTTCATGATGAATGATCTTTTTTTTCTAGGCTGTGATTGATTGTGGTGAGAAGTTTATCGAAGAAGGTCACAGTAACTCTGATGAAATCAAAGCACGCAATGACGGACTCCAAGACAAGTGGAACGAAATAGAATCTCTTGCTACTGAAAGGTACATAAGGAAAATTTCATTTGTGGGGTAGTGCTAGGAAGGGGTTTATGAAGATGTTTTCCTTCAACTTTCCAATTTTATCGATACCATGATGCCAACATTTTATCTTACGGACACACGGTGCAACATTGCGCGCACTGTTGCAGGCATTCGATGTTGCGAGCCATGTCACACGATGCAATTTATTGCACGCGCAATGTTGCTGAATTAGAAAATGATCCTACTTTAGAAACATTGCCTGCAATATTGCGCGCAATGTTGCACCGTGTGCCCGCGCCTTTACTTTAAGAGGACTTGCAAACAAGGCAATAAACTAGACCTTTCCCGAATTTGCTTTAGTGACCACGAAACACTGGTTCCAAGTCGAGGTTGGACCTGATAAAATACAGTAAATGTATAAACACATCAAGTCCAACCTCGACTTGGAGTCATTGTTTCGTGGTCACTCCCTTCCTGCATAGGAAACAATAGTTACAATGTTTGCGTCTGCCTTTCTCTATGCTCACAGCTTGTCATTTTGCATTCATTTAGGCAGCATAAGCTTGATGATTCGTTGGCCTACCAACAGTTCAGTGCCAACGTCGATGAAGAAGTTTCTTGGATTAACGAGAAGAATACGTTGGTTGGTAGTGATGACTACGGCGACACGCTCGCCGCGGTGCAGGTAAAAATACTCCTTCAATTCTATCTCATAACTGTGAAAATCTGCTGATGTTCGAACGGACCGTGCCGTGCCGTGTCCTGACTTCGACGGAACTTTGTCCCTCTGTTAGCTGAGCAGCGATCTCTGATTGCTTCGATTAATGTGGACAACATTGTGTTACGACCGTGCCGCGATTTTCCCCTTATACCAAGTCCATCTATTAAAACTAAACCCGATTTGCTGACTCTTAATGCCATTAGACCCTTTAAGCTTTGGTGTAATGTTTTCCTATATCAGACCAAGTGTCATTCCCTAGAGTTTCATTTCTTTGTATAATGATTGCGCATGAGAAGACACATGAATATGGATACAACTCAAACAAAGAATCTTATTCTCAAGAGAATGACACATGGTATAAAATGGGAAAATATAATGGCCAAAGCAGAAAACCGCATGACTATTTTCCGCAATATTGGATGACCACTTTTTTTACAGCAGTTGGATGACCTTTAGAGCAGTTTTCGTATGACTATGAAAAACTTACGGCATGGACCGCTTCTTACCGTGACCATCTCATACCGTGTATAAGACATTTGAAATTCCGTGCCGTGTCCGCGCCACAACGTAACCTTGTGCCGTGACTTTTCACACTCATATGAAATCTGCTTTTGTACACTGAACTGATTTTCAAAGATATAGGTTCATTTTATTGAATGGCTGTGACTCTCTTTCTATAGGGACTGCTCAAAAAGCACGAAGCGTTTGAGACTGATCTTGAAGTGCACAGGGAACGCGTGACGGAAATCGAGAACGCCGGCAAGAAACTCATCGATGATGTAAGTCAACATTCAAAGCATCACCACAACACGCACTAACGCTCTAAGCAGGAAGTAGTATGGAAGCGCCTATTTTCAATAACAAACTAATCTCATTTCATAAGATGGCAGTAAATGGCCTATTGTTGTAAATGAGTTTTTTTCCTCAGGTGAACGGAATATTTGCATATTTTATTTTCTATTTTTGTTAGCTTAGGGTCCTTAGACCTTGTTTCAATTATTTTTGCTTTAACTCATTTCTGGCTTAGAGCGAGAGCGTGTACTGCTTAAAAACTTTTTTTATCAATTCTATTTTTCATTAACTTTTATTAATTTATTATTATTGTTATTAATTTTTAGGGTAATCATCAATCAGAACTCATCGAACACAGGATTTCTTCCATCCAGGTAATGATCAAGTTTTGTACTTCCAACTTTAAAAAAATATTTTTTCTTTTCATGGTACTCCTTTTGTCTTTATAATATTTTTAAATATTAAAAGGTGCGATTACACGTAGCAATTTTCTCTGCAACTTGTCTTGCAACGGCTTGCGACACAAGTTGCATGGAGCATTGCAGCGTGTAACTTACAGTGCAATTTAAAAAAATGTTTCGAGACAAGTTGCAGCAATCGTTGCGAAAAGTAGAATTCGTTTCTACATTTGGCAACGATTGCGTCTCCGTTGCAACGTGTAAACCATCTCGCATCTCATCTCGCATCTTGCGCAGTTGTTAGACGAGTTGCAGAAAATATTGCTCCGTGTTATCGTGTCTTTAACAGAGATTGCTTTCGTTTGTAGAATAAGCTGATCGAGCTGGAGCGTATGGCGTCATACAGGAAGACGAAACTGAACGACAACTCTGCATTCTTGCAGTTTAACTGGAAGGCCGATGTGGTTGAATCCTGGATCGGTAAGCCTTCGTTCGTTCGTTCAACAAATTCTT
This sequence comes from Anthopleura xanthogrammica, assembly GCA_964019055.1. NCBI lineage: Eukaryota > Metazoa > Cnidaria > Anthozoa > Actiniaria > Actiniidae > Anthopleura > Anthopleura xanthogrammica. Next base: position 4,065,138 of record OZ025216.1, on the reverse strand, counting down.
ATCGCATTTTGCTCACCAATTTCCATACATCGGTTCACTGGTCAAACACAAAGCATTCAGTCGAAGCTGCAAGGTTCAAATTTGAATAATCCTTTGAAACTACCTTGCAGCCTCGACTGAATGCTTTGCTGTGACCAGTAAACCGATGTATGGAAAATGGTGAATGCTCACCCTAGTTTACAGTAAACAAATTCCTTAATCTAATTTTCGCTATTGGTAGGATTTCCCCTCGTTAAGTGCATACTTTTTTTTTGCCATAAGTAACCACCGTTTCCATGGTTTCCTAACGTCTTATCCAATCAACAGGTGATAAGGAAGGTATTGCGCAATCTGAAGATATTGGACGCGACTTGTCATCAGTACAGACCTTGATCACCAAGCAGGTAAGTGTCAACCTCATAGCATGATTGCTCTCCAGATAAACCACCTGAAAAATATTTTTTGCGGTTAAGGCGCGGAAATATGAGCTGCAAAATCGTGCAACTTGTCGCGCAACATTGTTGCGTTGCCAGTTGCAGCGTGAATGTGGCTCGTGGTATTTTGAAATTTTGTTGCGCGACTTGCTTGCATGAGTAGAAGCGCTTGCTACTCTCGACGACGAAGAAAATTTGTTGAGCGCGGGGTGATAATACGAGCAACATTCGCTCTGCATCTTGCAACGCAATAATATTGCGCGACAAGTCACAAGATTTTGTTGCTCGTATTTCCGCGCCTTTAGGTGGTTTTAGCTGTTGTAGTGTGGTATTAATTGTTCATTCTTTACGAACAGGAAACATTTGAAGCTGGTCTCCAGGCATTTGAGAATGAAGGTATTGCACGTGTGACGGCCCTGAAGGACGAGTTAGTCGCATCCCAGCACGAACAGTCCCCAGCCATTATCAAGCGTCACGATGATCTAATCAAGAGGTATGCATTCAATCTTTAAAGTTCATATCAACCCTACAGGATGCCTTCGTGATTTGAAAGTCCTTATTAAATAAACAAGTATTGCGTTTACTATTCTTTGATGTCTTTTCGTTGCCGAGATATTTAATATAGAAATTACAACATGATGACGCCATCACAGGAACCTAGTAAAAAGTCCAAACTGGGTCAAGTTGGCATTACAATGCATTGTGAGATTGTTTTAGGGAACGTAATAGACGCCATCTTGGAAATATGCCCCCTAAAACAGTCCCACCATGCACTGTAATGCAAATTCACAGGTGTCATGAAAGTGCATCGACAGGTTTTTTTTCCAGTTTTTTTCTTATTTTTTCTTTCATAGCAAGTGTTGTAATTCTTTGCTTTTGTTTTGTTAACAGATGGCAGGAGCTTCTGGATTCCTCTCAAGCTCGCAAACAGCGTCTGCTCCAGTCTCAAGAACAATACAAAAAGGTAACTAAAAGCATTTCGATTGAACGTTAAAGGGCTAAAAATGTGTTATCGAATACTATCTTAGGGCACCCTGCATTCAAGACAGAGTAATTTGAAGTGTAAATTTGCTAATGTTAAACATTCAAATTGGCTTGACAATGAAGTCATATCGACTTCGAAACGTCGCATCAAGTTTGCCTTTTTTTGTTATTGCGATTTCAATATCACAATTCTTGTTATTATGAACTCATAATATCAAATACCATGAAATTGTTAATGATTTCCAAACGTCCATCAATCAACTCATAGCCATAGATATACCCCAGATTAACCAGATAACTGACGAAATTGTTCTGTTTTTATCTTCCAAGGTTGAGGACTTGTTCCTTCTGTTCGCCAAGAAAGCGTCTGCTTTCAATAGTTGGTTTGAGAATGCTGAAGAAGATCTTACCGATCCTGTCCGCTGTAACTCTGTGGAGGAGATCAATGTATGTAGACACACCTGTCACTGTGCGAATGAGTAGAGTTGTATGTTGGTTCAATCCTGTGTTCCGGGGGTTGGGGGTTATATAATAATTAAAAAGCAAAAGTAACGCCTAATTTTAGTTAGCCATCATTATTTAACTGTCATGCAGACAACGAATCGAAATTCTCATGGGGGGGGGGGGTATTGCAACCCCCACAACCCTCCCTCTGGATCCGCCCCTAACCACTGACATAGGACCAAAAAAGTAGTTTCTTTTGCTCTCTTATTGGTTAATAACTTCAAGTTGAAGTGACTACGTTTAGAGAATTCGCACAGTAACAACACCATTCCTACCATAAAATCCAGCAAATGAATCAAAGTGAAAAAAATCAATCAATCTTATGCTGTGTTTTTTTTTTAATAATCATTTCGAAGGCCTTGCAAGATGCTCATACCCAGTTCAGAGAGACCTTGGATCAAGCTGAAGAAGACATGTACGCTTTGAGGAAACTGGACAGACAGATCAAGAGCTACAAAGTGTCCATTAACCCGTATGTAACTTGTTCAGTTTTACTTCGTGACTATCTCATACTTAACGATTAAACAATTCCGCAAAGTTAAAGGGTTAATTAAGCCATAAATCATTTGTTTTATTGGCTCCTTG
>OZ025216.1:3880000-4062452 GCA_964019055.1 Anthopleura xanthogrammica | reverse complement strand
CAGCTAGTATTGCTGTCACTTGAATAATCATCCCTCAACCAAAGTACTAAATGCACACTTTTCTTTTCTTATTTTTCCGCCACAGGTATACCGAACATAGCACCGTGGATCTTGCTCAACAGTGGGACCAACTGGATCAATTGGCTATGCGTATGAAACACAACTTGGAGCAACAGATCCAGGCTCGTAAGACAACTGGTGTATCAGAGGCCAGTCTTAAAGAGTTCACCATCATGTTCAAGTAAGTGGTAATTCTGGTAATTCAAGTAATTCTGGGTTTTTAGTTCAAATCAATCAAAAAATATTAACTCAGGCTGTTGGAAACTTAATTGCCGAACCAGTGAAATTTTCTTTTCATATGCCCTCAATAGTAACCAACGCTCTATCTAATCCTTATATTTCTTTTCCTTCAGGCATTTCGACAAGGACAAGACAGGATACTTGGACTACCAAGAGTTCAAGTCATGTCTTCGTTCACTGGGATATGACTTGCCTGTTGTGGAAGAAGGTGAAAGCGATCCTGAGTTTGATAACATCATTAGGCGCGTCGATCCTAACGGGTAAGTATCTAAAGAGCGTTTTTTATATGAGCGGGAAAAGACTTGTACATACAAGGGGCACAGCAGTATACCATCGGACTTTCCATTGTTACTCGGGCTTCCTGTGGTATTAAATGGCAGGCTTTTTCCTATCCATTACAAGTCGTCTATTTTTGTATGAGGCAGAGTCGCTTTACCGCGAGCTCATGATAACAAAGGCTCGCAGCAATCACCAGAATCTAGAAACAATCCTTTGGAAGCCCGAGTGTACGCTCTGAGAAAATACGGCATGGCTTGCGGTATATGCCACTTTTCCCCAGTAGACATTAGTTTTGGACTTCCGTATTAATTGTTTCCATTGGTTTCTTTGCATGAGCATTTGACTTTACAAACAGTAAGGTGCGAACACATGTTGCAACATTGTGCGCAATATTGCAGGCAATTGCTGAAGTAGGGTCGTTTTCTACTTCAGCAACATTGCGTCAAACAATTTGCGTCGTGTGACATAGCTTGCTACATCGATTGCCTGTAACATTGCGCGCAGTGGTGCACCGTGTGCCCGTAGCTCTCGCTATCGTTGCAGTGACCATAGTTAAGCAAAAGAAAGCACAATAACATTTGATGCTAATGAGTTTTGTTATCTGTAGTGATGGCGTCGTTTCCATGGGAGAATACATGGCCTTCATGATCAGCCGTGAAACAGAAAACGTTGGCTCCAGCCAGGAAGTCGAGAACGCATTCATGGCGCTGACTGAAGGAGGAAAGAGGAAATACGTCACTGAATCTGATCTCTATCAGGTATGTTGTTAGGCTTTTACCTAGTGTAAGATTATATGAGGAATGTTTGGTTTTCTCTCTTTTGCCTGCCTTGTGCTTCTTTCTTTTCGAACCACTCACTGAGCTGCTTACGTACTTGAAAACTATGGTTGATACTTGAAAAAAATAACTGATAAGATTTGACGTGCTTGCCCTGCCCTGCCCCGCCCTGTCGTGCCCTGTTTTGCTGTGTTTTTCTTGTATGCTTACTTCCAGTTTTTAACAAATTCATTTATCTTTTTCCTTCAGTCTCTGACCAAGGAACAGGCCGAGTACTGCATCGATCGTATGCAGCCATATGTAGACGACAAGGGACGTGAAATCCCTGGTGCATACAACTACAAATCCTTCTGCTCCGCCTTGTTCTCAAACTACTAGACGTGGAAATCTTGTAGATGAAATCCTCTGCAACCCTGCTCTAGATATTTTAGTTTTTATTTGCTGACAATAATGGTGTTTGTTAAATGTAGCATATACTTTTAAACTTACTGCTTAAAAGAAAAGAAAAGACGAGTGGAATAAGCTAGACGTAACTGCATTGACTGGACAAACTTGTTTCTGCTATAATTTTTTTCTGATTCTTCCTTGGTTTACTTATGATAATTTGTGGTAATGTAAGCAGGATGAACTAATAAATAAAGCACATCAGTAACCCTACCTCCTGTTGTTGTTTGAACATCTTTCGTAGACACACACGGTGCAACATTGCGCGTAATATTGCAGGCAGTGCCGCTGAAGTAGGATCGTTTTTCTACCGTTCAGCGACATTGCGCAACATCAATTGCGCGCCTGCAACATTTTACTCTTGTTTCTAAGAGTAAATTTTTCGTTTCACGGGGTAAGAAATTAGAAAAAATCACTACTCTTTCACGCGCAGTAATAACAATCTCTATAAAGGAGATAATGCTATTTCAAAAAACGTTGAATACTGAATACTGCATTCCAAGACCAAAGGGCATTTTTGGTCTCATTAATTTGAAATAAAAAGTAAATATACAGCGATTTGCTCTCTATATGTAGCTAGTACATTGTTTCGGATGGAATGCACTAGAAATACAATAAATAATTATTATTTATTTTACTTTAGACAATATTACATGACCCAAAATGCATTTCGGTCTTGGAATGCACTATTCAGTATGCAGTATTCAGTATTCAGTATTCAGTATTCAACTTTTTTTTGAAATAGCAGTATCTGTAATGGCCAACTATACGGCAAACCCAGAAACTACTCTTCTGGTCTGATCTAAGTCAGCTCGCAGCAGGTACGATCACACGCTACCCATTTATCCTGTAATGAGGCTGGCATAAATAAAACTCATAAAAAAACCTTTGGCAGAGTGATCATTAGTGAGCCTTTTGCTTAGCATGCACTTGATCATTTTAATTGGACAGCTAGAAAATAGTCCCCTTAACTATTTTAAAATACTACCTATGGGGCCAAAGCAATGAAGAATTAGCATCAACTGAAAAAAAAACATTTCAGTCCTCAAGAGAAGGGAATTCCGGGACTTCGCCGAGCAAGGGGAATTTAATGTCCATTGAAAAGCATGGATAAAATACGTTGTTACTGAGAACCAAGTACAAGCTCCTAATAATCTGGAACAATGAATGATCCAAGTATTCAATATACTAAAGTCAAAACCAAGGAACTCCGAAAATGAGGGTTTATCAGGTCTTGCGTGACATTTTAAATTTTAATCCAACAAAAATGGAAATATGATATTCGAAAAGAGCATACCAAAATTAGTAAAATTGGAAAGTTTGAAGTGGTTTTATTGAGTAGCGCCGAAGATATGGGCGACCGAAGTTGGCTGCTTTTACAAAGAAATTTACTGGAAAAAAATTGGGTAGGCAAGCTTTTGTCGCCAACTTCGATCGCCCATATCTTCGGCGCTATTCGATAAAACCACTTCAAACTTTCCAATTTTACTAATTTTTGTATGCTCTTTTCAAATATTATATTTTCGTTTTTGTTGGATTAAAAATTAATTTAAAATGTCACCCAAGACCAGCTGATAAACCCTCATTAGCATGTCGCGAAATTCATTTCCTGTAATAAGGTATATGCTTTTACTTAACCGAATTTTCTTTATTCGTAATTTTAATTGTCAAATTATAGTTTCCGAATCATTAAGTGAACAAATAAAGCTAGTGTTTAAAGTATTCCTGCAGCTGCCTTTTGTGGCGCTTGATGCTGTGTAAATGCTCTAGACCTCGATTAGACATGACTATTCACTTGGGCGTTCGGAACACCATCTTCTTTGCTTTTTTGGGTGTGTGTGTGTGTTGGGGGGGGGGGGGGGAGCTCTCTCTCTCTCTCTCTCTCTCTCTCTCTCTCTCTCTCTCTCTCTCTCTCTCTCTCTCTCTCTCTCTCTCTCTCTCTCTCTCTCTCTCTCTCTCTCTCTCTCTCTTTTTTTCTCTTTTTCTCTCTTTTCTTTTTTTTTTTCTCTTGCAATAATCTTTCTCGAAGTTTTCTGTAAATCATAATGATTGGGGTGGTAGCATTAGTGCAGTTTTTCTCCCGCAAAATCTACAAGCTAAACTCCATCGACTTCGATCACCCGAGTTGTTTTGATACATTTTTAACTTTTTGTCATCTCTTTAATTGAAGGCGGTGAAAAATGATACTCCAAAAATGGCTTACTTACCGCCGATGAAGTATTGAAAGTCTAGCAGCCGAAGTTAAACGGAATCCGTGGTAATTGTTTCTCGTCTTTTCACCTCACTGATGACTCGGCAACGCGAGCATATTTTTGCACCTGTTCGTTCGTAAAATTCTCGAGCCCTTCGCAAAATTTCCAATCTACGGTTCAAAATTATGTGTCCAGTTAGAATTTCAGCCTTTACACTGGGTTTTTATTTCCTAACAAAAACTACAATACTCCAAATACTCCATGACTCATAGGGATCTCAGGCCCCATGAGTAACCAGAAGATACTGAAAATCCCTCGGGATTCCCGCTGAATCAGCGAAAACCAGCCGGTCACAAATTCTTCCCACAATCCCCTTCGGTATCAATACAAAACTTTCACTCAAAATAACAGGAACTGAAAAGTTTTGATCGAGAAATTATCCTAAAAAACCCAAAATATGGCGTAAACTAACGGTTCTCGAGTGACTAAGGATTAATAATGCCGTTATTTAGGGCCAGAAAAGTCGATAAAGACGAAGCACAGAGGCGAATTCAGCGATGTCTTGTCGTAGTAAGTCAACCATTTTATGCTGTACTACACTTGAATTTCACTTTGTTATTCCTTTTATAATTTATTATTTTTGACGATTGTAAGCAGTTTCATAATTTTTCTGGTATATTAATTTTCCTTCTGTTGTTTCTGAAGGCCGAGGAATCGCCTGAGCCTTCGCTGGAATTATCAGGTTGTGGAGTCACTGAGGTAATATTTACATGCGTATTCTACTCCTGAAATCATGGATTTTAAAGCTTATTTTTGCTTGTTCTGACTTATTAAAATATAAGCAACATTTTGTAGCCAATATTCATAGAAATTAAGGGCCTTGGCCTTGAATTTACTCTTCAAACATCTGTCTAGATATTATTTCATACGTGACCATATAGTGTTCCCTTGATGACTTCATATAATTTAAGCTTACATAATCATGATATTTAAGCTTATGGAAATAAGCTATGTATAATAATGTACATGTACAGTGTAAAATATTCTATAAATGATGGTTCATTCAGTAACAATTCGAAATTCGAGTTCTTTTTAGTTGTATTATTTTGGAGCTTATAACACTGTGCATCTTAAACCAACTCAGTCTTTTGCTGTATTTGTCATCATTGATAATGGAAGCAATATTGGATACTCAAATAATCTATGATTGATTGATTTGCATATCATGAATTAGTTAGTCCATTTAATGGACATATTAAAAGCCAACAGCAGACATATTAACTTAAGAAAGACTCGGTATACACCTATTTCACAGCTAGGTGAAGCCCATTTAAAATGTTGTCCATTAGCTTATAATGCACCTATTTCTAAAAGGTCGCAGCTGAAAGCAACAAGCAACAACACGAGAAAGCAAAGAACATCTCTATTTTACTCCTTATTTATCATTTAGATGAAATTATTTTAGTCATTTTGTAATGGTTGGCTGTAATTGTTTTGTTATATTTCATTATATTAGGGACCGGTCATTATTGATGTGGAGGGGTGGGGGGTGGGGGAATTTTTTTGTCTGCATTAAAACATTTTTCCCTGACCCACCCCTTGAAGTATTAAATTTAATTTTTGACCCACCCCATATGGAATTCATTTCAGAGGTATCTTTTCTCGATTCTGTATATATCATACCATTCATTATACAGTTGTTAAAAAATTACACATCTCTTAAACAACCTCTCTCCCCCTCCCCAACAACCCTCCCTCATTCCATAGCTTGGGTCCGAATACCTGTTTTTACTTGAATATATTCTTGTACATTTACATTTGCTTGAATATATTCTTGCATTTTTACAACTGAAATTTTATTTTGACCCACCCCCTTTCTTTGAAAAATATAAGCCTGAGCCCCCCCCCCCCCCTTGATTTCAAACCCCACCCCCCCCACCCCACATAAATAATGTCTGGTCCCTTACTAACATACGTATTATTACTCTCAATACTGTAGCTTCCAAAAGATGTTTTTTCACTTTGCCGTGTTTTAAGGAAAGAGGTAATGTCAACTAGTAGGTTTTTTTGATTTCCCATTTTCTCATTCCCCACTGACAATACTTTTTAATGTTTGTGCATTCAGAACATCAGGGGGCTTAGAGGCTTAGTATTACAAAAAATTTATCAATTAACTCACGAAGAAGTAGAACTCAAAGTTTATTTATAACCTCTTTTAAATTATTTGTTTTTGTTGTGGTCGCTTGGTTCTTATACAATGCGTCATTTTATGAGCAGACATATCTTTGGATGCAGTCTTCAGAATAATGACTTTGTGTGGGTTTTTTATTTACTCTGGTATCCCCCCTCCCACTCCCCTTATCCCCCCCCCCCCCCCCCCCTCCTGAACAATGTACGTATTATGAGGAAGGTGAAAATAGTGAATAGTTGCCTTACTAAATTTAATGATACATGCTCAAAGGCATTTTTCTGCTTATATAGCACCATATAATTTCATGATTATATTATGTACTGTACGTGCAGGCCTCAAGATATTGAATATAGCATAAGTTTGATATTTTTTTTTAAATTATTTCAGGTTGTTCTTCTCTGTGATAATGATCTCTCTGGTATTAAAAGTGGAGGAAGCCTGAAAGATCTAGCAGATATTAAGGTAAAGACTTGGGGCTATTTATCTACTACACGTCAAAATTAATATGAGTCTCTTTATCCTTTAAATCCATCCTCTCTTCCTTCCCATCCATTTATTCATTCACTCATACATTCCTATCCCATCCATTTATTCATTCATACATTCCTATCCCATCCATTTACTCATACATTCCTATCCCATCAATTTGTTCATTCCTCTATACATCAATTTATCTCTCTACCAATCCTATCCATTTATCCATTTTATCCATTCTCCCATTTATAATCCATTTCATTCTATTCATCCCATTCTGCCATTATCTATTCATTGACTATCATTCATCCATCTCTTTATCTATCAAATCATCCATCCCCTATCCATCCATCCACCATCCATCCATCTCTTCCCATCCATCCATCCCTTCCCATCCATCCATCCCATCCCATCCCATCCATCCATCCACCCATCAATCTATCCATCCATCCATCTATCCATCCATCCACCCATCAATCCATCCATCCATCTATCCATCCCAACATTCATCCATCAATCCATCAACCTACTGTAAATATCCCAGCATCCATTTATCCAATTATCCATATCAACTTTTTGAGCCAAAATGAAATATTCATTTTATACTAAGATACTATTATAAATAACACACCATCACTACAACTTTATCCTGTAATCCAAAGGTTCTAGATCTACGTGACAATCGCATTACAAGTCTACCAAATGAAATAGAAGAACTCAAATCCTTACAGGTTAGAGAAAGAAAGATACTAATCTTAAACCTGATGATTAACTGAAACTATAATCTTACAAATTTCATACTTATATAATTATGCCTGAAGAGATGATAACTAGCAGTAAGCTAGTGTGGGCTGCGTCGGTGTTTCTAATGAAACAGTATGGATAAAAAGTTAAATTTTACACCGTAAAAAATAAAGTTAAATTTTACACCGTAAAAAATAAAGTTAAATTTTACACCGTAAAAAATAAGAGAGTTAGTGATCTCTCTAATTTTTTACGGTGTAAAATTTAACTTTTTATCCATACTGTAATTATGCCTGATGGAACTAGATGACTATCAAGAAACTTAATAGAATTTCCTTCAGTATAGACATACTGTCTATCCTCTCTCACAACTGTCTGATTGAATTAATTTTGTAATCTTTGTTTGATGAACTGATTTGAATGTGTTAATCAGTAAGATATCAGTAAATTTACAAAAAAAAAGATTAGAAAATGAACAAGGATGTGAAAAGTCATGGATATAAATTTACCCAACTCGAAAGTTTCCTCAATGATTTTTTTCATTTATTTTTACGAAGGAAGCACTTATTAATAGCCAGTGGCTAACAAACCAGTGGCCCTCATTCCATGATCGAGTTGGAACTTAGAGGTTGATTTTGGCGCAGGAAGGAAAGCCAGAGAACCTGGGAAAAAAAAACATTTTAAACACATGTACAGGAGAGAACCAACTAGAACTCGGTACATACAACACTGAGTTCAGGAACCCAATTGGTGGGAGGCGAGCACTCTCACCACCATGCCATGCCACCCTTGCTTAAAATTTTAACTAGAAAATTGTTTTTCAATGATGAGAAGAAACTTAAACTTGAACATGTATAGCAGCTGGGGGGGGGGGGGGGGGAGTATGGTATAGGCTGTTTTTTTTATTGACAAACATTTTTGACATTTTTCAAAAAACATTTTTGAGTCTAAATTCTGAAAGCGTAGTTCCTAAAGATAATTATAATGAAATTCAGCTAGAATTTGCATTTGCTTTGCTTAGGGCATATCAGACAGAATTTGCTGATAATGTCTACAAACCATGGCAAATAATAAAATAACCATTCATTATTTTCTGTTAACAGGTGCTCAATGTACAAAATAACAAGCTGAAAACCCTTCCAAAGACAATAGGTGCTTTGAAGTCCCTTCATACCATTGACTTGCAAGGTATCCTATTATTTTATTATTTTAATTTTCTATATTTCCATTTCTGTCCTTTCTTCTTCTTTCAATCTTTTCTCTCTTTCTTTCTTTCTTTCTTTCTTTTTTCTTAAGGTGGTAGTTCTGGACAAATTTCATTTCATTTAAAAAAAAAATAGTTCAAACAGCATATCTAATCTTCTAAATTTTATAGCTTTTTTAATTATATCTTTTCTACCCAAAATTTTAATGAAAACCAGGGGCATAGCCAGGATTTTGGCTAAGGGGGGCCAAAAACCATTTTCAGAACATCAACCAAAAAAACGGCCAACCAAAAATTGGCAATCATACCAAAGCACTGCCAACCAAAAAATGGCCAACAGGAGGGGGCCCACCTTGCCTACGCCCCTGAAAAGCTTGAAATTTCTCTAAGGTGTCACAATTCCACAGAAAACCGAAACCATGAAATTTGAAATTTTTCAATCCTTTACCCTCCGTTTGATGTACTATACCAATGAGTACTCACATCTTTGAATGATTTGAATTCCAGGCAACAATCTGACATCTCTTCCCGATGCCATTGGTAACCTTGAGAATCTAAAAATGTTAAATGTGTCTGACAACCCTAAACTGGAAGGACTGCCAGCTTCTCTTGCGTACTGTAGACTATTAGAAGTAAGGAAAGCCTTTATTAATTGTTTGGTTTAAATATTTTTATGTTTTGTTTAGGTTTTTTCTAGGGGGTTCTAGAATTTTGGTTACTAGGGGGTTTTGACTTTCTTTTTTACATATAATTGTATTCCCCCTCCCTCCCAAAAAATCCCCTCTTTGCTTAATTCTAATTACCTGTGCCAGCAGAAATAATTAGATAATTTCCAGGTTTTCTTGGAGAATCTATGTTCTCCAAAAAGCATGGCCCATGCTAGCCAGGGTGCATCTGAACATAACTGTCTTTAAGTCCATAGACCTACAGATTATAGGACTGAAAAGTTTGCACACAGGCTAGCTAGGCCCATGCATCCTCTCTTATGTACAGTTAAGTTTATAGACAGCCCACACCTTTTAAGAAATTCAAATTGTGATCCACCCCCTGTTTTTACCCCTCGACCCCCTTTACCTTATGACCAGTACCTCAAGTCTGCAAAGAAGCACCAGTCAGCTGGTAAAAATGACAACTTGACGGGCCACATTTGGGTTTTGACAGCTAGGTCAAATATTCGTCTGGCCTGGACAAAAAAATTATTTGCAGCCTTGGTACCTTAGTAATAGTTGTTTTTATTGCTAGAACATTATCTTGGATGTCCACTCTGTCAACATCCCTCCAAGAGGTAAATAACATACTTCTTAGTAATACATATACCTTTGTTGCATAAGGGCAGATTTGGTATGAGTGTGAAAAGTCACGGCACATGACACAGTTAAGGCACGGCATAGACATGGCATCAAATGTCAAATGTTTTCATACACAGCATGGTGCTGACACGGCCACAGCAAAGTGCAGTGCGTGGAATAAGTTTTTCATACTCATACAAAAACTGCTCTATATTAATAGTTTAGTTGCATTTTAATAGTGTTTGTGATGAATATAGAATAGCTGGTCTTTTTTCTTGATATTTTTGTTTTAATATTTTATTTACAGAAGTCACTCAACAAGGCACAGAAGCAATGCTCAAATATTTAAGCCAGTGTAAGTTACTTCAAATAATTAATTAATGTGGGAATCAAGGTGTGGTGTAACATCAATGCACTCACCTCTCGCCTCTTGGGTCTTGGGCCCAATTCCTAGACACAGCTTCACTAGGTACCTCCCTTGATTCAAGGGTTTTTCTCAATTTGCTCTACTCCAGTCATGTGTTTCTACTGTCTTGTACATTATTCAAATCGTCTGTTTTGCCTCAGGTGCTGGTATTGAGTACATGCCGTCATCAAGGAGAATTGCTGCAGCCATGGGTTAGTATCTAAATAGACTATAACTAGAATTTACCTGATATATTTAAGCAATAGAAAACTTTTTCTGTGTTTACATATTAGCCTGATAGCAACACAAGGGGAGGTTGGAAGAGTTCAAGATGTATGCAAACCAGAGACGTGTGTAATATCTAATTCATTTCATAAATATATATATACTCCATGTGTTAATGTTTCTAGTAACACAAAGATATCATAAAAAAACAATTGTATCAAAAAAGATCCTAAGAGTCTCTTTTTTCAGATAATGGAAAATGCCAAGGAAGCAGTTACTCTGATTCTGACTCCTCTGTGGATAAAATGATAGCAGTAAGTTGGACATGATTCATGAAATGTGTATATTATGCTAAAAAAAAATGAGTATACTGTACAACAAAATGTCCCCCTCCCCTCCCTCCCCTCCTACCAGGGGCCCAAAAACCCTTTCGTACAGTAAGTCATTTCAGTGATCTCTTGTCATTTAATGCTTGCCATTCTTTCTGTGGTTATGACATCATCAGAAGAGCCAGCAAAGGGCATTATTAAAGTAGATTTGTCTTGATGATTTTACATTAATTTGGGCTCCCTGTGGCCACAAACAGCTGCTTCATAGTAACTTGACCTTCGTAGTAACTTCGTAATAACAGACTAGAACCAAATACTTGGATACCACAATCCCTGCCCAAAGGTGTAGGCACCAAAACACTGAACTAGCCTCCTCCACTGGCGTCTCTTTGCTCTTTCTCGTCTGTTCCTTTGGCAGGCTACCTGTGGTGTTTGAATGAGGGAGACTGAGAGTGAGCTTGCCAATCCACGTCATCCTCCCTCCTTTATTACATAGGGATCCCAAGCACCTAAGAAAAGGAAAATAAGATAAATGCATACGGAGGAGGCTAACACTGATCTACAATCTTGCCCTTGTCAACAGAATAGCACAGTCCTTTTAACACCCCTTCCCCATTCAATGTTGGGGTGTGGTTTCCTTTCTGTCCCCTTCAGATCATCATTAACAAGCAACATTGATCAAGGGTTCTGATTATAGACAGTATTTCTTTGCTTAAAATTATAGCATCGTGTAAAGACTTGACAACGATGGCCCTTTCTACCTTGGGCGTAATGTTTTCCCATTTCAGACTACGTGCCTTTCCCTAGAGTATCATTATTTTGTTAAACGGTTGCATACGAGAAGACACATGAATATGGATACAACTCAAACAAAGAATCTTGTTCTCAAGAAAAAGACATGTGGTCTGAAATGAGAAAACATTATGCCATAGCTAAGAGGGTTTATTGAATCTAGTATCTACTGTTGTGTGTGCGACTTGTACAATAATCAGATCGAGTAGATCGATATCACATATAACTGTAAAAAAAAGAATAAATAACGATACGGTTGTGCTGTTTAGTGGCCAGGGTGATGCCCTGTGAAAGCATTTTTCATTGGATGAAGAATAACTTCGTGCGCTGTGATTGATTCAAAGTATAGACCGTGACTTTTCAACCGTGTATAAGAAGATAATATTTTACATGCTGTATGATGTTTCCAGTGGCGACCAAAAACGTTTTAATTTTTGAAAATGTTTGAATATTATACCATATATAATGTAGTTATTCAGAGCCCACGCTTTTTATTTGGTGTTAATTAGTCAGTCAAAAGATAAGAAGTTCCTTCTAAATGCATGAATGTATGTGAGAGTAAATCCCATTTAGCCAACTCTCCCTAGTAATGAAAAACCAGATGCATGACCTATACAATAGCTTCTTGTATGGTTTAAAAGAAAGCACAATTTTCTGTTCAAGTGCAATTTCTGATTGTTTTACATTTCATGTTATCTTTTTTTTTTTTCTTTTTTTTTTTTTGTTTGTGTAAAAATCTTCTTTAATGCTGTAAAAATCATTAGCTCTCGTCTCTCTTGTTTGTGTGTTTTTCATGCTCCTGCACTGGTGCTGGGTTTGTTAGCTATTTTGTTTTTCTTTTCATCACTTAGGAAACATTACGCCAGCATGAAGCAGACAAGGTTAGACAACTGTACTAAATGTTGCACATTTTATCAGTACTGAATTTATCTTTTCCGCTAAAAATCTTTGGTTTAAAATATCTGGCTAAAAAAATAAATAAATAAAACAATTCGTGAGCACAAAATAAAAGATTTTAAAGCATGAAAAATGTTAATAAATATTTAGCTAAAAATATGTCAGCTCGTGTAAAATCGTTTCCATTGTTCATTCGTTGAGGAACTAATTTGAACGTAAAATTATATTCGTTGAATTTTTAATTTTAAAACACAGTTTAACAACATAGGTGTAAAATTATCATGAATGTTTAATTATTTTTCGAAGAAAATAAAGTATAGATCTTTCCCTAATTCGCTTGTCAAGAATGACCACAGGTTCAAGTCGAGACTGGGACTTTTCTTTCCATAGATTTACTACATTGTCTACTCCAGCCGGCCTCACCTTAAATCTAATTTTTCTGTGGTCATTCAAACGAATTCGCGAAAGATATATCGTAGGAAAGAGTGAAAGCTAATATAATTGATAATTAATATAAAATAAATCGAAAAATAAGGTTTTTCTTAAAGCTTTAATTATTTACATCGAAGAAATCCTACATAGGGTCTAATATAATTGATAATGAACATAAAATACATTGAAATTTAGTGTACAAATAAATTATAGATGATAAAAGCAAGAAAAAATGCTATTGCTTACAGAAGGCCATAGGAACAAACAGGTCACTTGACCCTAACCCCTTTAAACAAAGTGAAGTTTCATCCTCGAACGTCGAATATAAAAGAAATGGCATTAAAATATAAAATTAGTTATTTGTAACTAAAACATAATTAAATGGTAAATGAAAAGGTTGTGAAATAAACCCTAGAAAAATACTTACCAACTCATTCAAACAAAGGCATTTAAAGATCACTGTAGCAACTTCAATAGACCTTTTCGGCTTGGGCGTAATGTTTTCCCATTTCAGACCACGTGTCATTCCCCAGAGTATCATTTCATTGTTTAACGGTTGCGCATAAGAAGACACATGAATATGGATACAACTCAAACAAAGAATCTTATTCTCAAGAGAATGACACGTGGTCTGAAATGGGAAAACATTACGCCCAAGGTAAATAGGTCTATTCTCTCTTACGTCTGATTTTCACTATCAACGCAAGCACAAGGAAAAGGAATTTTTTTTGTTCTTGTGCTTGTGGTTGTACTACTTTCACAACGAAATAAGGACTGCAGTAATATGAGCAACAAAATCGTGCAGCTTGTTGTGCAAAATTGTTGCGTTGCAAGTTGCAGAGAGAATGCTGCTCGTATTACTATTCCTGCAACAAGCTCTCTCACTCTATGCAGCAATGAAATTTTGTTGCGCGCGGAGTGGTATTACTTATTCTAAGCATTTTACTCTGTAACTTGCAATGCAACCGCAATGTTGTTTCTGATTGTTACTTATTTGTTGCCCGTATTACCACACCTTTATGCTTGCGCTTTCGTTGCCGGAGCCCGTTTTCACAACGAAATAAGGACCCCCGTTCTGGTGCTTGCTTCGCTAGTGAAAATCAGACTTTATGGGTTTCTGAAGTTTTATTTATTTTTCATAAAGGAACATAAGAAATCTCAGATGTACCAACTGGAGAGAGAGATGATGGACTTGAATGACGAACAGCAAATCTTAGCCAACAGAGCTTCTAAGACGCACAATGATCTGGTTAACAGAATAAGAGAGGTCAGTTCTTTATTTTTCGTAGTGTTACTGGGAGTGTGGCTAATGTTTAAGTATACAACACACTACACACACTACAACTACATTATATTCTAAGCACACAGCTCTAAACTCTTATGTATTTTTTATCAGTGAATGGAGGAAGGTTGCATAGCCACGTTTAAAAACATGTAACGGGCTACAAAATCGGAAATACAATTTTCAAAATATTGTGAATTAAATTTCTTCGAACATTCTTTGGTTATTTCCATCCTCAATCTTCTCTAATGTCATTCGCTCATTTTCTTGGATTTGAATGACTGCGCAACCATGGGTAAAAGTCAAGTTTGTTTTTCCATGTTTATTTTCTCGTCAACAGGCTGAAGCGAATATGGATGATGACATTCTGTGGCAGCAAAACAAACAAGACCTTGTAAGACAAAACTGGACGTCCGCACTTGCCGCAGGTATTGGACTACGTGCTAAACGTTTAATACACAGATAGAATGCCGTTTTACATGGTACAATTTTTCCTCGCACCCGTCTCGCGCAACATGCTTACACCAAGTTTTGAGAGACTGCCATTTACAGTCCTAAGGAAGTTGTGTAGTCGATTTACACGAAACGATTCTTGTCGTTAGTATGTTGCGCGCGACAGTCGTGAGGAAAAATTTACCGTTTAAATCGGCCTTAAAAATGGCGTAACCTTGTGCGTCCACATTAGTAGTGTTTTTATTCTGCCCTCAGTCATATATTACCCAGCAGAATTTCCTAGGGAATAAAGCGCGCAAATGTTTTGCATCTCGACGTATGTTTCCCTTCAGAGCCCACTGGTTGTGAGGAGGCCGTCAGGCACATCTAGCAAAGAGCATGAGTCTTTTACCTCCTCGCGCACATGAAGCAGCTATACAAAATACGTACATAACTTTATTTAAACACTGAAGAAATCATCAGGCTAGAAAATCATTAAGACAAAAGTAAAAATACTGTTTCACATTATAAGCTTTGTCAGCTAAGCTACTTGCGTTCCTGTCCGCGCACTGAATACTGCAATATTAATGGCCCTGTTTTGTTTCTTTAGAAGAGCAGAATAGCAAAGATACAGTTGCCATGATCCTTCAGATCAATGAAAGGTAATCAACGGAGCACTAATTTATACTTAAACCATGCAAAATCCACGGGAGGGTCTGGAGGAGGGGTTAAAACCACCCCCTCACTCACCTCCCCCCCCTCCCCCTAACCCAACAAACACAATTCGTTTGGTTCAATCTAAGTCCAATCACCACTACCACCACCACCACACATTTTGTAGGGTACTCGAACATCCTTATTGAGATTTAACTTTATGATTTTAGGGCTAGAGATAAAGAAGCTATTCTGGATGAGTTGGAAAATGAAAGGTTAGATATCAACAACACTTATCAACACTACCAATCGATCGCAAGAAAACCAAAATCTTCCATTGACTTCTCTTTGCTGCTTGCGTCACTTTCTTTTTCTTTTTTTTTCTTTCCTTTTTTGTTTTGTTTTGTTTGTTGCTGCTTGTGTCGCCTTCTTTTCATAGCGAGAACATGTATTAGCTTGGAGTTGCATCTGCTTGAGTCGGCTTGGGTCTCTAGTGAGAACCAGGCTAAAGAAACGAGTTGACGATTAATCCAAGCGCTATTGTCTTTCGTCCATTCTTTTCCAATTCCTAATATTTATTCTAATATCTGTTTCTAATTGACCTTTGTGTGTTTTTCATTTTTCGTTTTAAGAATAAAAACGGATCACTTAGTGCAAGTGACTACAGAAGAATCTGAAAAACTGAGGAAAGAAGAAGTACTGGGTAAATATAGATAACTCAAACCAGTATTATATCAGATGAACAAAAGATGATGATGATGACTGATGATGATAATGATGACGATAATTATTATGTTGATTACATGATCAAACCAGTATTAGAAAAAAACCTACTAATGGTCTATCACCAATCGAGCCCTGTGATTGGCTGAGCTACTAGGGGTCTATTAGTGATAGACCTCTAGTAGCGAAAAGCGCCGGTTTTGAAAACCAAAAAATATATATTTAAAGCAAAATCCAAAACTTTTTGCATCCTTTTATAGGACCGATTAGTAGGTTTTTACTAAAACAATTAGACCTCTCGCCCTCATGGCCTACGAGTCAATAGCCCATTCGGCCTTCGGCCTCATGGGCTATTGACTCGTAGACCATTCGGACTCGAGGACTAATTGTTAATTATATCAGATGATCAAAAGATGACTATGATGATGGCGATAATAATGATTGTGATTAAATGATCATGGCGATGGTGAAGATGATGATGGTGGTGATTAAGTGATGATTACATATGATAAATGATGACAATGATAGTGGTGATGGTAATGATGACGATGATGGTGTTTACATATGATAAATGATGACAATGATAATGGTGATGGTAATGATGACGATGATGGTGTTTACATATGATAAATGATGACAATGATAATGGTGATGGTAATGATGACGATGATGGTGTTTGCGATGATGATGATGGCGATGGCAATGATGACATGATGAAAACGACGAAGATGATAATAACAATTTCGTATAACCACTATTTTCCTTTTTTATTAACAGCGTCCATGGCGCGATTGCTAGCGTTTCAAGAAAATCAAGATCGAATCATTCACGAATACCAGTCATCCCGTGATAACATTGCCAAGATGTCCATGAAACGGTAAGCACATTTGGTATCATCAGGGGGAGCTGTAAGAGGATTAATCGACAGAAGAATGGAGAGAGGGTTGGGGGTACGACTCTGTGATACATTGTTTTGTCAGACTGATTTTGACAAGTTTATATGTCAAAGGTTCTGGATGCATGTGTCCAGCTCACGGATAACAACATCAGAAACAGGGGCGTAGCGAGGACCCAGGATCTGGGGGGCACCTAGAATGAAAACTCATTACCAAACATTGGGGAGGGGGGGACGTGCCCACCATCCTCCCTACGCTAGTGAAATTTCCATTATCCGTCAAACAAAAAAGGCTCGACCCGAATCAGTTTTTTTGGCAAAATATGCAACAATTTTTCATCCTTGATTTCTCCAGAGAGGCTGCAGAAGATGATGCTGTTTGGAACACTCTCGACGAGCAAGACAAAGATCGTAGAGCCTTAAAAACACAAATATCCAATCAGGTGAGCCCAAACAGATCGCGGAACGTTAAAGCAGTCGTAGTAGTGCGCTCATCTTTCGCCTCCGGGGGCTCGGGTTTCTGTTTCTAGATCCCTTTCAGCACATCGGAATGCAGCTCAATTTTGAGGACAGGTTAGACACTGCTAAAAGTAGAAACGCGCTCAACCTTTCGACGTCGCGCGCGCGAAGCATCTCACCGCGCACGAGCAACGTCGCACGTGTGGTCACCCGATGCCATCTAGTTTCTTTGACGTCGCATGCAACATTATTGTCCTTGTAAATTAAGCAGAAAAAAATCGAGATTTTCCCTGTTTTGGCTACTGAAATAGTACTGTAATCATAATGTTGCAAGCAATGTTGCACGAAATGGGTTGCAACGTTATCTGAGCCTTCAGCCTTAAGCTTTCCCTGTCATGCGTACATTTAAGTTCCACTTATTTTATTTTTAGTATTTTGAATCAGTACTCACTGTAGATGTATGTATTTTCTCTTATCGTTGACAGGAGCATACTCAGATGCAAGCTATCCAAGCACTGCAGTTACAAAAAGATGCTAAACACTGTCGTCTAGCAGGCCAGGTTTTTAAATTACTTTTTATTTTTATTTTTAAGAAAAACTTTTTTTTTTTAATTTTTATCGATACCTCAAAACAACCTCAGTCAAAACTCTTATATATTTGTTTTTTCTAGATTAAAATGTTAGAGGATCAGTTAGCTCATTTGACGATGCTAGAAGTTGATAAACGAGAAGAAAGACAAGATTGTGAGGAGGTAAATTATCATTCCTCGTAAGGTATTTTGAAAAAAATATTCGCAACCATGAGTTGAAAAAGTATATAATATATATTAGTTATACAATGGTTTCGAGTGGCATACCGTGGAATATCCCACGAGTCACTTGTAGTTTCTAGTATGCACACGAGCCTTTAGATAACCAAATGGGTTAATACGTCACCCTCTTTAAATAAAGTTTATTGTATTGTATTGTATAGCTTAGACCAGATCAACCCTCATCATTAAGGGGTTTTTCTCTTCCGTGAGGATCGCTGCACACGCACTATTACTACATTTCTGTTTACAACACACAACACTCAACTCAGATGTGGATTTTTACGGAGGGAGGAAAACCAGAGAACCTGGAGAAAAACCCTCGTGGCAAGGGAGAGAACAACACATCAAACAAACTCAACTCACGTGTGTGGCTCAGTAACCCTTATTGTTCCAACCTTCTTTTTAAGATGAGAATAAATCAAATCTCAGTTATGTGTTGGATATTTATTAACGTATTTTATATCTCTTATTAGTTGGTTTTGAATAGACGACGAAGCGACTTGTCAACACTTCTTGGTCAGCTGATTATCGAACAAGAGAAGAGAGAGAATGAATTGATGGAGAGACTGGTAAGAACTTGACGAACGAACCAATCGGTGAACGAACGAACGAACAAACGAACGAATGAATAAATGAAGGAAGGAAGGAAGGAAGGAAGGAAGGAAGGAAGGAAGGAAGGAAGGAAGGAAGGAAGGAAGGAAGGAAGGAAGGAAGGAAGGAAGGAAGGAAGGAAGGAAGGAAGGAAGGAAGGAAGGAAGGAATGAATGAATGAATGAATACACAGATAGAAAGACAGACAGACAGTCGTGCAAGCAAAAATATGTTATGCTTATCAGAAGACTACAGTACAGTATATGGATATTAATGTTCTTTGTAACATTGTTTAGAATGAAATGGAAAGAAGACGAGAGACTGATGTTCAAGATTATTGGTTGATTCAATACCAACGTATGCTGGACAACAAACCAGCAAGTTTACTAGAAAGGGTAAGACTAAAAGAGGACTTACTAATATCTGTATGGCACTCTATCAACCCTGGCTGCATCCCCCCCCCCCCCCCCTTCCAAGAAGAAAATGTGGAAGGGAACACTTAATTTTTTTTAGATAAAATAACTGTTCTAAATTTCGCGTTCTGATTGGTTGGGGGCGCGTGCATTATGAAAGCGCAAAGCACCCGCGCGCACTTTCTATGTCGTCCATCGTTACCGAAATATCAGCTACTCTAATATTTCTTTTTGAAATCAGGAATGTGATCCAGAGGTTGCAGAAGCACTAAAAGAAGCTGATGCAGAAGATTTCATAGCACTCTTTGCACGCCATCACATAACATGGAAGATGTTAACAACAATGACAACAGAAGAATTGAGAGAGGTATGACAATATGTTCCTTAGTTTATGCGTGTGATCCTATCCTATCCCAGCCCGCCCCATCCCATCCCATCCCATCCCATCCCATCCCATCCCATCCCATCCCATCCCATCCCATCCCATCCCATCCCATCCCATCCCATCCCATCCCATCCCATCCCATCCCATCCCATCCCATCCCATCCCATCCCATCCCATCCCATCCCATCCCATCCCATCCCATCCCATCCCATCACACCACACACATCACATCACATCACATCACATCACATCACATCACATCACATCACATCACATCACATCACATCACATCACATCCCATTGCATTCCATTGCATCCCATCCCATCCCATCCTATCCTATCCCATCCTATCCCATTCTATCCCATCCTATCCTATCCCATCTTTCATAAACAACTCCAACACTACACTAGCCTATCCCATTCCATCCCATCCCATCCCAACCCACTCTATCCCATCTCATCCCATTCCACTTCCTTTCCTGTTCTCTTGTTCACCTCACACTTGTCCTGGGGAAGCTTGGCTTTTCATTTATACCCTTGTCTTATGTTCATATTTTTTCTTTGTAGATGGGGGTTCGAGAACTTGGAATTCGAAAGGCTATTTTAGATACAGTGGAGGCTCGTTTACGCGTAGATGAAGCAGCCCAGAAAAAAGAGAAAGAATTGGAAAAGCCAACAGTACGTTACTGCGATATACTACCATTCATCACTTTCCTTACACCGGTTCGCTGACCAAACACAAAGCATCCAGTCGAGGTTTCAAGGTTCAAATTTGAAAAAAATGTTGAAACTACCTTGCAGCCTCGATCGAATGCTTTGTATGTCACCAGTGAACCGATGTATGGAAAGTGGTGAATTCTGAAACTATCCTTTTTCTGCTGTTGTCTGTGCTCCGCTTAGTAATACAGCACACAGAGAGTGACGAATGCACGAAAAAAGTGTGAGGGAGGAGAAGCATGAGTAGTAGGCGAATGCTTCTATAGAAAAAATAAGTTGTAGTTTATCAATGCTGTAAAAAAAAAATTTTTACTTATACTTCTTTGCAAAGAAGTGCGCGCGTGGATGGCGTCAGCACCGTGCTCCATTCACTGATACAACACAGTTCTCGACCAATAAGAACGTGCGTAGCGAGGTAACTATATAATAGATAAATGACATTAACAAATCATCGTATTTACTCGATAGGAGCCTGAACCTAGTCATCCCCAGCCCTCTGCCCCATTAGAGACCCCTGTTCTTAAGCCTTCGGGACCATCGATGTATACAGAATGTGTTATATGTATGGATAAAAAGGTGAGTCAATGCAGCACGTTTTATATCATGTGGATGAGAGTTAAATTATAACATAGTGCGCTGAAGGAATATAAGAAGTAAACACTGCCCGTCATGTGCTACCAACCAGAGAGTATTCCATTGCTTGGTACCGAATCTCATTATCAGCCTACAATGACAGGCAAACATTACCCGTCATGTGCTATCAACCAGAGAGTATTCTATTCCTTGGTATCAATAAGCTGAATGAATCTTGTCATCAGCCGCGAATGCAAAGAGTGTTCTATCTAATGGAGATTCCTCGTAACCCTCGAAACTCACATCCCCAGGGACCGCGTGAGGGGAGGGGCTGGCTTTTTCCCTTTACCCATACTAGTCTCTTATATAGCCCCACCACTTTTTAGGGTGCTCCGTGGTCCATGATCCCTATTCACGTCACTGTTATCCACTTCTAAATGCATTGATTATTGGTTCATTTCCAGTCTGACGTTGTCCTCCTGAACTGTGGTCACGTATGCTGTTGCTTCGCCTGTTCTTCCACTCTACAATCCTGTCCAATATGTCGCAGTCCTGTTGCTCAGCGCGTCAAGATCTACCTTGCCTGACCTGTTGGGTGTCCTGTGGTATTCAGGTTCACGTAGGGGACAGAAATTTAATCGACCAATCATAAAATGCCAAACTAAATTGCGCGCAACATTGCAGGCAGTTGCTGAAGTAGAATCGTTTTTTGCCCCAGCACCATGGCATGCAACAAATTGCGTCGTGTGACATGGCTCGCAACATCGATTGCCTGCAAACTTGTGTAGTGTTGCACCGTGTGTCCGTAGCTTAAGCTGACGTCTTTAGGGTCGTCACGATACACTTGACAGTGAAGCGTTGCGTGACGACCCTATCGACATCTAAACTCTGGTTAGCCATTCAGAGTGCTTGGTCACGTTAATATTATTCTTGACAAAACAGGGCGCGGAAATTTTGCAAAATTTATTCAATATTATTAAAGGTTTGCGGACCAAGGAAACCCTTTCGAAAAACAAATACTTCAGTAAATAATATATCTAAAAAGATAATAACCAGGAAAAAAAGTCCGCGGAAAATGTATTCATTTTCCACCTTTTAAGCGATCAACCTGTTTTTATTTGCAACTTGAAAATTCCCCGATGTAGACTTCCTTAACAGAGTATCTACGGTACTCTGATAGCAAGGCAATCTTCATTTGTACTTGCCTTGGTTACTGTTTGGTGTCTTCTTTTGGTTAACTTGGCCAAGCGAGGATTAATAGCCAGTGTGATATCCCCAAAGGAAGGGGGTGCTAATCCTTGCTCGGCCCAATTCAGAACCAAACCAAACAGTAATCAGGGCAAATACAGGGGCTGCTTGTAGTCTGAGAAAGTGGGTGATTTTACTGTGGCCCAGCCCTGAACATGTTTCTCTTGGTGGGGCAACCTTTACTACCCCCTACGGTTGCTTCCCAAAACATTTAGGTATCTAAAATGTGAAACTTTATATGGGTGTGACAACCCCTACCAACCCCCCCCCCCCCCCAAGTACTCCCCCCCCCCCCCCCCATCAAGTACTCTCTAGCCCCTAGGGGCTTTACAGTGAGAAATAGACCACCTTGATTTTCCAATTATTGTGAATTTATCAATACCATAAATGATATGTATTCTCGCAGTCATTTATTCTAATATTTCAGCTAGGATTCATGACTCATTGTAATTTAAAGTTGTCATAATATTTACATCCTTAAAGAGATGTTTCGGTCTAAACAAAGTCAGTGTAAAATCATGTCAAATTTAAATATTGCAAGTCAGAGGCAACTTTAAATTAAAATGAATCTCAGCCATAATGCAAAATGTTGTAACATTCATAATTTATATTTTAATATTCATAAAATAATCTCAACGAATTTTATCTTCAATTATGTAAGAGCTTATAATCACAAGTATATAATGCTAGCGCCTTGTGGTTTGTGACGCTGTGCAGAAATATAGAGACCAATGGCCTTGTATTTAGTCATAAATGTAATAGCACAATAAAATGTATCTTTTTGTAGATAACTTCCTATTTGTCTTGCCAATGCGCCGAATGTAATAATGGGCGATATTGATTTTAAGAAATAAAAACTAATCTTTAAAAATGAGCACCAACATCAGAAAGAGCAAGCAGAAATATATGTATTTTTGGAAAGTTTTATTGCATTCGGCGTATAGTGATGATCACCGACCCATAGAGAGAGTGGAGATAGTTTATAGAAAAGCGTGGATATAGACCAGGTCACACCGTTTTCCGGAAAGCGCGGTCAACATTTTTTTATTGCGGTAATTGCTAGTAGTCAAATTAAATGGGAAATAATCAAATATCTGCAATAAATGTTCATAACAGAAGACGATATAACTACAAGCTTGACACATGCATCAATTCACTTCATTTTCGAGAAAAAATATCTTATTAAATATTTAGAATATCAATTTCCATTTTCTGAGGCCCAACCCAAACACGATGACGTTTTATTGGTTTCGGATTCTGTTCAATCTTGAATGGTGGTCGGAATTAGAATTTTCGTAATTGACTGGAGGCAAAAAATACTTAGTGCCTAGAAGGTAAAATCGTTAGAAAAAAGATAAGAGCTACGTACATTTTATTTGCGCGTTTTTGTTGCTTAGGTGATAAGGAAAGCTCCATACGTTAAAACAAATGATCGCTGTGGTTTTCAGCGACCGAGTGAGTCAGAAGACTGAGAACTACTTATGAGTCAGCAGTATGTCCAGTCAGCAGATTTACCCCATCCATTGAAAAAGAAAAACTTTTGAAAATATTTTTAGAAATTTATGTCATAAAAACCTCTTATTTCTCATTCCTTTTTCACCTATTTCCCTTCCAAATATCTACCACGGCATCTTTAGACAATGCACTTTAAGTTAAGTGCTGTTTTACGTGGCCACGAGCTCGATATTCGCGCCGTTTGCCCGGCAAATTTCCCTGATGGAGGGATTTTATCGGCTTCTCGTGACAGGACGACTCGTCTTTGGGTTCGTGATCAAGAATCAAATACTTACTCTGAAGGACTCGTACTGGCTGGACATAAGAACTTTATCTCTGCTGTATGTGCTCTGCCTGCTACTGAAGCCTATCCCCACGGTAAGGAGACAAATTATACTGAATTAATTATTGTTAAATTATGAACTTGTGTTACGTGTCATGGCCGACAACTGTCAATGAAGGAAAGCGAGGAATAAAGAATTTCAAACACATTTTTCACTTTTCATAACGGAGGAATTAAGATTAGATAAGTATTGTACTTGACTCGCCTTTTTTGTAAAAATAAAGTGATGAAATTAGTCTTTCTCCAACCAACCCTTATCGCTTTAAAACAAAGTGAGTCCAGGATCTTTTAATTCAGTAAAGTGAGAACAATTATAATATTTTACTGTAAGACATGTACAGATACTTGTAGATCATATTACTGCCATTTTCATAAACATGCGAACTTGTTAGCTGCGAGCTGCACACTGACATTTGGTTTTTCATGCCCTGCTGTCAATCAAAAATAATCAGTCGGTACCTTATATATTTTTGACTGGCGACAGTGAAAAAAACAAATTCACATTGGCAACTAGCAACTACCGTGTTTGCAGAATACTGAGAATACAGTAGCAGTAATGATTCAGAATCACTGAATTCAGGATATCTAACATAGTACGATATTGCTCACAATTATTTACCTACAGGTCTAATCGCCACTGGTGGTCATGACAATGCAATACTGATTTGGAATTTGGAATCTACAGGTATGGGGATGTAATTGGCATTTAGATTTAGTCTTCTCTTCATTCATTCCATCCCATCCATCCAGTCTTCCAACCTTCTCATCTACTGTATCTATTCATTCTTTTATTTATCCACCATCCCAATCTGTTCATCCATCCAAGCATCCATATTTACTCATCCATTCATTCATCTACTCAGACATTTCAACAGCTTGTTGTGAAATCGGTTTTTCACTATACTGCCAATCAAAAAATATAAAAGGTACTGACTGGTCTTAAGTTTTGATAGACAGCAACAAAAAAACAATTTCACATCAAGCTGCTAAAATGTCAGAGTTTGCAAAATTCTGAGAACCACAATAAATATGTGTTGTTGCAGAACCATTGCACACTCTCACTGGTCATACTGGTGCAGTATGCAGCCTGGTTGCCGGCAAGTTTGGAACTCTTTTATCTGGATCATGGGACAAGTATGCATTATAAACTTTCATCTCTATATGCTTTTTGTTTGAATTAGATATGTCAAAATGTTTGTCGGGAAAATCTGATATATTGATATATATTGATATATTGGTTGCCTTTGAAACATTGGTTATTGGTTCAAAATGTTGGAGCAACATCCGTCTTGACATTACCAATTTGTTTGTTTTAATAGTACTGCTAAAGTTTGGATCAGTAACAAGTGTGTTATGACATTACAAGGCCATGAAGCTGCTGTCTGGGCAGTGGATCTAATGCCAGAACATGGATTAATGCTTACAGGTAAAAACATTATCACAGTTTGTAACAATTCTATATTTATTTTGTACTGAAGGTTACCAATTTCTTAAAGTGCTTTACATATTTCTGCAACCTACAGACTCCAGACATCTGGCATTTTGGCTTTGGTCAATCAAATTTACAAGTTCATTTGATTACAAGCGATGAAGAAATTCTTCTGTGAAAA
This sequence comes from Anthopleura xanthogrammica, assembly GCA_964019055.1. Classification (NCBI taxonomy): domain Eukaryota; kingdom Metazoa; phylum Cnidaria; class Anthozoa; order Actiniaria; family Actiniidae; genus Anthopleura; species Anthopleura xanthogrammica. Next base: position 4,036,847 of record OZ025216.1, on the reverse strand, counting down.
TGGCTGTCTAGGCACAGGATTTTCGTTATTGCTCAATCAGAATGAACTTGACCCTTTGTAAGTGTGATTGGCGGAAGCAAAGATGCCAAACGTCAAGAATCATTAGGTTGCAGAAATATGAAAAGTGTATAACATGTCTGGTGTTCACAACTAGATGCAATAAAACTTATAATATAAAATAAATAATTTATAAAATGTTTCAGGGTCAGCAGATAAGACCATCAAGATGTGGAGGGCCGGATCTTGTGAGAAGACATTTTCAGGGCACACAGACTGTGTCAGGGGTCTTGCTGTTTTGTCAATGTTGGAATTTTTATCTTGTTCTAATGACTGGTGAGGAAATAAATAGTTTTGAAATAAATAAATTGAAGTATAAAATTTAGAGCCTGGTAAGTCTAAATAAACCATAACTAAACTGTACTGTATATGTGTTACTTTTCAGTACTATTAGAAGATGGCTGAGCACAGGAGAATGTCTGCAAGTCTACACTGGACATTCAAGTTTTATTTATAAGTAAGCAGCTGAAAATATATGAATTGAATGGATGGATGGATGGATGGATGAATGAATGACTGAATGAATGGATGGATGGGTACAAATGTAAATGAATGAATGGATGGATGGATGGCTGAATGAATGGATGGATGGATGGATGGATGAATTGAATGAATGGATAGATGGGTGAATGAATGAGTGAATGGATGAATGAATGAAGGAATGGATGGATGGATGAATTGATGGATGGGTGAATGAATGAGTGAATGAATGAATGAAGGGATAAATAGGATTTAGCAGTGGCATTTCCACAGAGTGGCTCTTCAACCACTGAAATTTAAATTCAATTGGAATTTAGAAGTTGATTTTTGTGGAGGGAGAAAAACTGGAGAACCCAGAGAAAAACCCTCGAAGCACAGGAGAGAACCAACAAACAGTGCTACTATCATATGACATGTATCAGCAACTTATGAATAAAGTCCAAAGAATTTCACAGCCTTTAGGTTAACAGGAAATACTATACCTAAGTTGTTGTCTAACTTACTGTAATTTTCTTTCCTTTCTTTGCCTTCCACAGTCTCTCTGTGTTGCAAGATAACAGTGGTAGATTTGCTTCTGTAGGAGAAGACAGAACGCTACGGATATGGGAGGGTAAGTTACTTGATGTATAATTTATTGATCAGTGGTGAGCAATCATTTAATTTGACTCTGCCTTATGAATCAGCAAGGCCATAAAAATCCTAATTTGCAAAAAAGCCATTAAGCTTAAAAATTTAAAAATTATCCTCTTTTTACAAGGGTAGCACTTAAGGTATCAGGATACCTTTGAGACCTTTGAGAGCACTTAATGCATGAGCCAGCAGGAAGTTGTCTAATGTAGTGTGGTAGAATGTCACTTTGAACCCAAAAATTCTTTTTGCGTTCCAAAACAGACAATTTTGAAATTGTGAGGTAGTGCATATAGGGGTCCAAATTCCCTCCTGATGCCTAATTGCCAGAATCTAACAAACCTTTTTCCATGATTAAAATTTTAATTTGAATTAGATTTTAGAAGTTGATTTTTGTGGGGGAGGGGGACGGAGGAGGAAAACCAGAAAATCCAAAGAAAAACCCTTAAGTAGAGGATAGAATCAACAAGCAACTCTACTCACATTTGATGGCAAGTCTGGGGGTGGAACCCACGACCGCAGCAGTTGGAGGTGGAACATTAGCAGTACACACCACCTGCATGTGTTTCCCAATATTAACATCAATTATTTTATTATTTTATGATATTTTTTATAATCATAATTACTGTAGGTGCTGAATGTAGTCAGACAATAGCATTACCAGCCCAGTCAGTATGGTGTGTAACATGTCTTGCTAATGGGGATATTGTCACAGGATCTAGGTAAGTATTGATATTAGTGTTGATGTAATTACATCATTCCTTTATTTGTTGGCTGATGTTTTATTTTCACATATCCTTTTAGTGATGGTGTAGGCCGTGTTTTTACTAGTCAAGCAGAAAGAATTGCTTCTCCAGAAGAAATCAAGGTAGGTTTTATATACTGGGGGATGGGGTTCTCCTATATAGTAAGGGCTGGGATGTTTGTCAAAAAAAAAATTTAGCCTCTAGAATAGAGATTTTTTTCTTGGTCCTGGTTTAATGTTAGCCCTAAAAGATACCTCTTTGAGATACAAGATAAACCACTTAAAACAAAAATTATTGTGGTTACTGTTCGTAACTGATACCACCCTTTGTTACATTGAAGTACCCCCTTGGTTACTACATGAGGTTAGAAGAAGGAATTTCAGGAAAAAAATTTAAAAACCCCAATGATAGTTTTACATTTTTTGCTATTGTTTCTGAGGGTATTTTTGATATTTAGTTGTTTGAGGAAGAAGTAGCAAAGCAAGCAATACCAGCACAAGCCAGGTAAGATGACTGAGAAAGCAGAATTCCACAACTACTATTAGACATCAAGTACTTGTATTCTTCTTTAAGAAATATATCAAATAACCTACAAGGTCTTTTCATGTGTTTTCAATCTTAATCCTGAAGGAGTGTTTCTGAATGATGCATTCTGGTCTTATTTGGGTACAGACAACACCACATACAGCTGTACAGTAAAGCATAATCCTTGTTGAACAAAAACTGTTGTTACCCAAGTTTGACTAGAATGTACTATGCTTTCAATTATGTTCTTTGTGTTCTAACTCCAATTCGATCTGTGAATTAGCCATGCCCTGACTTAGATCAGCCCAGAGGTTGTTTCAGGGTTCAATAAAAGGTTTTCAGTTTTACCTTACTTGAACATATCTTGAATGTATTCCATTTCAGTGGACAGATTGGTGATATCAAGCTTGAGCAGTTGCCTGGGCCAGAAGCTCTCCTTAGACCTGGTAAAGAAATTGCTAAAAATAGTTTAAATATTATTTTCTTCAAAAAGACCAATGAATTACCAATTACAGTATAGTACCTCTATTATGTCCAGACAACTTTGGGGCCTTCGGGACCTACAGGACCTTGACCTAGGGTGGATATGATCCCTCCTTCCCATATTCAGTACATTCGTATTTTGCATATCTTAAGGGGAGGGGAGGGATGGATGGATATGTTGAGGTTGTGGGGAGTGACCTCCCCTTGAGGGGAAATCTTGGATATGCCCCAGCCATTGGGAAAACTTCTCCTTTCTTGTCTCTTTGTGGAATGACCCATAAACGAAACCGAACCCGCAAATTTTGGCCTCAAATTCTGGAACCCATCATCAGGTATCTGGGATCATTGCTTTTATTCCTGACTAATAAAATCCTTGTTTGATTGTTGTCAAGGTAACAAGAGTGGTCAGACTATAATGGTTCGCCGAGGACAAACGGTGGAGTGTCATCAGGTAAGAACTGAGAGGTGATTGGCTTCTTGGTAGCATATGAGCAATCTTTCGTCCTATTTATCAATGATGTTATCTTCTTTTCTTTTTTCAGTGGAATGATATGGAAGGTAAATGGGATAAAGTAAGTTTTGATGTTGCTAATGTCTTATTAGAATAAATGACTTAATAAATGAATGGAAGACGGTACTGTCTTATCCTATGAGTGGGAAACATATAAACGCAACTGACTTACAGCACATATACGGTACGACATGCCGTAACATTGAAATGGCTTCCCATTAGAATGGTTATGATCCCTGAGAAAATAGAATGGTTATCGTATGAGTGTGAAAAATATACAGTACTGACTTACAGACGTACACCATACGATATGCCGTAACATTGAAATGGCTTCCCATTGTCTTCCAGTAATTCATCCAATCACAACGCGTGGTTACGGCTACAGTACGGCTACGAATCGTTTCCCCCTCCTACGATAACCGCTCTACTGGTCATCATGATCCTTTTTCTTTCTCTAAAGATGTTTGGTTTGGTTTCTGATCTCATTATACACGTGTCACTTGTCTTTTTTTAGGTCGGAGAGGTAGTCGGTGCTCCAGGTACAGAGTCGGGCTCCAGCTCCAACAAATCCATGTACAAAGGAAAGGTAAAGTCCTTCATAGTGTCTTGTATCTACCTGGTTATCTGTCCGTCTTTTCTAAATAAAGAAATAAAAAAATCAATTTTGTTTCTAGAGGATAACACTTGACAGTAATTCAATTCGTGGTCCTCTTTTAACGCCTCTAGTTGATTAGGGATGGGACCGCCATTAACGTGGTCATCCGAGCCACGTGAAGGTCTAACCATTTGAAGATGTTATTACAAAGGCAGCACCTTCTCCTCAATTATTATAAAACCCTGAGTGTTGGTGCGACCGCCGGGGCTTGTACCCACGACCTCCCGCATGAAAGTCCGGTGCTCAACCGAGTCAACTGGGTGACAGCTTCTAATTTGTGAATCTTATTTCTTTTTACCCAGGAATATGATATCATCTTCAATGTTGAAATAACCGAAGGCAAACCTCCTCTGAAACTCCCATTCAATTATGGAGGTAAGTGAGGGGACCAACCAGACAAACATTGCATTCCAAAAACAACCTCCCGTGAACTGATGGCTTGTCAAATTGTTTTGTGGTAAACTGTTAATCAACGTTATTACTGTAACAAAGCATTGTATATTTGCCCCTACCAAGATGGCCGCCGTATCGTCGAAGTAGTCCATTATTCGTTATGCTTCGATGAAAACTAGATTATGGAACACGCTAACAGTTTGTCCTTCAAACGAGATTCAGTTTCATTTGTTTTATTTGCAGACGATCCGTGGGTTGCTGCGCATAATTTTCTGGGTGAGAATGACTTGAGTCAGTTGTTCTTAGATCAGGTCGTTGACTTCATCCTCAAGAACACTAAAGATGTTACGATTGGCCAAGCAGCTCCTGCATCCAGTGATCCTTTTACAGGTTTGGGGGCTTAGTTGTTTTTTTTCACCTTCTTTTTTATTTTCCTTTCCTTTCCTTTCCTTTCCTTTCCTTTCCTTTCCTTTCCTTTCCTTTCCTTTCCTTTCCTTTCCTTTCCTCCCTGTTCCTCTCTGTTCTTTTCTTCTCTCCTTTTCTGTTCTATTCTTTCCTTCCATTCCTTTTCCTTCCTTTTTACATCTTATCTTATTTTGTGTTGATAGGCGGTAACCGTTATGTTCCCGGGTCGGCATCATATATAGTACCTGGTAACCAGTTGTCCCAGACAGGAGGAGCAGTGGACCCGTTCACAGGTAGCAACATCATCCAACCACTAGTAGTTTTATCCCAGATTTTGTCGCTTCTCTTTAACCTTCGAATGTGAATATTCAGCAGTCATGGAATCCCTTCAGACATGTAAAACAAAGATAATCTAATATTCTCGGTTCTTGTTTTTCATTGCTGTTAGGTGGTGGTAGTTATCGTCCATCGTATGCAGATACGTCGCAGTCAGGACTGGGATCTGGTGGTGCTGCTGACCCATTCACAGGTATGCTTGCACGGCAGTAGTAGTAGCAGCAGCAATAGTAGCAGCAGGAGCAGTGGCAGCAGCAGTAGTAGTAGCAGCAGCAGCAGGACTAGTAGCAGCAGTAGCAGTAGCAGTAGCAGTAGCAGTAGCAGTAGCAGTAGCAGTAGCAGTAGCAGTAGCAGTAGCAGTAGCAGTAGCAGTAGCAGTAGCAGTAGCAGTAGCAGTAGCAGTAGTAGTAGTATACTAGTAACGATGTAACGATGATCATGATGATGATCGGTATTATTACTGTTTCAGGTGGAAACAGTTACAGACCTGCACAATCCACTCAGCCCCAGAAACACAACCCTGCTTCATCCGCTAACCAGTATTTTCCCAAGGTAACCAGAGACTTACATTTATACTTAAGACAAAATCTGTTAGTCTGTAGCAGGAGCAGTATATTTTACACTGCATGGGTTTCGTTAATGAAATAGTATTTCCCGCAAATGATGTTATTTTGAGGTAAATGAAAGTGTTTTCGCGTTGTTGGTCCAACTGTTTGCGCCAATTAAGAGTATGTATATGTTCTGCTTATTTTCTGCAAAAGGTGTATTAATGTTCTGTAATTTCTTTACCATAGAACGATTTCGTAACGTTCGACAAAGCTAATAACAAAGCTATCCTGAGTAAGGTTGAAGAGCTGAACAGTACACTTGATGTGGTAAGTGAAACGGGCGAGTGATTCAGTCAAGACCCTAAATAATGATGAAAATATAACTGAAAGTGATGGCGCTAACATCAACATCATGATTGTCATGATCATCATCACCATCTTCTTCATCATTATCATCACCATCGTCGTCGTCGTCATCATCATCATCATTATTTTCATCATCTTTGTCAACATCATCAACACCATCAACTTCTTCATCATAATCAGCACAATCATCTCCTTCATCAGCATCATCATCATTGCATAGTGTATGGCCCCTTGAACTAATTTCTAATCTGGGAGTCAAAACAAAAGAATTCTTATCTCTCGAGTACTTTAGTCTTTTTAATTTTTTTTTTTTTACAATAAATACATATTTAAATATTTTTCAGTGTTTTGATACCGGTCATGATGATTGTGTTCATTCAATAAATGTTTCACTTTGTATTCTTCCAGGAGCAGAAGCTGGACACTGAAGACTTACAGCATCTAACAGGTAATCAAATACTAAAGAGAACAAATGCGCAGAACAGCTGTCAAAAGTATTTCTAGCCAACTGATTGTCCCAGGGCGTTGGATAGTAAAAAAAGTGCTGTAACTTGCTCTAATCTTGATTGAATGGTTTTAACTTTCGTTGTTTGAGAGCGAAATAGACCTCTTTACCTTGGGCGTAATGTTTTGTCCATTTTAGACAAGTATTTCTAGCCAACTGATTGTCCGTGGGCGTGGGATAGTAGAAAAAGGTGCAGTAACTTGCTGCGCATGTTGATTGAATGGTTTTAACTTTCATTCTTTTTCGTTGTTTGAGAGCGAAATAGACCTCTTTACCTTGGGCGTAATATTTTGTCCATCTTACACCACATATCATTCCCTTGAGTATCATTTCTGTGTTTGGACGAAAATGAAACAGATAATTCTATTCTCAAGAGAATAAAACGGGGTCTGAAATGGGCCAAAAAAACAAAACGCCCAAGCTAAAGAGGTCTATTCGCTGGAGTTGCGGTACCTAAACTTCCTAATATTGAATTTTTATACTCATTACTCTGATAACTATTAAATAGCTTTATCTGTGATAATCTACGTTTTTATTTCTAGATTTATTGAACATGGTATCAGAAATAACGGAGAACAATTCACCCCACGAGAAACAGTTATTAGTGTTGTCTAAAGCATTACAATGGCCAGTTAGTGTACTATTTCCAGGTATGATGTAACTTGGTGTAAAAGAAGACTTTAATATTGATTGAGATGTCTTGAAAATTCACCATGTTAAATAGATCCCTTGCAGCACTTCAGAATGCTGCTCCTTAATCTAGGATAAGACAAAAGTTTCCAATTCTCAGGAGATTGAAATTCTTTTGTTTTGTCCTCAAAATTAAGCTGCTTTGATGTCACGCGAAAAGGGTCGATCTTGCTGGGTTTCAATCACTGACTACCATGTGCTGTCAGCCAGAATGAAATTTATTGAAAACTTGTTATTCAACTGATGAACAATCCGCACGAGACAGGAAATGACGTCAAGTGAAACCCAGCAATTCTCGAGAAAACTGAAAGCTTTATTGTTTTATGCATATTATTAACTATCTTTATATACTTTTCTTCAGTTTTAGATATCCTTCGTCTAGCTGTTCGTCATCCTTTTGTAGCGAATTATTTTTGTGGGAATGGAGAAGTTGAAAATGTTGTCGAAAGATTGCTTCAATTGATAAGGTACATGAAAAGACCTGGTATCCACCCATCCATCTATCCATCCATCCATCCATCCATCCATTTTAAACATCCATCCACCAACCCATTCATTCACCCAGCCACTCATCAATCCGTTCCATCCATTCACCCATCCTATCCATCCACCTACCCACCCACCCACCTATACTTACATCCGTTTACCCACGCATCCATCCCTCCCTCCCTCGACCATCCGTCCGTCCATCCATCCATCCATCCATCCACTCATTTATTTTGTCAGTTATTTCAACTGTGTATCTTTTTTCCTTTGTAGACAAGAATCTCCAGTACCAAACGTCTTACTCGTGTTTAGGACTCTAGCAAATTTATTTCCTTCAAGTGAAGGTTCCATGTCATTACTAAAGTACAGAGAAAAGGTAATATATTAATTTATTACTAATTACTAAACTAGAAATATAATTTTGTCTCTTTTCTTTGCCTAAGCGATATAAAGGTTTGATGCGTCTTGTAATAATACATTGCTCCACAGATCGTAGAAATGATGTTGCCATGGGTTACCAGTAATAACAAGAATATCAAAATTTCATTGTGTACAGTTTTACTCAAGTAAGTGGAACAAATTGTATTTCCTTCCTTCCATCCTCCCTCCCCATCCATTCATCCCCCATCCCTTTCTTCTTGTCTTTCTCTTTTCCACTTTCCTTCTTACGTTTCCTCTTTCCTTCCTTCCTTCCTTCCTTCCTTCCTCTTTCCCCCCTCACCTTGTCCATCCATTCATCCATCCTTCATTGCTATCCTCCCATCTTCCTTCATTCCTAATTTTCGTCCTTTTTCCTCGTTATGGTTTCCATCTTCCCCCTATACCACTTTCCTTCCTTTTTTCTTCCTTCCACACTCCTTTTCAACATCCCATTTTTATCAATTCTATCTCTTTACATTCAAACCTTCTATTCTCACATAACATTTTCCTCTTCTAGCTTTTCGGTTCTTTTCCGTAAATTTCCAGACTTCGGAGCTCAAACGCAGTGCTTTTCAACTTTGACAAATGTGAGTATCCCAGTAACTCTTAAGTCTTATTTCCATGTCTTTATACTTGGAACGTTCAATAACTTCCTTATCACCAAATCTTCAAATTCTTGTCTCTATTCAGATCCTTCAAAGTGAGACAGACAGCGAGGCCAGGTTCCGATCATTGGTTGCTATTGGCAACATGGTATGTGAGTCAAAAAGAAATCAGAAAACGTATTTTTGTTCATAGACCCCTTTCAGCACGTCGGAATGCAGCTTAAAATTTGGAGGACAAAACAGTAGGTTTCAATTCTCAGGAGATTGAAATTCTTTTGTTTTGTTCTCCAAATTGAGCTGCTTTGACGTCACGCGAAAAAGGTCTTTAGAACAGCCAGATAAACATGGTGCATTCTGGAATTGCTTTTGAGTGAGATATCTTACACGAACCCTGTTTGTTTGCATTTATTTTTTCAGATGTTTGATAATACCGACATTATTTCCTATGCCAGTTCTCTTGAACTGGAAGATATTCTGCAGACACTTACTTCTGTACAGGATCCACCAAAAGTAAGTTACCTTTAAGTAGACCTGTTTACCTTGGGCGTAATGTTTTCCCATTTCAGACCACGTGTCATTCTCTTTAAGTTGTATCCATGTGTCTTCTAATGTGCAACCGTTAAACAAAGAAAGGATACTCAAGAGAATGACACATGGTCTGAAATGTGAAAACATGCCAATGTTAAAGAAGTCTGTTGGACGAGAAGCATTTTATGTTGATTGTATAGAAAAATGGAGATTTGGATGAAAAAAAACAGAATTATTAATCTCATCTTGATTTCAGGTTGGTGATTGTGCTAAGAATGTCCTATCGGTTATGAAAGGGTAAAGAAAATCTAGACCATTGTCATTGTCATTATCATCATCATAATCAACATCATCATCAATCATCATCATCAATCATCATCATCATCATCATCATCACATCATCATCATCATCATCATCAATCATCATCATCATCATCATCAATCATCATCATCATCATCATCAATCATCATCATCATCATCAATCATCATCATCATCATCATCATCATAATCACCGTCGTCATCATTACCGACGTCATCATTATCATCATCAACATCATCATCATCACCGTCGTCACATCATCATCATCATCATCATCATCATCATCACATCATCATCATCATCATCATCAATCATCATCATCAATCATCATCATCATCATCATCATCACATCATCATCATCATCATCATCAATCATCATCATCATCATCATCAATCATCATCATCATCATCAATCATCATCATCATCATCATCATCATAATCACCGTCGTCATCATTACCGACGTCATCATTATCATCATCAACATCATCATCATCACCGTCGTCATCATTATCATCATTGTCATCATCAACATCATCATCAACGTCGTCATCATTATCATCATCACCGTCGTCATCATCAACGTCGTCATCATTATCATCATCACCATCATCATCATCATTGTCGTCATCATTATCATCATCACCATCATCATCATCAACGTCGTCATCATTATCATCATCACCATCATCATCATCAACGTCGTCATCATTATCATCATCACCGTCGTCATCATCAACGTCGTCATCATTATCATCATCACCATCATCATCATCATTGTCGTCATCATTATCATCATCACCATCATCATCATCAACGTCGTCATCATTATCATCATCACCATCATCATCATCATTGTCGTATTCTTCATTGCTTATCATCACACAATAGCAGCGTCAGCGCCCATCAACGGCATTGCCACCAAGGTTGTTGTCATCACCATCATCATCATCATTACCATCATCATCATCATCAAGGTGGTTGTCATCATCATTGCCAATATCATCATCATCCTATGGATAAAGTAATTATACTAAAGACAATAATATTTAATCCATAAGTTTTATAAAACCCGATAGCCATAGAAACATCAGTTTGGTACTTGTAATATTTCTCTAGATTGGCTGAAGATAAGCAAGCAGGCCTTGTTGTGAACTTAAAAAGATAAATGTTTTCTTGGTTTGCGATGTTGTAAGATATAACAAAAGAATTCATTGAAAAATATTTTGTCAAATTCTTCCAACATGGCGGCTATGACGTCATGTGCAAACGAAGAATCGTCTTTAGGATTTTGTTTTTCATACATACATCATAACAAGTTCATCCAAGGTTACAATAGAGATTGAAATCCTCTTATTTCACAGTTTTAAATCAAATCTTCCTTTAATTCTAACACAAAATTTATTACAAATCAGTTATTGGATTCGGTTTCCGCATCATAGATTATCAAGACCTCGGCAGTTATATCCTATTTAGCCATAGTTAATGGAGTGGAATGGTTTGGAAACCTATTGTTCTAGGTTTTTGTTCAACCTTTTCTATTGTTATATGACGTTGACCGTGCACAGAGAAGGAAAAGTTGCAGCGTTTGTTCATCATAAATTAGGGAACATAGACTTTTTTTCCTCAAAAATGTTATAAAATAGGAGATATTTGTTAATTAATTCTATATGATGGAGATTAATTGTTTACTGAAAAGGGTAATCACCTTTTTGAACGCTTTCTCTTTTATCATCTAGTAACTTAACTGTATCTGCGCGGAATTATTTATCCTCTTCTTTGTAATCTTAGAATGAAAATTTTACACTTTCAAAATGTTCGTACATGAAAATAGTACAGAAACTAGTATTTTCAGCCATACTTGCTTTGGTTCACTGTGCACGGTCAGTATCACGTGATGGTACGTTTCAACATCGCTCGCCAAACAAAAACCTATAACAATAGGTTTCCAAACCATTCCACTCCATTAACTATGTATTTAGCCTACGGCTTCGGCAGATAACACAGCCACCATCTTGATAATTTATGATATCATGCTCAACCTCAGCCATTTTTTGTGAGCGTTATACCAAGGTCTGTGTCATGTGGCGAAGCCGAAGGCTGTGAACTTGACATTATGAACGTACTATCTGCATATTTTTACATATCTCGCAAATAGACTTTTCTCGAGTTGGCTTGGATAACCACGAAACAATGGCTCCAAGTCGAGGTTGGACTTGACAAAATACAGCGAATGTATGAACATATCAATTACAACCTCGACTTGGAGCCATTGTTTCCTGGTCACTCTAGCGAATTTGGGAAAGAGCTGCATTTCGACGTACTTCAAGGGGTCTATTGAAAACTACAAACTAATGAGTTTCTTAATTGATTCAAAATGGCGGAAACAAATCAAGACAGTCCATGTTTTAAATCAATTATGAATATGAGGACCGCGTAGCACTGTGAAATACATAGAAAGGAAATAAGTTAAAGTTATAGTGCTAAGAGAAACGAGGTAATTCCGGGCGAAAAACCCTTGGAAATAAATTCGGAAAAATTAATTCCGACCTCGATAGGATTCGAACCCACGGCCTTCGGATTTGTACACCGACGCTCTACCAGCTGAGCTAAAGGTCGAACTGGGAGCAGACCGGGGTGAAATTAGATGTTAGTTTCGCGGTTTCGAGGTCGGAATTAATTTTTCCGAATTTATTTCCAAGGGTTTTTCGCCCGGAATTACCTCGTTTCTCTTAGCACTATAACTTTAACTTATTTCCTTTTTAAATCAATTAGTTGACTCTGGTTTGTTTTAAAGTATGTTTTTTCAAGACGTTTCGATCTGGACTCAGATCTTCTTCAGTTATCGTTACAAGTGAATTCGTTATAATACTATCGCGAGCAGAATTTGAAAATATTGTTTAAGCGCGCGCCATTCTAGAATTTACAATTATTTTATATAATTTAGGTATAGCAACAGTCCATGTTTTCTGGTTGTTTTTTTTTGTTTTTTAAGAGATTCCAAACAATTATTTAAATGGCAAGTAGTAGTATTTTTTTTCCAGGAGTATTGTTAAACGCCTGATACTACCTCTCTACCAAATGAAGTAACATACATTAGAATAAATTCTCATAAATCCCGACAGTTCGAATCTTTTCACATCCTTTTATTTTTTCTAAAACTCGTTAAGCTTTTCCGCGATTGAAAGTTACTTCCGTATTGATAAACATTACGTCTAAAAGTACAGTCATTTCGTAATAATTCCATGTAGTTTGAATCCCAAAGTCAAGATCTTCCATGATAATAATAAACATCATGTTAAATTAAGTTTTAATCCTTAAAAATGACTTTAGTGTTATGTTTCCTGTCTGAAGGGGCTTCCGAGCTTGATCTTTATCGGCTTCAATCATGAAGTTTTTATCTTAACGTTCAACTTTACCGTCGGTATAACAATTTATAAAGATTTATTTTTAACTTAGGGTACGTTGACATGAGATTCGGGATGAATTTCCTGGTCCCGCGGGACCGGCCAAAAAATCCATGAAATACAAGCTTTCACTCTAAGCTTGAAATGAGTTAAAAGAAAAGAATGGAAACGAGGCCTAAAAGGACACTACAGAAAAACGTTTGCGAATGCGTTCCTTTCAGGACGCTTTCCAAGAATTTACAAGATTTTAAGCGAGAAAATAAATGCTTGTTTTCCCCGAGTATACAAAACATTTCGTGGTATACTTTCGAGGGACCAAGATACTGTATTAATAAAGACAATATGAAAGAATTAGCCTTAAGTTTCAAGAACTGACTTTAAGTTTTGGCATTTCGTGAAGACATTTTCAGGCAAGTGTGAAAGTCAAACTTGCATATTTTTACAATAGCGCGAAGACGGACTTGCGGAGCATGCGCAGACGTTTTTCACGTTTGTCGGTCTAAGGGCCATGAGCTAACAAAGATAGAAAATTAAATATCTAAAGATTCCGTTCACCTGAGAAAAAATGCTCGTTTACAACAATAGGCCATTTACTGCCATCTTATGAAATGAGTTTAATTTCTTAAGGAAAAAATGGCCCTTCCATACTACTTCCAGGCTAGAGCGCAAGTGTATATCTTGAGGACAAAGCTCTGAGATGTGGTTGCTGCCTGTTGTTTCAGAACCTAGCGAAGAAGAGATCGAGAGCTCTAGAAGTTCCCTCTCTAAGAGAGCTGCTTGATAACGTCTTGAATTTTTACAGATTTCTTTGGCAAAGAATGGCGTTTTTTACAGGTTTATATGACGCCGTTCAAACGAGCAAAGGATGTAAGTTTGATAGCGTCTTTGTTGTCATAAATGATCTCGGAAAGTCGTGGCTTCTTCATGCCAGACTGTTGTGTTTCGTACGACGGCCTCTTGGTCATCTCAGTTCGTTTTGGATTCTTCAGGAACACAGACATCAAAGTCAGCCGGCAAAACTTCCTGAACTTTTTATTTTTGAACGAGTATAGACAAGGGTTGAGAGCACAGTTCGAGTAGCCTAGTAACAGAAGACTTGCGTAAAGCTTTTCTGGTATTCTATCCAGACAAGAGAAGCAGAAGGACATGGTGAGACTCAGCACGCAGAAAGGCAACCAACATACGATGAACCCACTGACAATGACAGAGACTGTTTTAGCTGCTTTTAGGTTGTTCATGAACGCTTTTTGTTCAGGCGCCGCTGTTGTTTTCTGTACGGTATTCTCACTATTTCCTTTAGAAAGAAGTTTACCGTTGTGTCTGTACGCTATGAGATATATCTTCCCGTACAAGATTGATGTAATTAGTAACGGGATGATGAAGTTAATGAATGAACTCGCAGCAGAGTAGATATATGTGATGTTGAATAAGCACTGGCCTTCCATCAGACTTGTCGGGTACTGTTGCCATCCCATGAAAGGAATCACGGCAAACATCACTGAATATACCCAGATGATTATAACCACGAGTACTGCACGCTTCCGTGTCATGAACTGGTATTCGCGAAACTTACTGAGTGGATCACTTAGTGTCTTGTATCTGTCTACTCCCACAGCCATTAGCGTGAGGATTGATGTTGGGATTGTTGATAGGTATACAGTTGCCCAAATCTCGCACAGAAGTTCACCGTGACGCCATATGTTGTCCGATAAGAGAAGATCGAGGTCTAAAGGCATGGCAACCGAAGCAGTAAGCAGATCGCTAACGGCCAGTGACAAGATAAAAAAGTTGGTTGTGGATTTTCGTAAAGACGACCAGGAGCAAATGGTAATTATAACAAGAGTGTTGCCGATCATTGCTATGGAGATGAGTGCCACGTAGATCACGCTGATTGGGTAGATGAAATAAGGCTCGGTGCCGTAGCTGACTCGATCGCTGCTTGAATTTAATTGGACTGTTTGGTTTGCCATCATTCACTGATTGGTTATTTTTCCTTGTACTTTCTGTGAACAAAAACAACAACATTAAATCAATCAGAATATGAAAAGCAAGAGAAAAAACGACCCTTGTGCTACTGACGGTAGTAAGGAAACTACCTGAAAACGTTGGCTTACTGTCAGTACCATCCCTTTAAGCTACTGCATTCTGTACGATAAAGTTTCTTCTCTTTTTCTAATGCTTTGAAACTTGTGCTCCAAATTTAGCAAAAAGCTCGCGTACAGCTGTCTTGTTTTTTTCTTCGCCCGCTACAAGACTTCATCGACGTAAACACTGGCAATAAGCTTTGTACTTCACCTTCTTAAGAACAAGTAAAGCCCCTTGATTTGCGATTATTTTTTCTTCTAAAGGAAATGAAACGTGAAAGGATTTATTCCAAGGAAATTAGATGATCAAAGTAAAGATATAACCTTTAGAATTCGCCGCTAAAAACGGATCGATTCATTAGCGGTGGGAGATTTTGAAGAACTTCAAGGGTTTTCGAGTGCTTAACTTGTATACAAATAATAGTTATCTAATTCAGCCAGAGAGTCGAAAGAAACCGGCCGCGTTCGAAATGCCGCTGCTAATAAACTTGCAATGTAAATAGTAGATATCTTATGGATAAAAGTGACTAAAAAGTCAAAAACATTGATTAAAGATAGCAGTATTGAATGGCGATGAGCTCAACCGCCAGTTATGCAAAATGTTAAACTGATATAGAAAATATTTACTAGCTTTGCACTTGCCTAAATATCTAGAAACCTAACCTAAATTCTTTTTCGTTCACCACGAAGGAGTGCTAGTTCAATATCCAAACCAAGAAAGAATTGAGATTTCGAAATCGATCTTTGAAGAGTGAGGAAAACTGTCGAACTCTTAAGCGAAAACTTTCGAAGGACGGTTGAGAACCAACAGGCAAATCTACTCATGTACGACGGCGAGTGTAGAGATTGAACCCACGAGTACAGAGGCGGTGAGAGGCGGTGCAATAACAGCGTAACGCACTGACGTATTGTCGAACCCAGTCACAAAGGACAAACATCCTCAAGCGAACGCCTTCGATTTCAAAATAAACACGAAAATTCAAAACAAAACTAAGCGTTATTAATAACATCTCGCGCCGAAAAATACCTAGATCACGTGACCATGTTGGATAACAGCTCCGTATCAATCTATTTTGTCTCAGCCCACAAGATTCTATCAAGAATGGGCAGCACAAAATGTCAAAAACCTTCAAAATATTTTATCAAACCCTCAAACAACCTCTGGACTAATCTAAGTCAGGGCACGACTAACTCACAGATTGAACCCTGAAACAACCTCTGGGCTGATCTAAGTCAGGGCATGGCTAATTCACAGATCGAATTGGAGTTAGAACACAAAGAACATAATTGAAAGCATAGTACATTCTAGTCAAACTTGGGTAACAACAGTTTTTGTTCAACAAGAAGTAATAACATCTCGCGCCGAAGAATATCTAGATCACGTGACCAAGTTGGATAACAGCTCCGTATCAATCTATTTTGTCTCAGCCCACAAGATTCTATCAAGAATGGGCAGCACAAAATGTCAAAAACCTTCAATGTTTTTTTATCAAACCCTGAAACAACCTCTGGGTTGATCTAAGTCAGGGCATGGCTAACTCACAGATCGAACCCTGAAACAACCTCTGGGCTGATCAAAGTCAAGGCATGGCTAACTCACAGATCGAACCCTGAAACAACCTCTGGGCTGATCAAAGTCAAGGCTATGCTAACTCACAGATTGAACCCTGAAACAACCTCTGGGCTGATCAAAGTCAAGGCTATGCTAACTCACAGATTGAACCCTGAAACAACCTCTGGACTGATCAAAGTCAGGGCATGGCTAACACACAGATTGAACCCTGAAACAACCTCTGGGCTGATCAAAGTCAAGGCTATGCTAACTCACAGATTGAACCCTGAAACAACCTCTGGGCTGATCAAAGTCAAGGCTATGCTAACTCACAGATTGAACCCTGAAACAACCTCTGGACTGATCAAAGTCAGGGCATGGCTAACTCACAGATTGAATTGGAATATAGCTCACGCAGGGAGCCGGGAAAACTAAAAATAACTAGTAGAAAAAAATAATCCCCAGCATTATGAAAGATGAGACATAGACGATGCAATTTATCTTCTATATTGCGTTGTTTACCATAAGCTACGGTTTTGTTTTTCTAAACTGTATTTTGAATTTGAGTAATATGTACTTTTGGCTCGGAGGGTGAACAAGACTTATGATGCCAATATTTTGAAAAATATAAAAAGTTAATATCCGAATTCTTTTTATTTATCTTGATGTTACCTCGTTTTTCTTGTGCGTCTAGTTTGTAAATGTTTGTCATCCCTGCGCGAAAACAAAGCTCATTTATCAGATCGGATCCAGGCGGGAAAAAGTTAACAAGTTCTGAGAAAAAGTCTTTCACAAAAACATGCGAACTATAGACTAGATTGAACAGAAATGACTGTTTTTAGATTTACTAAATCTCTGAAAAATGTAGCCCTAAAGCAATTATCATTTGTTTGGGGCTAAATTTTAAAAACATAGAAAAAAAACAATTCGAAGGTATTCTGTATTCTGCGCGTGCCTGACATACGTTTGAACTGTAGTTTCTTCCAAAGCTAAAGTCAGTTTGCAATAATATTTTGTGTACTTACTGTTAATATGTCGTTTGTCGAAATGGAGGAATTCAATAATGTCCAAAAGGCCTGCAGAAATATCGGTTTAAAATGAGTTATTTAACGACGAAAAGCACTACTTCCTTGAGTCGATGGCGAGGAGTTTGCAACACGGATTTTCCCAACAGCACTGAAAAGGTTTTCGCGCTCACACCAAAAAATATAATTTCTTCTGCTCTTGTATCCTGTTTTGAATCACGTTTTACTGTCGGATGCAAACGTCAAAGCTTAAATTTAGTGCAGCTAACAGCTGTTGATGAAGGTTGACAAACACTAGACCGATTTGTTATTTGTATTGATTAATTGTACGCAATATTTTCGGGCTTTCTTTAGGATATTTCGAAAAAATATTGACGAGGGATGGGTAGCATGTCTCTCTCTCTCTCTCTCTCTCTCTCTCTCTCTCTCTCTCTCTCTCTCTCTCTCTCTCTCTCTCTCTCTCTCTCTCTCTCTCTCTTTCTTTCTTTCTTTCTTTCTTTCTTTCTTTCTTTCTTTCTTTCTTTCTTTTGTTCCCTTCTCTTGCCTTTCCAATCAAACCATTCGTCAGACTTTACTTCAACAACAATATTCAGCAAAGTTCACATGAAATGACAAAAATAAGCCCTCGAATTCACCTTGGTAACTTAGACACCGGACGTCTCCAAGATGCCCGACCAAACACTATTTAATAATGTCCAGCCTTAGGCCACACACTGCGTCAAAAACCTGCCAAATCTAGAAATACGCATTACCAACTACGCATAAATTTCTTCTTAAAATGATGGGAGTAAAGTACTCAAAAGGGCTGGCAAGTAATTTGTAATTTCGCTTCAATCAATCCAAGGTTCGTGCCACGAAAAGTACTGCTCGAAGGCTGCTACTTTCACGATATTTTCTTTAACTGGCAGTGATCGATATGCCAAAACTATAAGTGTTTCATTTTTGTCACCGTTGCTCCAAACTTGTGATAAAATCCTGTCGAGCTAGAGTAAAACTACTTGGAGATATTTACGGAAATGTCAGTTTTTATGCTGACCAAAATATCATCTCTCACAAAGTACAAGGCGTTATATCTCTAAACCGCATTCACTAAATTTGGTTCGCATTTGATGTTTGTCCATTGGCCCCAAAAACGCGTGTTTACAAAATATTGAGCTGTACCTATAACGAGAGGCCAAAAACGGGTTTTCTGCTTGTTCTGCTTCCCACTTATGTCGATCCACGAAGTAGTGAAGATTTTATAAGAATATCAACATCTCTGATGTAAGGACAACCGCTTTTTTCCGATTCAAAAAGTATAGAAAAACAAATATTTAGGTTCAGTTCGATCGTCATTTCCTTTCATGACTCGGAAGAAAAACCCAGAAAACTCAAAATAAGATTAAAAAATTCAAAATAAAAATAAATCAAGCTTTGCTTTTATTCTACAATTGTTCCAATATTAAATTGGTTGGTTTTAAAAATCAATAAATGGTTTATTAGACGATTTTACTAAATGTTTTGGTAAAGATTTTTATTGCTTTTCGTTGTAGTTTTTCTTCGTGTTTTTGACTGATAGACTCTACCTTCAAAAACTTCGAATATGCTCCACTCCTTGCTTTTTATGCATGATACCCTTTTCAAAGTTTAAAGAAAGGCAAGTTCTCCAAAAAAAAATAGCACTTACAGTGAGGACACTCGAACCGTGAACACTTTGAGGTTTTTTCATACTTTTTTTCTCCTTTATCCCTTGTGTGAGTCGATTGGAAATATGATTTATTTTGAACAATAAGATTATTTGAGTTCAGTGCTTCATTTTCAGAAGGTTTGAAGCAGTAGAAAGTTCATAAAATAAAAAATATAAAAATAACAAGTGTTCATGGTTCGAGTGTCCTTACTGTAAGGTACCAGGGGACCTTATCGCGACCATGTTCACTTAATAACTCGTAGCGCACAAACTAATCATCCAATGTTTGTAAAAGTATATATTTTCTTGACGCTGAATAAACACAGATTTCAACCATGTTGGTAATTATTAGATCGGTCGCGAAGGTCCCCTGGTACCTTAATTGATGTTTTTCACAATGACGTCACAGCTTGTTTACATGCACAAGAATAATAGAAATTTATGCTAAATCTTCTTTCATTCGGGTTATTTAGCTGCTCTCACTTGCCACTACATCATAACCGAATTGTGATTTGATTTGTTTTGCTGCTATTTTGCCCCCACTGGCGACCATAATCCTTAGCGTTAAAACAATAGATTGCTTTAATGTGACGTCATAGTGAAATAGAGCAATTATTGTGAATTGTTCGTTTACGTGCTTCAGTATTAATTCTATAAAAACTGAAAGAGAAAACATATTTGTCGAGCAACAAAACGGAATTCCGTTCTTTCTCCGTCGAGACATGTTTTTCTTCGCTACCTTTTCGTCTCCAAAAATATTATGTTTTGAAAATTAAAAGTCCATATTTTCATTTTCCACGTTTGCAGTTTTCTACTTTTTTTCCGGAATAAAACAATAGGTAGATTCGTGTGAGAATTTGGTTATAGTCTGATTATAGTCTAATAAACTGAAAACAAACAAAAAATCCTTTTCTGGAAAATTAAACAGGCTACCATGCACAAAACGAAAAATAATGAACAAGGAAAAAATATATATTTCTAAGATTTAACTAATAAATTTCTTACTCAAAATAAAATTAATATTAGAAATATAAGATGGTTTTCTTCATAACTTTTCGTCTCGAAAACACATAACTTTTGTTTAGGAAATTTTAACGTCCATATTTTAAATTATCCACATTTGCAGTTTTCTACTTTTTCCGAATAAAACAATGAGTTTTGAGTGAGCATTTGGAACACGTTTAATACTGAAGTAGAAAATTTTAATTAAAGTCTAATAAACAGAAACAAAAAAAAACAAAAAATGAACTCCCAAAACGAAAATTATAGAACAAGAAAAAAACAAAATAAAATATATGAAATAAATTTCTTACTCAAAATAAAATATTTTTATTTTCATTTCAGCTACACTATTGGCTTGGGGAACTTCCTAAACCAAATCTTATATTCAAATATTTTGAATCTTGGACGTCAATAACAGGCTAATAAATTATATAAAGTTGACATTCAAATCAAGCCTCAATAAAAATTAGTTTTTTGCCGAAAAGTTTGGTCATTTCTATTTTTTAGAGGAGTTTCTAACTTCGACGCTTTTTTTAGGTTAAGAAAAATGATCTTAAGAAAAACTTAATTAAAAAATACTAATTTTGTCAAAGTTTTGGTAAAATTTCGAAATGAACGAGTCAAACTAACTCGCCTAAATGAGAAGCGTCCGAATTGAAAATATACAATAGAAATGCAGCGCAAAAAGCGTTTAAAAACCATTTATCTAACCTTTCTGGTAAGTGGTAAATGAGTCCTTGAATAACCTTTTTATAAATTCGCTCTTTACAATCAAAAATCAACACCAATTTCGTCAAAATTTTGGTGAAATTTTCGGGCGCTCGGCGCGAAGAAAATAAAATAATATACAATTAAGCGCAACACAAGTAATTTATCTAACCTTTCTGGCAAATGATAAAAATAAGTCCTCGAATAACTTCTTCACAGATTTGCTCTTCAAGTTCTCTTGATGAAAGTGGTTTAGACGGCGACTTGCAGCATTATATAAAGCGATACTTTGGTACGTGATAACAAGGTTCCGTTATAACGCGTGATCCCGCGTATCGTGAGCGATAAAAAACGATTGAATGCAAGCTAATAAAAGTGTTCTCTAGTATTATATTAGGTAGCTATGAAGCGACGAAACTTCCGACACGAAAGGATTAACTATACACTTCATAAAGATATCTTTTAACTTCAATTTATTAGTATTGTCACTTGTTGACGTTTAATTTTCTCAAAGTCAATTATCATTCGTAAATCATTTCAATGGTATTGTTGTGAAATTTTCACAGATTGTTTTTCCAATTTTTTTGTTTAAGAAAATCAAATCAAAACAATTATAATAGGAAAAGAGTTTATTTTAAATGATTGTTTTTGACTTTGGATAAAAATGTCGTTTCTTATTGAATGAACTTTTATTAGTGATCATGCATGATATTGATCCTATTGTTCATTATGAGAGGAAAATTTACTAAACTTTCACGAATTTTTGAAAATCAATATTTCTGGTCTTGAAAAGTGACATTCTAGCTTAGATTTTATGTAGTGATATTTGCCTGTGGATTTTTCTGCGGATTTTTCCAGCTTTTTTCTGTAAAATAGCGGTTTATTTTTAGTTGATGATGTCATAGTTAAACACAGATCCCTGAATGAAAACGGGTGCTAGTGATTGTCTAGGCTCTAAGCTGGTTAGCCTTTTCTGTGCGTGATATTTTTTGGATTTAGTTTTGGAGTCTCAGAACAAATTTCGTCTTGTTTTCATTCAGTTCTTTTCTGAGTTTCGTTTAATTAACAGAAAAAGTAAAAAAATAATTCCCAGATATAATTATTTACTGAGTTCTTTTTTATTAACACTTCACTTTTTTTGCAACTCTCTTCAACTCGCGGAAATTAAAACGGCTATGTCTCGCCTCGAGCTGTTGTTTTATCATCCTCCTGAATTCACTATGGACGTCTGCTACACGGTATCCTAGCCTCAGATATATAGCTCTTATATAACCGAGTTTGAGGTCCGTACCGTAAGTTATGGACCGCAAATTGACCAATCATAGCGCGTTGAATTACCTTGCCATACAATAATTTGCCTTTTTGTATACCAGTGGAGAAGAAAAACACTACTTCTTAAAAGTACTACAAGTTTCAAACCGGCTGAAACTTCACTGATCATATCATTTTAAAGGATAAACCATATTGTTGTGGTCTTTCGCTGATTCCATTTACATCGAGTATAGTGCATTTCGGGCTTGATATGCAACATGCAACAAAACCTTCACCAACCTTTTTTAAAATAGCTTCATACTCCCCTTAAATCAGTAAAGCACTAGTTTACATGGTTATTTCGGCGTCACATGCAATATTTACAAACACCAACGGTAAAGTAAAGATTGCACAACTTAATTCAACAATACAAACACTTTATAACTCCACGGACCTTCACTGGAACATGTACACATGAATATTTTACTGCACAAAATCAAGGCTAACCCTGAGCGACAGAGAACTCCAAACTGCATGGAGCATTCCATACTTGACCCTAAATATAATAACCTTACTTCTTTCTCATTCATTTTGTTCTTTCTTTCGTCTTTCTCTCCTCAGCTATAAAACATTATTCTAAAAAAATATTTTTGAGCGAACAAGAGGACAACATTTTGAAACACCACTATTAGAAAATTAATTTTCGAATACACTGATAAAAGCTTGAATATTTGATGTGCTAAATCTACATCTACATCTATCTACATGTTCTAAATTCGGCAGAAATATCCGAGTGTTTTTGATGCGATACGAGCGAGTTTTAAAAAATCACGAAATCCGATCCCAAATAAATCTCAAATAAGTTGGAGCCACATTGAGCCCTACAAAGACTAAGTCCCCTAAATTCAGACGTGAAAAATGTGCTAAATTCAGAAATATCCGAGTGTTTTTGATGCGTTACGAGCGAGTTTAAAAAAAATAACGAAATCCACTCCCATTGAAATAAGTCTCAAATAAGTTGTAGCCATATTGAGCCCTACCAAGACTAAGTCCCCTAAATTTAGACGTAAAACCCCTTCGTAAAAAAGGCCCTTTCAAATATAAGCCCAAGGGGCTATTTTAAGAAAAGACATGTGTGCTATATACTATGAACCAAAGACGTTAGTGCTTCCAAGTTTTATCATCTTGTGCCTATTTTAGTCTTATTTTTGGTTATCGATAATATTAGAGTACCCTAAGAGCAGAGACGTAGATCCTTTTACCTCCTCTTCGTTTCCTTCTCTCGCCCAAGGAGGAGGTAAAAGAAGACTCTGCTCGCAGGGTATGTTTAGAGAAGATGTCTGATTCAAACAGAAGATTTAAATTATTGGACATTCATAACTACAACACTAAATAAGGTATTTTTAAACTCAAAACACCATCAATTGCTCCCAGCGTATTTTTTAACGCAAAGTTCCTTCCTAAAATAAGATCTCCGAAAATACGCCCACCTACTACATAAGGTACATCAAGTAAATATCAGCGCTGACCTTGTTTACAATCAGTTAACTTTGTGGGAGGTACTTGAATTACACAATTTAGATTAGACTTGCTCCAAGTCGACCTCTTTGAGACTCACAGAATCATGAGCTAAGTAAATGAAAAGAAAAGGAAAAAAACAACAACAAAGCGAACGTCGAAGTCGCGAGAGGTACAGCGCTTGTGATCCTGGTCATGGTTGGGCTGCCTGTGCTTCGTATATACGTACGAAAACGAAGGACTTTGCAAAAGTCTAAATTTTCACGTGACGTCAGCTCAAATTGGAAGGCAAAACAAAAGAATTTTAATCTCCTGAGAACTGGAGCCTATTGTTTTGCTCTCCAAATTCATCTGCATTCCGACGTGCTGCAAGGGGTCTATTGACGATTTTGTGCTGAGCACATTGATTAATGCCATGCAAAAACGAATTATCTCACATCTTACCGGATCACTCTTCTCTTATACACATATTGATGCACTATCAAACTATCTACTCCATAAGTTCTTCAAAAACCATTAATGCAATCTTGAAATTCGAAATGCTCAAGAACATGGATAATTATCCATCAAGGGCGGCTTAATGTGCATGGGTGGATTGAAAAATCACAGAGCTGTAGTTTTTCATCGATCCTAACTCGCACAATAGCCCACTTTCCATATTTCCATGAATTTAAGGCGAGTCTCCGGGGAAACAAATAAATTTATTAGGAATACTCCATTGTTTCCCCGGAGCCTCGTCTTGAATTCCTTTTGCGTGATCACTCAACCAGAATATCGAAAGTGGGCTATTAGCTTTACAGCTGAATTTCTTTCTTTTTTTCTCTTTCTTTCTTTCTTTCTTTCTTTCTTTCTTTCTTTCTTTCTTTCTTTCTTTCTTTCTTTCTTTCTGAAATTATATATATTCATTCAATCCCTCTTTGTTTTTGTTTTTAATCAATCAATTTTTATTGCTATTTGTTTCAGTTATTTAATTATTCAATCATTTCCTTTATTCAATTTTTCTTTAATTTCTTTTTCTCTATCTCTTTTTCTTTCTATTTACTCATACATTCACTGAATCATTATCTTTCTTTACGATTCTCCTCCCTTCCTCTTCCTCATATACTGTTCAAACTAAAAGCCTCCAACATTAGCCTGAAGTATTCTAGTCCTTGAATGTTAACTAAGCATATCAGTACCCCAGGGTAAATCAATCAATGAAGATATCACTACAGAAAACTCATAATGATGTTATAATCCAGTACATTCAAATAGACCTTTTTCCAAAATTCGAATGAGTTAAAATCCCTCTAAGTGAAAAACCAATACCAGCACTAGAAAGAGCACCTTTAATTTAGTAACCCTACAAAGATTCGTTATTCCAGGTTTTATATTGGCCGAGAAAATAACTTTTTTTCAAAATTGACAAATTTACAGACGTTTGTATTGCTGGGGGTATACGAGTATACGTCACACTCCCAAACATACAAACGTCTGTTAATTTGCCAATTTTGAAAAACGTTATTTTCTCGGCCGATATAACACCTGAAATAATGAATCTTCATAGGGTTACTTTTTTTTTTAAAGTGATCTTTTTAGTGCTGGTATTGGTTTTTAATTTTAACTAATTGAAATTTTTGGCCGCCATTTTGGAAATGGATCTATTGACTAAAAACTACTCGAGTTCGAAATAAGGCGGACAGGTGGACCGACGACAGGAAACACAGCGAAACACAACGACAATGAATGACAAGCAATCAATTTATCATCCATGCTAGAACGCCTCTAATGTGAAGTTAAGAACGTTGATCTGAGCAGAAAATAATATTGGCCGGAAAAAACAACAACAACAAAGGGACGAGGAGAGAAGAAATATATGGGAAACCTGAAATTTTTACCGTTCATTTTAAGGTATCCTAAATCCGGGAGATGGAGGAGAGCTTTTGATTTTGCAAGTAAAAAGGACTCGTTTCTTCTTCTATAATTAACTAAACACTCTGAGAGCGTAAACTCGATGGGCTAGACATCCATGCCAAGGATACTGGCTGAAGCGCGTGTGTCTTTTATAGTTTTGCAGAGAAGCCGAAAACACAAAAGTCGACCAATTCGTTCGCTTTTCGGCTAACGGTCGACCAAGGTTCGGCTAAAGGTCGGCCAAGGTTCGGCTAAAGGCCCGGCTAAAGGTTCGGCTCGTGTATAACAGCAAAAAAACAAAACTAAGAAATAAGCTGCGCCCACCGAGTAATAAAGAGACCCTGACTAATAACAATGGTAATGAGAATTTTGCCCTTACTCACTTTATATGAGATAAGCGATCAAAACATCAGAGCAAGAAATTTCAAAGAGGGCCCTGAAGGGGTAAAATGGGAGCTGGGATTCGCCTTTTTTTGGGCTGGGAAAATGGAATTTCATGCACTGGGACTGGGATTTAGCCAGCCATTACTGGGATTGGGATTTCTCTAACTCTCTAACTCTAACTCTAAACTTATTTGGACTGACATTTTGCATGATTTTGGGCTGGGAAATGCCCCTCAGGAATTTCTTCAAACTGCCTGTTGTGTTGTGAAACACACGATCGTGTAGGAATTTTAATACATTAATGTAAATGTTCAACAAGACGAAGGAACAACGTTTTGTAAGGACAGCAAAGAGAAATCCAGGACATATTTTTTTCGTTATTCCGGCACTGCCAATAACAATGACACAAAACTAAAGGAAAAAATGGAAAAATAAATAAGAAGAACATGAAAAGAATCAGAACGAATTCGAAAATTAGAAACTTTTTGCACGCAATAAAACGTTTTTCTTGGCATCCTTGTTTCGTGAACACCTTCTAAGTATAGTTTTACAGTAACTTTAAATATTAAAAAAAACTGGTTTCACCAACAAAACCCCCTTCTCTGATAATTTTCCTCTTCGCTAAAAATATATACATAACTGAAGAAGTTTAAAAAATACTAACCGTTTTAGTTTCTTGGTAGTTTTATCTCAAACTACGGCTTCAAATTTCACATTTGTAGTTCAGTGTTTTCGAAGAGAGCGGCGCCAAACTATAGACAAAAACATCGTTTGTGCTCTATTTCACAGACTATATGATGACGTTATTTGTCAGTCTAAATTGCTTCTTACGGATGAAGACTTTTGTTTTCCTCTTTTTATCAGCCTCAACTCAATGTCTTGTCGTAGAAATATCCTCATTATCGCCTTACTGAACCACAAATTTGTTTTGCTTCGAGGCTGAACTTCAATCATTCGCTCTAACTTCGCCTGAAACCTTTTATTCTGATAAGATTATCAGGTATCGTTTCAGAAAAGAAATTAGACAGCAAAAGCATTAACAGATAATTTCTACGATCTAAGCTAAAATCGTGACTGATAACACTTAGTGTACGAGTGTCGATTGTTTGTGCTAAGCCTGGAATGAGATAAAAAAAATAAGGATTAAAAAAAAGCGATTAAAAACGTTTTTAAGGTTGTGTTTTTCCGCCAATGAAAAAATGCCTGCAGCAGTTGAAGGGCTGTCTCTACTTAACGCCAACAAACCTCAGTGTAATGGCTAGCTTTCATTTTTTTGTTATATTTAAAAGTTTTATCTTGACATGTACAAAAGCACTTGATTATATATCGTCGTGCAAATGTGTTTTTTTAAATATTTTTACAACCATATCACTTCCCTCTTCCGTGAGATTCGCTCCACACACACTACCACGACGCTCAGTCTTACAACACAAACACTCAACTCACATTTTTTTACGGAGGGAGGAAAACTGGAGAACAACGGCTGGCGTGGCGGTAAAAGCGCTCGCCTCTCACCAATGCGATACGGGTTCGAGCCCCGCTGGGCTCGGTGTTGTATGTGAGTAGAGTTCTTTGTTGGTTCTCTCCTGTGCTTCGAGGGTTTTTCTCCAGGTTCTCAATTTTTCCTCCCTCCACAAAAACAAACTTCAAATTCAAATTCGACCTTTAAGGCTTTCCATCCACCTAAGAGTGGTTGAAGTGAATACGAAAGCAGCGCGGTAGCAGCGAATGCCACCCATGCCAACGTCCATATCTTTTCTACTATGTTTTAAAGTTTATGATGCTCAAGCTTAAGATTCCTTGTAAAATATATTCAGGGCAACAGAAGAAAGTTTTGTGTAAAAAGAAATACAAATACTATGATATACGGCAACTCTTCCTGACTTATTATGTCTTGATATAGCTGTTACCAGAATCCTCTTCGAACACTGAGTGTATTCCAGTTTTGAATCAGTCGTTTGCCGCCTCAGCTTCGATTTGTCAGTGTGAGAATATATATTCATATTCCAGTAGAAGTCCATGGAATTTCAAAGTGTTTGTATTGTTGAAGTTGTGCATTCTTTACTTTACCGTTGGTATTTGTGAATATTCTGATACTGAAATGAGGCTAACCCTGAGTAAATGAGTATTCGGTGTTCTACAATTCGTAAACGGTTTAATTTCAAAGGCCGTCATATGCTATCAACCAGAGATTATATTCTATTGCTTGGTATCAATCAGCTGAATGAATTTAATTACTAACTAGCCTACAATGACAGGCACACACTCAGTGCCCGTCATGTGCTACCAACCAGAGATTATTCTAAATTAATTAAACTAGCTGAATGACGTCAGGCAGATTGACATTCTCGTTATATCTCAGCCCTCCAGGAGCAATAACCATCAACCTATATCTCTAGGGAAAACATGCCCGTCAGTTAACAAAAGCTTGATTTTAGAATACCAGAAATGACATCAACTGATACACCTTTATACCGGCTTAGCTACTGAACAGTGTCTGTTGACGTCATCATCTACGTAATCATTCTTTGTTTTGGTGTGCAGCAAGTCTACGAGGAAAAGAATTGAAAAAATCCTTACTGTACAGCTAGCCTCTTTATTCTTCATTTCCTTTATTCTTCATTTCCTTTATTACTTGACGTCATTGGATGGAACCAAATGTCGGATATCTAATCGAGTAGCCCTGGCCTGGGGCGAATAGAAAGCCGATCATGTGATTGATAGCAGATACATTAATCGCTGACGAATGCGGAACTATTAGATAGAAGTGTACTAGAGGTTTTGCACCATCGCTTGACCCAAGCCATGTTGCATGGCAGGAACAAAACAATAGTTTTACATGAGAAAGAATTCAATTCCTGAGATGAGATGAAGAGGATGTTATCGTTCTGCAGCCATCTAACCACAGGCAGCCCAAGCTGTATTATGGACGCCGGTACGTGATGGTGCAAAACCTCTATAGTCTTATCAAGCCTTGTTCGATTCTAAAGCAGAGAATCGTTATTTACTGAGCTCAATTTTGCTGTGATTTTTGTTTGTTTGTTTGCTTTTTCCCTTTTGTTGCTGTTTCAATTTTTTCTTGTAGTTTTGTAAAAACCTCGCAAATAAAGTGCCCATAATAAATAATACAACGACAAGACTTTGGAACATTATTACTGAATATTTCAGCTGTAAAACTACAGTTATCATCTTAATCACAGCCTCGAAGCACAGTAAAAAAAAACCGACAAACTCTACTCATATATGACGGCAGAACCAAGTAGAAGTAACAATAGGTCATATCCACGATAGACACCATGATGGTTTTCAAATTATAATGCAAAATAGCCATGCGGTCTTCCAGGGGGCAAACATTGGGAGAAGAGAGCATTTTTAAAAGATCGGCTCATCCTAGAGATTTTTTTTTTAATGCAAAATATTGCTTCAAAATATCCAAAAAAATCTGCATGTAGTTTTGGAACTGTTACTAAGAAAATCGAGTAAGGACATTTTATTTTCTAAACTAGTGACCAAAGCAGTCCAAATTCGAGTATTTCATTTATTAGAAATATGTTAACACATATTAACTGGAAAACATTAAAATTATGTCAATAGAGCAGTTGAAATCTGCTGATTTGAAGTTGTTTGCCCCTCAGGAACCCCGTGACTAATTTGCATTACAGTACTAAAACCATAATGGCATCTATATCGTGCATCTATATCGTGCATCCTGTGCTGTGTTAGAATAGCTAATAAAACATTTGGATGGTTATTAAAACAAAGCAAAAAAACCTGTTCAGATATTGACAAAACCTGCAAAACAGGTGTGTGTATTTATACATCAAGTATTTTTTTATAAAAACATCGAAATTTTGGACCAAACCATGTTGTACTAAATTGTACTTCAACATGAAAGGACTCATTCTCTTGCTTGTTGCTTGTTGTGCTGTTGGCCAAGCCCTCGCACAAGGTTAGTAAAATGTGTCTACAATATTTTCTTTCTTTCTTTCCTTTTTTCATAAGAGAAGAAAAAATACAAAGAATGGAATCATGGAAAGTGGATGGTAACCGGTCAAAAAGTGTCATAATTAAACTTTCTTCAATCGAATCACTACTACCTGCTTTTATCTGCATGTAAAATACTGATTATCAGTTCATTCTGAGTTCTATCAAGAAGTTTAGTGTTACAAAAAATGTATTGACTCATGAAGAAATGCTGAAAATAATTTTCTTTATAGATCTAGATTTCTCCAAAATTCTTTCTTTTTGTTTCTAGCGGTTTGTTAATATATTTAATTAACCTTGTTACTCCCCAAACCGCAATGTATTATGGGCAACGTGAACGTAGAAATAAGACACCATTAAAAAAGTGGATTTTTTCATTCGCGTTTGTAGTTCAGCACACTCAGTCATGGCCATAATGATGACAAAAGCCATTTTCCTACACAAAAACTAACCTTAAGCCGAAACTTCTATTGCAGCCTCTTGTGGAAAAAGACCTTCAGGAGCCCGTGTGGTCGGTGGAGAGGAGGCAGTGCCTCATTCGTGGCCATGGCAACTGTCATTACGTAAATATGGAAGACATATCTGTGGTGCTTCACTCATTACTCCTGGATGGGCTGTCACCGCTGGTCATTGTGTTCGCAGGAGTTTGGACGCTAAGATTTACTCTGTTGCAGCAGGTAAAAGGGGACTTTCTTAGCTTTCGTTTTTATGTTCTAATTTTTCTTTTCATTTTTCTTCTTATTTTCTGATTGACTGACTGACTGACTAACTAAGGTATTTGCAATAGAGATTTTGCACCACCACGTGATGGAAGTCATGTTAGATGGAAGGAACAATACGATCGTTTTACATGAGAAAAATTCAATTCCTGAAAGTAAAGTTATTTTATTTTTCTGCCATCTAACCACAGGCAGCCCAATCTGTATTATGGGCGCCGGCAAGTGATGGTGCAAAACCTCTACTACTAACTTGCGGACGATTTTTCAGAAATGAAAACTGATGAAAATATATTGGTATTTTGAACCCTTGTCCTTTCGTTTCCAGGTGCTCATCGACGAGTGGGCGATGGAACTGAATACCACATATCCAAGGTCATTCTACACAAAGATTATTCTCATGTTTTTCATGATGTTGCTTTACTCAAGCTGGCAAAGGCTGCGATACTCGATAAAAATGTTGGGACAATTTGTCTACCGAAGCAAGGCGATCGGCTCCCGACTGGGAAAAAATGCTACATGACAGGTATGCATGGGATATTCCTTTGGGCATGGCTAACTCACAGATCAAACCCTGAAACAACCTCTGGGCTGATCTAAGTCAGGCCACACGGCTAACTAACAGATCGAACCCTGAAACAACCTCTAGGCTGATCTAAGTCAGGCCACACGGCTAACTCACAGATCGAACCCTGAAACAACCTCTAGGCTGATCTAAGTCAGGCCACACGGCTAACTCACAGATCGAACCCTGAAACAACCTCTAGGCTGATCTAAGTCAGGCCACACGGCTAACTCACAGATCGAACCCTGAAACAATCTCTGGGCTGATCTAAGTCAGGCCACACGGCTAACTAACAGATCGAACCCTGAAACAACCTCTAGGCTGATCTAAGTCAGGCCACACGGCTAACTCACAGATCGAACCCTGAAACAACCTCTAGGCTGATCTAAGTCAGGCCACACGGCTAACTCACACAGATCGAACCCTGAAACAACCTCTGGGCTGATCTAAGTCAGGCTACACGGCTAACTCACAGATCGAACCCTGAAACAATCTCTGGGCTTATAAAGTCAAGGCATAAGGTTTTCTACGTAAGGTTTAGTTTGTAAGGTTTTGAGGAGCGAGGAAGAAAAACCGGAGAAACTGGAGAAATACTCGGATCGAAAAAATATCAAGGGAGAGACCTAGCAAATTCTAGTCAAATTTGTTGCCGAGTCCAGAAACTGAACCCGAGATCTCAGAGGTGAGAGTCGAGTGCACTACCGCTACGCAATGATTCCAAGAGATTGCTAAAAATCAGTATATTTCCCATCAGCCTCTTACTAGTTAATGAACACGGCGTATTCTAGTCTAACTTAGTAATCCTTGATTAACAGGATGGGGTCGATATGATGGCTCACATAACGCTGGATCTCCAATACTAAAACAAACTTTTGTCCCGATCGCCGCACACCAGAAATGCAGGACCGTTAATGGACAGTCAGTCAAGGAAGACATGATGGTCTGTGCTGGAGGGGCTGGTACTAGCGTGTGTAATGGTGACAGCGGTGGGCCGTTATCCTGTGAGGAGAATGGTAGATGGGTTTTGAGAGGCGCTGCGTCTTGGGTCACTGATCGAAAATGTCCTGGTAACACTTACTCAGTGTATGCTCGTGTGAGCAGTTATGTTGATTGGATTAACAAAAATATGAAAGGTATGCTAACTATGTTCTCTCCGAGTGAGCCTTATATAGACCTCTTGCAGCACTTCGGAATGCAGTTGAAACTGGAGGACAAAACAATAGATTTAATTTCTAATTCTCAGGAGATTGAAATTCTTTTGTTTTATCCTCCAAATTTAGCTGCTTTGATGTCACGTGCAAGGGGACTAAAGACCCTAACCCTAATGACGTTTCATACGTTAACTGCCATAATCCCTTTCAAAATACTTTTTCATATTCAAATGTTAAAACTCCTTTGAAAACACCAAGAAAATAGTAAAAATTAGGATCCGAAAGGGCCGATCCTTGAAGTATTGGTATGAAACATCATCATGCTGGAGGCCTAATCGTTTGCAGTGTTGGGTGCCAATAGGACACTTGCATGTGCATCACAGCTATCTTTCTTCAAAATTGAGAATCTGTTCTCATGCAGAATTGTTCTTTTTTTACCAGATGGCAGTGGTAGTGGCGGCAGTGGAGGTAATGGCGGGAACGGTGGAAATGGTGGCAATGGTGGCAGCGGCGGGAACGGTGGAGGAAGCACAAGTAAGCACTCATCAGCACATTTACATATTTTTAAATAATTTCTAGTTAAAAACCAAATCTTGCAGCCCGTAGGCTGAATTGCATTTGGTCCTAATATGTAAATAATAGACCTATCATAAAACTAGAGTGCATTCAGAAAAAGCGTGAAACACTAATTACTAAATTGTGCAAAATAGTGCTAGTTGAACAAAAGAAAACAAAAGAATTAGCATAAAATAGTACAAAATAGTGTTACTAATGTTTCATGCTTTTACTGAATGCACTCTATATACATGAAACGATAAATATAAACTTGGAGATTTACGCTTTTGGTTCAGTGTTTATAAATGCGCTTGAAAATGTCTTTATCTTAAACGATATGGGATATTTTCTCACTCTACGTAAATTAGAGTCTTAGAGTTCAATAAGCCAGTTCAAAGTTTAAGAATCGTTTTCAGTGCGCATGCGATTTTATCCCGAATTTCTCAACTTCTTTTGTTTAATTAAAAACAAAAGAAGGTATAAACAAAAGAAGGTGAGAAATTCGAGATAAAATCGCATGCGCACTGAAAACGATTTTTAAGCTTTGAACTGGCTTATTGACAGGGACCGCGGAGCATAATTTTGATTGGGGGGCTAACGACCACCAAATACTGGAAGACCTAGGGGGTTTGGGGGCATGTTCCCATTATTGGGGGGGCTGTGGCCCCCCAGCCCCCCCTGCTCCGCGGTCCCTGATTGAACTCTAACTAAAGACTAACTTACGTAGAATATCTATTATGAGGTAATAATAGGTAATATTTTTTTCTTTAGCATGCAAAGACAATCATTCAAACTGCAAGACCTTTGTAAGATTCTGTAGTTACAGCCCCAATATCAAACGACTTTGTCGTAAAACGTGTCAACTTTGTTCTTGTAAGTATATCTTTAATCTGTGATACGACATAAGCACGTACAGTACAAGGAAAAAAATAGTATCACTGCGAAAACCTCCCTTCACGACCGTACGTACCATGCCGTGCAAAAAGGGAGTCAGGTGTCCAAACAATTGGATTGAAGAACAGTAATCTCGTGTGCTGTGGTTGTTGTGGCAGTGAAATCTTTCCTCTTCACAGTCACCTTACTGCCTATTTCTCCCATATAGGTGCCTAGTAACAAATGACAAAGCATTTATGCAGGTTGAGGAATACAGTCGAACCTCTACACAACGGCCAAGTTCGGGACAACATTTTGTGGCCGTTGTAGAGAGGTGGTAGTTTTTGAGAGGTGGTCGTTGTAGAGAGGTGATCGTTGTAGAGAGGTGTTCGTTGTAGAGAGGTTTCAGTTACAGTTATTGTAATCAGTTGTATTGTGGGGAGGTGGTCGTAAGTGAGGGTTGGAATGTAACTGAAACCCGGAGTTTAGGGGCAATAGGTTGCGATTGCAATATAATTGACAAAATTAAAATGATTTCCTTCTTTGCAGAGAATCCATGAAGAAATCAAGTAAGAAACACCAGTCTAGTTTTAATCTTGTACTGCAGATTGTCACAATCCTGTAACCGCATATAATAACCAACAATAAAAGCTGAATCTAATTAAGACTCTGATTTATGATTTTTTTTGGAAGCATGGGTGGCGGCGTAGCAGTTTGATCGCTCGCCTCTCACCAGTGCGTCCCAGGTTCGAGTCCCGCCGGGCTCGGTGTCGTAGTGAGTAGAGCTGCTCGTTGGTTCTCTCCTGTGCTTCGAGGGTTTTCCTCCCTCCGCAAAAAAATGAAAAGAAAAGAAAAGAAAAGAAAAGAAAGCGAATTCGTACAATTCTTCGTTTTCACGTTACGTCATGCTGGTGGATCTAACAATAGATGCTAATTTCGTATCTATTGTTAAGGTACACCAGCATGGCCGCTGGGCTCTCTCGTGAATGGTTGAAACCATCAATAGCTGGGTTTCACTTCACGTCATTTCCTATCCCGTGCGGAATGTTCCTCAGCTGAATCACAAGTTTTCAATAGAATTCTTTCTGGTTGACAGCACATGGTGGTCAGTATTTGACCACCATTTGGAGCAGATAATGAGATTCAAAGACTTTTTTCAGCTGATTGAAACCCAGCTATACCGCAGTTTTCCTGTCTTCCCTGATTACAGACTCATTTTCTAAAGTTAGCCTCATTTCAGTATCAGAATATTCACGAATACCAACGGTAAAGTAAAGAATGCACAACTTCAACAATAGAAAAACACTTTGAAACTCCACGGACCTTCACTGGAACACATTAATATTCTAAATAAAGTCGAGGCTGACCCTGACCCTAACAAAGAACTCGAAACTGGAGTATTGCTCCATCAGCTGAGTCAACTCCAACATGTTTGTTTGCAAGATGTTCTTGCAAGGTATCAAGCTTTCCAAACACGCGATCCGTCTTGTTTATCAAACCTGTCCTCACAGTAACGCAGCTGAACATCTTCCCACTCATTCTTGTTATCTATAAAGGTCAGTCAAGTCTTGCTTTATGGCTTGTTAGTTCTCTTTTATCCTGCTTTGATAGCTGATAGAAAGTCAAGTATGAAGTCTTTAGTACTGCCATTATTTTGTCTCCTAGTTCCTGCTCTAGTAGAAGGTAACGTATGTAATGATTGTGATGATTTGATTTGTAAGGACAATACCACAGGAAGCCCAATTTAGATAATAGTACTTTAGAAAATAAAATCTTGAACTGATAGATAATTGATTGAAAAAAATGTCCTGCCAACAGGATAATCAAGCAAAAACACAGGAGAATATTTTTTCGTGCGCCTTTGTTTTTCTATATAATTTCTTTATGCTTGTCTGGTGTTGAAAGATGTAGAAATATTTTTTCAAGGTATGCATCTCTCTGCAGTGGTCTTTTAGATATATAGCTGTTATTAACCACGATATCACCGTATTTTACACCTCGAATTCCCGAAAAAACTTGACCAAAGTGGTTCTAGCGCTGCATGATAATCATAAGGGGATTCATTTTCTCAAATGAACTATTTTTCCTCTTCTTTAATGTTTTCTCTTCAAAAATACTGCGAGAAAAAGTTTTATGACTTTTCTTTCTTTCATTGGTCGTTGTTTTCTTTGGAGATTTTCTGTACATTCTAAAGACATAATAATTTCATTCCCTGACCATGTCGATGTACGCTGAAGCCCTTTAGGTATTGTTAGATTGAACTTCACCCGGTTGACAGGGGACATTTTAATACCTTCCCTCAGCTAGCAGGAAAACGTTTGCCTAGAGTACTAGTACTTGGGAATCGACTTGGTAAAGTACCAGAATAAAGAAGTTTCTACTGTTTTGCTACTGTAAAATTGAAGATACAGTTTTGACCTTTAAAGAATCAAGTGATACACATTAAACAAGTCAGGGACCGCGGAAAACAGTTTTGAGGGGGAGGGGAGGGGGGCTGATCGGGGGGGGTGGGGTGTGCTCTCAACTCCTCTGAAAATTTGAAAATTGAGGCTCTCGGAAACGCAATTTCCAGTGCCGCGGTTTTGAAGGGTAATATATTCGTTGCATTAAAGTCATTTCAAAGCTTTAGGCAACTCATTACAGAAAATCCCTTTTGGTCAAAAACTTTTGTGTGTGGTGCCTGCAAGTTAATCGTAACGGGGCAATCCGCTAAATCAGTTCCTGTTGACCTTGGAGTCAGCAGATTTCTAAATGTTTTGGTTAAGTTGTAAGCGGGTAATGCATCTTTGAGTCTAGCTCCGGGGGTCAGGGGTATATTATGCCTAGATTACGTATACGCTGTTCCGGTTTGGAACAGTTACCAAAGCCTGGTCCATGCAAGCAAATGCAAAGCTCCGAGGAAATCCTCTCACATTTCTGATCCTCAAACCTGATTGGCTAAGAGGACGTCCCAGTGATGAATTAACCAATCGAAAGTCCAGATGTTTGGATGAAATGGGAGAAAAAATATGCCGGCGTTCATATCCAATCACTTCAAGAGTGGATCAAATTCTCTTCCGTTAGCCCTCGGCTTTGGAGTTCAAGCAAAACAGTACACCAAAATGGGGTTCTGTCTTCACGACTCCCGTAGTTTGATTTTCAAACCCTCTTTGGCCTTACTTCTTGGAATTTTTGTGTTTTCTCTAACATTACAGGAATCTAGTTCCCAGGTACAGCCAAAGCCGTGCTACGAGTTTGACGATGTAAGACGACCTCAAAGATGTATGCCAGAGTTTGGAAATGCAGCCTTTGGGAAAAGGGTAGTTTCAAACAATACTTGTGGAACTCCACCGTCGAAATTCTGTGTCCAAACTGTTCTCCAAAAGGAGTGTAAAGTGTGCAACGCTTCGAATCCTCGCTTAGCGCATCCAGCGTTCTTTATCACCGATATCAAAGACGATCAGAACCAAACATGGTGGCAGTCGCAGACCTCACTAGAGAATCCCTACAAAACTGTGACGTTAACTCTAGATCTAGGGAAATCTTACGATGTTTCGTACATAAGAATTCGCTTTCGTTCTCCAAGGCCAGAATCAATGTCTATCTACAAGCGAACCTCGTATGCTCCCGACTCGAAGTGGATTCCCTATCAATACTACTCCTCTTCTTGTAGAAAAACTTATAATATCGATCCGAATGGGATCGTTACCCGCAGGAATCAACAAGTGCCTCTATGTACTGATGCTTTCTCGAGTATATCACCGCTTACTGGTGGAAATGTGGCCTTCAGCACGTTAGAAGAGAGACCGGAAGCTTACGACTTCGACAACAGTCTCGCACTACAAGAATGGGTAACAGTCGTAGCCATTCGCATCAACCTTGATCGTATGAATACCTTTGGAGATGAAGTATTTGGAGATCCTAACGTTCTTAGAAGTTATTATTTTGCAATCATAGACTTGTCAGTCGGAGGAAGATGTAAATGTAACGGCCATGCGACCCGATGTGAGGAAACAGCTCGGTCGAATGGAACAGTGAGACTACAGTGCGAATGTGAACACAATACTGCTGGGATTGACTGTGAAAAATGTCTACCCCTCTTCAACAACAGACCATGGGCGAGAGCTTCTCGTAACAATCCCAATGTCTGCATGCGTGAGTATTCAAACTTATCCACATTAACTGTTATTAATTCTTTTATCGATTTTCTCGGTCCCAATTCGTGTAATTGTTGTGCAAACGTAGGGTTGTCGTTGATTGATATCAATTAGTGGTATGTCAAATGATCATATAGATTATCTTTGATCTTTGAATGCAGTCAACGTATTCAATGTGATAATCGGGGTACGAATTTTCCTTCTAGCAGAGTTTATTTTCCTTTGGCATTAGAGGGGAAACTCTCCTCACAGAGATGAATGGAGAATTCCTGCTATTTTGCACGTTTATTAACTGCGACGAAAATAAAAATTCGATCTTTTAGCTCCGCTAACCTTGTGTATAAATGCCTGACTAATGTGGCATGTTGGTTTTCTGTTCACAGCGTGCAAGTGTAACAACCTCGCCGATAGCTGCGTCTTTGATCCAACTCTCTACAGACAGACAGGTCACGGAGGTCGATGCGTTAACTGCAAGCGAAACACGGACGGCCCGAACTGCGAGAGATGTAGAGAGAATTTCTTCCGGTCTAATTCTACTGACCCGTGTCTGTCTTGCAACTGTAACCGGGTCGGCTCTGAATCTCTTCAGTGTAACAGCGCGAGTCAGTGCCGGTGTAAGCCTGGGGTTACTGGTGTCAAATGCGATCGATGTCTACCCAACTACTTTGGATTTTCGCAGACAGGATGCAGGTACTTGAATTATATTTTACAACGATGTCATTCCCCATAAAGGGCTCCACCGTGAGGTTCGCTCCACATGTGTGTGTGTGTGTGAGTGACAGTGGGCGAATTTGGAAACCAGTACTAAGTTACTGAATTTGTATCCCACTATAAAAAAGTGATTTAAAAAAGTTCCATTGCTCTATATACAATTGGAATTCTTAGATTTCATATCATTTTCGTTTCCAGGTCTTGTCAGCGTGTCCCTAACGGCACAGACCCAGCAATGACGCAATGTAACGAGCAAGGTGAATGCCACTGCAAGCTTCACGTGGTTGGAGCTAAGTGCTCGCAATGCCGCTTCGGATACCTTGGGTTAGAGGAGACCAACCCCCAAGGGTTCAAGCAGTTTGGGTTGTCTTATCCTATTTTATTCAGAAATCCCCAGAAAGCGGAAAAAAAGCATTCCTGTAAACCAGACGAGATGACAGGAAAATAATGAACCTGAATTAGATTGGATCAAAATCTTTGGAAAATTTCCAAAAAAAACAACAACAACAGGCTTGGTGGCTTTTATGAGTAGAGTTGCTTGTTGGTTCTCTCCGTGCTTCGAGGGTTTTCTTCGCGCGGTTTTCCTCCCTCCTTAAAAATCAACTTCTAAATTGCAGCTCGATCTCTGGGCTTTCACCTCACTTTAGCCTCTTTTTCAATAAATGATCTATTTTCAACATTCTAATAATTTTGTCTAGATTATCTAAATTGGGCTCCCTGTGGGTATTATAGTACAAAGTACGATTTGATTGGCTAAGAGCAGGGTCGTACATTTTATATCTGTTATTCGTGTTGTAAACTTCAAACGAGTCTTTTCTGTTTCAGCCAACTGTGGGAGAAGACCTGCAGGAGCTCGCATAGTAGGTGGCGAGGTTGCTGTGCCCAACTCGTGGCCATGGCAACTGTCGTTAAGGCGATACGCAAGTCATGTATGCGGTGCTGCACTTATTTCACCCGAGTGGGCAGTCACCGCTGGACATTGTGTTAGCAGAACCCAAGACCCAAAGCAATACTCCATCATTGCAGGTAAAACTGCTGACACACAGTATAGACGCTGACAATTTGCATGTTATGAATGTTATTTACTTATTATCGATTTCCATTTCTTACCGGCGTTCAGCAACATCTTAAAAGATCTTGATAGCTCGTGAAAAGAAATATTCAAACCTTGCACTAGGAAGAACGAATCGAATTACAGAATTACTGGCAGACACACTAACCGGGACCACTTGAATAAAAGTGACCAATCAGATAACAGTAAACTAGACAAAGTTTGAACTGATAACAGCGTGAGCCAATCAGATTATCTCGTTCTCACGCTCTTTTCATATAGATGTGCTATCTGATTGGCTGGTTAAAAGTATTGAACTAAATATTGCAATGTGATTGGTTAATGACACTAGTTTATCAAAGTGGTCCGCAAAGTAACTACTCAACTTTCAAATTCCCAAACAGGCTTTATTGAGGGTGCTTTGCAAAATAACAACGTCAAAGCACAAAATAACCTATTAAAAATGTTTGACAAGAATGAGTATACCAAAAACAGGTTTTAGGAGCATAAATAGAGGTATCACTGTATTCAGTACCTGCATTTAACTTACGATCTTGACTAAGGTTTGATGTTCTTGGAGTGGTGTCGGACGTTACTGTAAGTTAAAATCTACAGATCAATGTTTTTGCATGGCACTTAAGTAGTAATAAATGTGCTATTTCCATAACCTTTCAGTAAATCCATCTTTCCATCGGACTGCCATCAATAAAGAAAAAGCCCTTGACATGCAGTTTGTTGTAATAACGTACGGTGAACCTTTCAAAGCAAAATCCATTTATAGATTCCTTCACGTGACGTCAAATCAGCTCAATTTGGAGGACAAATTTGGAGGTTTATTTTGCACGGTTATAAGAAAAAAAACAGCTATCGCTTTTTTATTTTATTTATTTATTATTATATTTAACGAGGAAGCCACACTTATCGGTGATGATTTTCAGGAGGGTCGCTTGAGTAACTTCAAATTGCTAAGTTAACAAATCAAACACTTACCGCGAAAACAATTAAAAAATTGTACAGGTCGCGTATTTTTAATCTTTTTTTGAATTTTCAGTTCTAACATACAAATAAAATAAAAACAATCAAACACTTTTACGAATATCTATGCGTATGTCTCTTAAAGCAGACAGCTTTTTAATTTGTTGATTTTAAATATATATCTTTCATCAAGCTGAGTCTTTACTCTAAATCGTTCACCGATATAGCTAAAACGACGAAAGAATATAATGCCATTTACTACAACTACCAAAATCCCTTGCGGCTTTTTCTGTTCAGTCAATTAGCAGTAATCGTCATGCTATTTTAACGTGGGGTAAAAATATAATTACTGTATTAATTAATTAGTGGTAGTAAAATGATGTACAAAGAAATTGCCTATAGACCCTTGCAGCAAGTCAGAATACTACTCAATTTGGAGGACAAAATAATAGGCTCCAATTCTCAGGAGGTCGAAATTCTTTTTTGTTTTGTCCTATAAATTAAGCTGCTTTGATGTCACGTGAAAGAGATTTATTCATATCCAATAATCGAAGCTGGCACTAACTAAGTTTTAATTATTTCAGGAGCCCATCACAGAGAAACAAGCGGACAAATCTACCGAGTTTCTAAGATCATCCTCCACGAAGACTACTCTCATGTCCAGAATGATGTGGCTCTTTTAAGGCTTGCTGTAAAGGCGACATTAGATGACAGAGTGGGTACGATTTGTCTGCCGAGGCAAGGTGATAAAATACCTAATGGAAAAAATTGCTTTATGACAGGTAAGTTGATGGATTGCTTCCCCTTGGGAGATATGTTATATTTTCTTATGTTTTTTTATTTATTTATTTCTAATCAGTGAGACATAATTAAAGAAAAGAAAAAATGGAATTAGGAATAGGAATAAAAATTAGGAATAGGCAAATAACAGAAATATGAATTATGAATTAGAGTTATGAGTGGGGAAAAAATTAGAAATAGACAAATATTAATAGAAATATGACAATTAAAGGGGTTTTTTTCGTCTTCTTTGTCACTAAAACAACCACCAAATGAAAGGGAAGAATTAGGCTCAATTAAAGAAAAGAAAAAAAATTATATTGAGAGTTCTAGATCTTTTGGGCCAAGCTCTTTAAAGTAGATTTTGAACGCGAACAAGAAGGGGCAACTTAATTTTTTACGAGTCTGGTTATTTCTTCTTCTTTCTTTTTTATCCCAAAAATACCATAACATTTTGTTCACTTTATTTTACTGTCGTTTTCGAGTCTTGCAGTCTTTTTCTTCTTCTTTCTCTCCCTAGGGCTCTTCTTCTTCTTCCTCTTCTTCTTTTCTTCTTGTTCTTCTCCTCGAGATCCTTATTCGTTTTCCTTTTCTTTACTGACTCGATCAATGTGATAAAAGACCAATGAAAACTTTCTAGAGCTCATGAGTTGTCGATAGCTAGGTCTTTAATAAACAATATACGTCTCAATTACTCGCTCACTCCCTATAGACTACTATACTTACTAAATTTATTCATACCATTACATATACTTGTGTTAATTCAAAGGCTGGGGCCGTTTCTCTGGCAGTCACCCCGCTGGATCAAAACTTCTTAAGCAAACCAAGGCACCGATAATAGATTACCGAACGTGTAGGAAAGTCAATGGGGGTTCAGTGACGGATAAAACCATGGTGTGTGCTGGAGGAAAGGGGAGTAGTGTATGTATGGGAGACAGTGGAGGACCATTGTCATGTGAAGAAAATGGACGATGGGTGTTACGTGGTGCGGCATCATGGGTGACTGACGTACAATGCCCTGTAAATACATACTCAGTCTATGCCCGCATAAGTAATTTTGTAGATTGGATCAAGGCCAAAATAGCAGGTGTGTTATTTCTTACTAATTTAAATAATAAAAAGGACTA
This sequence comes from Anthopleura xanthogrammica, assembly GCA_964019055.1. Classification (NCBI taxonomy): domain Eukaryota; kingdom Metazoa; phylum Cnidaria; class Anthozoa; order Actiniaria; family Actiniidae; genus Anthopleura; species Anthopleura xanthogrammica. The sequence continues at coordinate 3,994,047 of OZ025216.1, read as the reverse complement.
CAAATTATACTAAAGAAAATTGCAAGAAAATATTTCCAACTGCCTTATTCAATATGAAATAACGAGCAAAGATTTTGATAACCTTTTCACTCAGTCCAGGACATATATGAGGTGGTGTTCCACACGGTTCTGTTCTGGGACCCCTTCTATTTTTGATTTGTATCAATTATATGTGTAAATTTTCAAATATTTTATCATTCATTCTCTTAGCTGATGACTCAATTATTTTTTTCTTTACTGATGGCACGAATATTTTATTTTTATATTTATATTTTACTTTTAGCTATTTGTTAATTTTTTTTTGTCACGGCGGAAAGGAGAATTAATCTTAATTTTCAAATTACTTTTTTCTGTCTTCATTTTATATTTGAATTGTATATTCGCAGTACAAGTATTTTATTATTTATGTTTGTCGATCTTTCTTTTTCCTTCTTTTCCATGAACCTAATTGCAAGAACGCTGTCAATTTTGAAATAAGCAAAATATTAAAATACCAAATAGGAACTAGTTACCTTGACATGAATAAATATTAATAATTCTGGTTGAAAAAAATGAAACTTGTGCGGTTTAACATGGAGACTGCTCAGGGAATCTTTTATTTTAGGGCTGGCTATTCGAAGAACGATATAGTCTTAGAACCGAGTTTTAGTAATAATGTTCATATTTCTATTTTGTTTCAACAAATTTTCATAATAATATTTGATTTTAGCCGAAGGTGGAAGTGGTAGTGGTGGAAATGGTGGCAATGGCGGGAACGGCGGGAATAGTAAGTAATCTACCAACTATCAACAGATATTTACTAGCTCTCCTTTATTAAGGGGTCAAGAGTAAATGATACCAGTCAAATATTATTGATGACGAATGATATTAAAAATTTTCAAGAACTTTTTCCAATGACAGCTAACAAATAAGTGTTTGTTGGCAAATTGAAATTTGACTTTTTTCTCACTTTCAATAAGTTAAGAGCGACTGGTGTCTCACGATATTTAGTAAATATTGGCACGAGCTTCAGCACTTATGATAAGTTAGATTAAATTGAAATTTGAACACATGGTATGACGAAAATACTGAGTCTAATTCTCGTTTGAAATATTGAAAAGATAAGTTATGATTGCTAACCAATTCCTAATAATTTAGGTGGCAATTCTAAAGATTCCATAGCTTTTATCCATGCATTGCGGATAACTCCTTTTCATCGTCCCACAATTGTCTCAACTTATCTAGTTCTTCTTGCGTTTTGCAGCGTGTCAAGATCGCCATGACAACTGCAAGTTGTTTTCTTTCCAATGCAAGTACAATCCACGGATAAAACGAATATGCCCCAAAACATGCAAACTCTGCAAAGCAACTTGAGCTGTAAGTGTCTTTTGTGACATTAGTCTTCATTGGAAATACGTATATCACTGTCATTTTTAAAGGCAGTCTAAACATTTACTGACTAAATTCAAATTCATAAAATGAAGAAAAAGAGAAGAAGAAGATGAAGAGGAAAAAGGCGTAGCTTTCGCTCTGCACTAGTGAAAAAGCAAAGAAAATGCGCCTCATCCAATCATAGCAGTCCATTTTGACTGTGAAAAGACAGCGAATGAAGTGGAGCAGTATTTTTTCTCTTACACAACCTACATCTGCAATTTTATTGTAAATATTGAATAGTGAAAGAAATTTAGCGGTTATCTTTTATGTTATCTACAGAATCTATCTTCTAGTGTATAGATTGATAGAGTGGATAGATTGATTGCACTACCTGTTATTAAATTGTTTTTACACCGGAATTTGTAATAGCAGGTTCCAAGTTGGCCTTCCTTTGATCACTGTTTGAGTTCACAACCACTCAATACAAACATAACCAAACTAGAACTTGACTAGACATCGAGATTGGTTTAATCAAAATTGTTTACTCTTTGGTTGAGAAGATCTTCAAAAGAATCTTTAGAACAAGTACAATGCTTTTTGCATGTCGTCTAATTTTGAGTACGCTATAAATTCATCTAGATTAAATTGTTCATAAACTTGTAAAAAAATTGATCCATTTTTCTGCTTTTTTCTCTCAACAGAAATGAAAAGATTCTTCATGTGAAGCCAAATAAAGGAACCATAATCATTCCTAGTCTAGACCTCTTTTCCTTGCTTAATGATTTTCTCAACGGGCTTCACCTCACTATATTCTATACGTTTTTATCATGGAGAAGATTATCTTTGTGTTGTTTTTTTTTATTTGGAAAACTAGGTGACAGCTAGTAAACATTGCATCCTCGGACACTACATTGCATCTCATCTCAGATAAGAAGTTCGGAAACTTTCATTGCACTTTTCTATACGTTTTTATCATTGAGAAGATATCATCTAAAGTTTTTTTTTTCTATTTTGAAACGCAGGTGACAGCTATTGAACATTGCATCTTCAGACATATCTTCATTAATGAATTCATTCAATAAGTCTACATCCGTTCACAGATTATTTCTTCAAGTTTTCTGGTAGCTTCTCAACTTAAATATAAAGTTTAAAATTAATTTGTCATATCCTCCCGAACCTGGGTATCATAAACAGGTAGTAATTTTACTTAGTTTACAGATTATTTCTTCAAGTTTTCTGGTAGCTTCTCAACTTAAATATAAAGTTTAAAATTAATTTGTCATATCCTCCCGAACCTGGGTATCATAAACAGGTAGTAATTTTACTTAGTTTACAGATTGTTTCTCAGGTTTTCTGGCAGCTTCTCACCTTAAATATACGGTTTAAAATTAATTTGTCATATCCTCCCGAACCTGGGTATCATAAATTATAAACAGGTAGTAATTTTACTTAGTTCACCGATTATTTCTCAGGTTTTCTGGCAGCTTCTCACCTTAAATATACGGTTTAAAATGAATTTGTCATATCCTGCCGAACCTGGATATCATAAACAGGTGCATGGTTGTCAAATTAACGCATTAGAAAATACATCAAAGTCGGTATTTTTTCTTGATATGGAAAATAATGACTTTATCTAAGACAAGATATTTTAGTGGGTATGATTTTTGATCAAATGTACATTGGGATTCAATTCAGAAACAAGGATAAAATAACTAGGTTATCAAGTATGTGATAAAGAAAGTCTGCTTGCTCATAGCATAGTGTTTGTAGTGCTGCATCTTTGGGTTAATGGACGTAATTTAATTTGTGTCACTGTAGTTAAGAAACGGACGGCAAAAGATAGACTAGCAGCATATCTAACACCAACACCAAAAGGCTACGTTAACAACCGAATGAAGCGCAATATCACACATTTAATGAATTTTTACTAAAAGTAGAAAAGTAGAATCATGTGTTATAATTATAGCTGGTGTTATTTAACCAAACTTTGTAGAAGATGATCAAGTGAGTTGACAAAGTTTGACAACATTTGATGTAGTAGTTGACTTGTACAACATATTGTTAGCAAAAGTTTACTAGCTCAAACGAACCGACGACAATTTTAGCCAAACAGACGTAAAACAACATCAAACATATTCAGCCGTTCTATATTATAGTCTTACATTTTATTGCGGTATACTTTCCCCGGCATATATGGCAAAACTATAATGGTATCCCGTGCCGAGGCGTGTCTAGTAGTCTGTCATGTCGCTATTTTTGCTTTTAGAAAAAAAGGTTCTAAAGTGATGAATGATGAAAGTTGTGGCAAAAAAAAAATCGATTGAAAAAAAATAAAAAATCCATAGCCGAACGTCTGCCTTCTAATATTAGTTTTTCTTCAGTATTATTAGTCCAAATATTCTGCAGCTGAATATTTCATAATCAATTACCGCCACGATATTCTCAGTGAAGTTGGGCTTAAGGTATAGCGAAAAACCAATTTGAGCGGACATATCGAAAATAACCCTTTTTAGCTGTCCTAATTTTTGTCATGTTTTTGGCTTTCGACTTAAAAAAAAAAAAATGCCGCTAAATAAAACGTTTATGAGATTGATTGGAGTTTCTCGGTCTGTGTCGATCTTAATATTATATTGCAATAGTGTTACCTATTGTTTTGTCAACTTAATGAGTCCAATTACAAATTTGTATATACAAGCTCACTTGTACAAATACAGAGAATATTGTACTTAACGCTCAGACCCCTCGATTCTTAAGCCATGATAGACTAAGGTCGGGTAATCCGTTAAGCCGATAAAGTGGATTGATGGTTGTCTGCCTCTACATTTAAGGGGAAACTGTTATATAGAGCAGAGATGCTTAGAGGACTCGGCTAAAGTCATTTTTAATTTCACTTCTTCAGTTAAGTGGACACTTATCCTTGGCAAAGAGATAAGAATATCTGAATATGACAGCCACCACACCATTGGAAATAACGCTCAGCATTATGAACTCTATTTTGGCTGTTTTTGGATCAGCAGCCAATCTTCTAGTGTGCATTGTGATTTACAAAAACGAGGAACTCCAAAATGGCTTAGACCTTCTTATCGCCAATCTGTGTTTTGCGGATTTGTCAGTGTGTATCATCGCTCAGCCGATGTATGTTGCCTTTCTGAATGGACAACTTAGTGCTGAAATCGAGAACGCGTTTTCGTATTTCAGCATGATTGCCATGCATGCCGTTGCTCTAAATCTCCTGGCAATTGCAGTGAATCGGATGCTCGCCATAGCTCATCCATTTACCAACACTTTAATGGTTTCAAAATTCAAAGTGCTGATGGCAATATGTGCGATCTGGATTTCAGCGATTTGTGTCGCTGTGTTTTTGTTCACAAAACCAGGAAAACTTTTCTCCCCTTATTCTCATGTCATGATTATCCTAACGTTTTTGCTCTGTTACGCGAGGATATTTTTCATCGCGCGGAAACAACGCAGGCAAATTCATATGCAGATGCAGTCAGTCAGTCACAACCATCAAACCGTCCGACTTCAAAAAGCAAACAGAGCGAACATAACATCGGCCCTTATCGTCCTCTCTCTCATGGTCTGCTTTTTTCCTGATACAGTCTATGACTTTTTACCAACAGAAATCATGGAAGTCAGAAAAAAATGGATTTTTACCATGTTATTTCTAAGCTGTTCAGTCAATCCTTGTATTTACATGTGGCGAACTGAAGTATTCAAAGTTGCTATGAAAAGAACGCTAGGAATCTCACCAAGTATCCCAAATCAAACTTGAAAAATTCATTTCTAAATGATGGTAATATTTCAGTACAAAAAGGACTCCGGATATCAGGTGTCGTTCTTTGTTGATATTTTAGATGGAGTTCGATTCAAGAATACCAAGAAAATCGTCTCTTAAACGCCTAGGATACTGATTATAAATCGAATAAACCGATTCAAGAGACATTAATGTCTGGATTAAAAAGGAAAAAAAAAAAAAAAATTTGGAAGAAGAAAAGGAAAGTCAACAAGAAAAAGAAGTCGAAGAAGAACGCTACCAACTTCAATTTAATTTTCAACTGTGAAAGCTTAAATAATTTTAGGGTCTACACAAATTTTTTATTTACCTTTCTTTGATTAAAATCTTAGAAACACAAACCACTTCGATATTTATCTTCAATTCATCTCGAACAAGAATTAACTTGTAACATTTGAGTTTTATAATCCGACAGCGAGCGATTCTAAAACGCTCTTTTTAGCTAGGGAAACTTGTATTTATTTATGCAACATTGGTTCGGTTGTCATGTTGTCAGGGAAGCCATTGATTGAAAAAATGATGGAAAAAATATGCTGTCAACAAAAACGCTCATCATAATTTTTATTTTACACTGACAAAAAAAGTAATTATTCCGGTGAATTCAAGGTTATACAAAGTCCAGGATGGAAACAAAATTAAGCCGAATTGTCTACAAACAGCACCAGAATTGAATTAAAAGAATAAGTTATGAAAATTTTCCATAAAGCAACTGTGTACACAAGGAACAATATTGGAAACACGACTGCTTGGATATCATAAAAATAAACAAATACAGCTGAACTACACTTGAATGAACAATCCCTAAATTGGACTGTTTTGGGAGTTAAAGTTAGTTATTTCCAAGCTATTTCTTTACCCTTTTTTTTTTGGTCAATTTTCTGGACGTCGATAACAAGTTAATAATTGAAAATTGATTGGTATGCCATTTTTTTTTTTTTTTGCATGCCTAAGTTTATGTAAATTTCACTGAGACCCGTTTCAAGGTTATCCTGGCAAAATCAACAGACGATCCGACAACTTCAGTCACATCTTTACTATCAAAAAAAAAAAATTCAAAATCTTATCTAATACGAGTGATTTGGATTTGTCTTCCTGGACTCGGCTCGACGTATGAGTGTGAAGCCGGAAAGTTGACGACAATTGAGGCGAAAACACTAGCACTGATCAAGTCGGAGAATCGCCGGAGAACTTCCAACACCCCAAAACAAATATTTCATTCCCAATAATTAATTCAAAAGTCAATATAATAACTAAATTTACTCTTTCTCCGTGAAACCGGTTAAATTCGTTATCAATAAAAAAACTAAAAAGGCGGCCTAATCGTTGGGAATATATAGAGGCCACGTTTATGATATTACAATCATAGCAAGATCCCGAGGCTCTTCGGAATAAAATGTCCAACATTGCACTTTAAACATCAAAAGCATCAGTAGATTTATATATAGTGCTGAAGATTCGATTATAAAGTTGTTGAGTAGTTAAGTGACTAGTATTTCCGACCACTGAAAGCCAAAAGTTCTCCGGCAACGTCGTATAGAGTACATTGATTCATTCCTGCCAATAAATTATTTGTCAATCCACGTGTTTGTACCATACATAATTATACAGGTAGCCCAAGCAATGTTTTTGTATCTTATTACAAAGGAATGTATGAGGAATTATGTATCGTAAGAATAGCTAAAGTAATCTTTGTAGTTTGCTTACCAATTTTTGCCTGTGTGTTCTTGCTGCTGTTTCATTGTTTGTCTCTAAGCGCGATTTGAAGCTATGTATTTGGAGGACGGCTTCTGAAATTAGTACAACAATTTTGAAATATGTCATTCGTGGTATTTATGCCAAATATCACTTCAAACCATGCTATAATAATAATAATGATCATGATGTTGATGATGATGATAATGATGATGATAATGACGATGATGATGACGATGAGGAGGATGATGATAATGCAAGATAATGACGATGACGATGATGATGATGATGATGATGAGGGCCGTAAGTTATAAAACTGTAAAAGGTTATTATGTATCCCTCCTTAAATAAAGTTATTGTATTGTATTGTATTGTATGATGATGATGATGATGATGATGATGATGATAATGATGATGACGATGATGACGATGATGATGATGATGATGATGAGGATGACGATGATGACGATGACGATGACGATGATGAGGATGATGAGGATGATGATGATGAGGATGATGATGACGATGATGATGAGGAGGAGGAGGAAGGGGAGGAGGAGGAGGATGAGGAGGAGGAGGAGGAGGAGGATGAGGAGGAGGAGGAGGAGGAGGAGGAGGAGGAGGAGGAGGAGGAGGATAATGATACATGTCGCGTGCGATGATGATTCACAAAGATTCCAGAGGTGTAAAAATTCCCCTTTGCTTGTTTGTTTGTTTTATCCCTCACCTTTTAATACAACACAAACGGACGAACAGGTCACGTGAACCAATAACTCCATTAAAACGAACAGATGTATAAAAATGAAGGCAATCGAATATAAAATCAAAAACGTTAAAATGCGCTAGCTGGCGACATTTTGATTCAGTATATTTTCGATATTTTAATAAAAGCTGAAATGTGGTCCTTAATACTAATATCGAGGTGCTCTTTTCATTTCTGTTGGTCATTTTGACTCAACTGCTCGATTTAAAGTGAGTATGGTCACGTGATCTGCTATTCATACCTCATTTCAGACAAAACGTCCCCATGGTACCCCCGCCAGTATAACGTTTTCCACATCACAAAGTGATCGCGGGCTCACGATCACACTTCACCGCCATTTTGAAAATCTTTACGAAGAGCGATCACGAAAAATACGGTATAAAAATAATTGTTTTTAAAACTGTGGACGTCCAAGCCTATCCGGAATCCAATATAATGAAAAAATGAACACTTGAGGGGGTTATAGAAGAGTTTCGATGGAATAGTGAGCTGTAAAACCAAAATGAACGAACGGAAAATCAAGGAGGAAGATCGAGTTTGAAAGAAAAGACGTCAAAATCTCACGACTTGGATTTCATTTGGAGCTTTTAGAACACTTTAACAGGTGCTAATCTGGCTAGCTGGACCGTAGGCAACACCGTAGGCAACACCGTAGGCCTTGTAGAGATAGATCCTTTCTTCCTCCACTTGGGTGATCTTTCTTTTTCTTTGGTTTTATTTTGGTTCATTCAAAGGAAGAAGCTGATATGTCTTGTCCTCATCAAGTTTTTATGAAAAAAGTTTTTCCAGCCGACTTGAAGATGATGAGAACACAGGTCAGTTAATCATTCCCCTGTTGGTAATACATATAATTACCCTGTTTGTAATAATTCCCCTGCCAAAAAAAAAACAACGGTAATATTTTTTACCTTCTACATGTAGTCGTTTATGGTAAGCTTAATTATATTGTAGATAAGCTTATAAGCTTTGATATAAGTTTAGTAATAAATTATTTTACCAATGCAATAACCAGTGCTTCAGACGTTGGAATATAATTGTATCGATAAGTCCAGGCAAGCAAGATGATGTATAACCTTTATCAATATACAGTAATACAAGTTTCAAAATCAGTTGAAAGCTTATTCATGTAGAATATTTATTTGGCTTTTTCATTACAAGTGTAGTTAGTATTTATTTTTTATTAAGTATAATATAAGAATATTTGTTAAATAGTATAAACAGTTTTATATATAATGTGAGAGCTGATTGGTTGGCTACATTATTTATGTTGGAGGTCAGAAACATGCACAGGCGAAATTGTCAAAAAAAATGTTTATAAAAGCAATATATATTGGCTGCATGACAGGCACAAAGAACTGTACTGTCATTTAAACACTCTGGTAGCTGAAGAGCATTTGAAACTCAGTATCCTGTCTCACGATATAAGGGCTCAAAATAATGGCCAGTCATACACTGGTCAAGATGTCTGGTGTATGATACATGTATTTTAAATATATTTTTTCATATATGACTAGTCAACATGTCTGTTCACAGCTGTATTTGACTGGTTAAGTACCAAATTTGGCCGGACATTGACCGTTGACCGACCGTTATTTTGAGCCCTGGATATGACAGTTCCCAGCATCTTTGTGTGTGTAGTGTGCAGAAAGTAAGATTTATAACAGTTTCTATACCTTTTTTTTTACTTATCTCATTTTATGAATTGCACTCTTCAGGGCTCTTGTGAAAACTGTGACAAAAAAGGAAATGACTTATGGGCATGTCTACAGGTGAGAGGGAAGGTGTAGAGGTTATTTGCCGGCCAGGAGATCCAGATAGTGAAAAGCTGTGCCGAAGGTCTTGAATATAAAGAGGGCACAGTTTTCCCTATTCAGACCAAATTAATTTTTTACCATTTAATATTCCCCTTTTTTTCCAATTTGTTTTGTTGTTTAACAACCTGTTATCCCATGCATGCATACACACATATGGTGTAAGCAGCCAGGATACTAGACTGCTGTCAGAGAAAATACAGTACTGCTCACTTCAACAGTGAAATTCTGCTCTCTGTGCATTTGATCATATGTAAATATTAATTTGTAAAGTATAGATATTAAATATTAACAGCCAATATACCAGACTGGAAAAAAAAGTCGTTCTGGGTTCTGGCTTCATACATGTACCCCTCCAGTATGTTAGCACAATCCATCCTTGTGATAAATTATAGGAAAATTCCAGGTCGATTTCATGTACATGTACTAATAAGAATGCAAAACTAAGAATCATAAATAATTATTTCTTACAGGACTGCTGTTCATATATTGGATGTGGAAAGTGCAATAGAAATCATATAGAGCTTCATAATCAGGTACGTGTACATTGTAATTTATTCTGATAAAAAAAGAAAGAAAGGAAGTTATATAGAAAGAAAGAATGAATTGATGAGAGGAAGAAAGAGAGATGTCTCAATAGTTAAACTTAATTCATCAATCATACAGTGTATAAATAAATAAATAAAACACCGTAAGAATAAGGATTTGTGTGTGATTACTGAAATAAAGGTTTTGCCACATCACATGATGATAGCCATCCTTAATGGCGGGAACAATACAATCATTTTACATGAGAAATAATTCAATTCCTGAAAGTAAAGGGATTTTATTGTTCTGCCATCTAACATGGCTGCCAGCACATGATGGTGCAAAACATCTATAGTAGGCAGCCAATGTTAGATGGCAGTACAATAAAATCCTTTACTCTCAGGAATTGAATTGGAATTGACCCAGAGAAAACCCCTCAAAGCACAGGAGAGAGCCAACAAGCAACTCTACTCACATACAACACTGAGCCCGGCAGGACTCAATCCCAGGTTGCATTGGTGAGAGGTGAGCACTCTCACCGCTACGCCACCTGTGCTTCCCAATATATACTGTATATCTAATGCATAAATTATTTGTTTGTTTTTTCTTCAGGAAACTGACCATCATCTGTGCATTAATCTGGATGATTACAAAGTCTGGTGTTTTAGTTGTCAGTCCAGTGTAGACCCTAGTAGCGGCACACCCAGCCCTGAGGAGATGGAAGTAACAGGGGAAAGAGAACTGACAAGCCATTATAGACACAGGGTAAGGACTTACTCGAATGTATCATTAGACAATAATGAATAATATTTACAATAATCTGTTATTTGTTAGAGCAGGCTGATTATTTTTGGCAGCTTTCTCTGATGTGTAAGTTGTAACACTGTTACAGTGTGTTTCATACTTCTGCTTCCTATCGACTTCAAACATCAGGTATTTTGGCCTACGTCAATCAAATTTATGATAGGCTGACTTCATTCCTATCATGAGTGATAAGGAAATTCCTGTGTGAAAATTGCTGTCTAGTCACAGGAGTTTCCTTATCGTTTAATCGGAATGAACTCAGCCCATCGTAAGTTTGATTGACGGTTGTCAAAATGCCAGACCTTTGGAGTCAGTTAGAATTATGAAAAGTGCTGTAAAGCATTCAAAACCATTTTGGCTCCTTTTTACAATGGATTACAATTTTCTTTGCACAGAGTCATGATATTCTCAATGATGACGATTTTCTGGATTTAGAACAAGGCCTCAAGCCAAGAGGTGAGAATTAAGGATAATACTTATGCTAATGTACATACTAGAGTGGGTTTACTTAGCCAAATAAAAAATAGTAAGCGTATAATTTGCTTAGTAGTAGTAGAGAACAATTCCAGTGTTTTCTTTGTTTTACTATGACTATTAGCAATTCTGAGGATCAAGTTAGCATTAAAGTGCATTGTGGGACTTTTTAAGGGGATGAAATACATACCATCTGTGAAATATGCCCCCTAAAACAGTCCCACAACCCACTGCAACGCAACTCTACCCAGTTTTTTCCTCAACCTTGGAATACAGTACCTAATTACTCACTCACTCATCATCATCATCATCATTCAGTCTCAGCCAAGACTGACCCCCAATCTGGGTATTCTTATTAGCTTTCTGGATCTTATAGGATGTTTGGGCCTCTAGAGCAGGAGCTGTAATATAGTTTCTGTTCTGGCTTGGTAGCAATTACTAACTAATTATACAACTATGTTTCACCTGCCAAGTAAAATCACTCTTATAACCTTTGTGTTTGATTTCTAGGATTATGTGGGCTGATGAATATTGGCAATACTTGCTATATGAATGCCGCCCTTCAAGCATTATCCAATTGGTATGTACTTACTGTTTCTGTGTGTGTTGTTTTGTCCAGTTTTACTTTACAGTACTTTTCAATCACGTGTGAAATTGTACAATTTTGCTGTCTCAACGAAGTAGGTTTTGGTGGATGTCAATCAAGGCATTTCTACAACATTCCAAGTGGTATGTGCCTTGATAACTTTGTGTTTTCCGACAATGTAATGGAAACACTTTGATTAACGTCCACCAAAAAGCTTATTTTGTTACGATGGCGATTTGCGCATGTGATTGGAAAGCACTGTAATACTTGTTTATTAATTTGCTATAGTGGACAGTTAGCATATGGTGTGCAATGATTGCTTGAACAGACTTGAATGGATAATGATGATGATTAGCTGCTAGTATTTTCTTATTCTAGGGATATAGTACTGTATGCCACAGATGAAAATCATATTATTTGTATTTATTTTGGGATACATGTTAAAAATAGAAATATATCTTTAATAATATTTTGTGATATGGGAGTCATTGCTGGTCTCCTTATCGCGAGAGTCTAATGTTTTATATACATGACGCAACTCTCAACTCACATGTTGGTTTTTATGGAGGGAGGAAAAATTAGATCAGATTTATTTTTTCAGTTAAAAAATATGACAAATTTTGTCCAAATTTTCGTGATTACTTAAAATATTTTGCAACCAAATTTCCTCGTACAGTGCACCTATATCACAGTCACTGTATACACCCTATGATAAAAGGTGTGGCCATGGATATACCTCAGTTCATCAGTTATAGAAGACACCATTGCTTTCATTCTAAAGAGTATAACGAAATTAGTGGTCTTCAAAAAATTCAGTTTAATGACATTAAATGATAAAAAGCTACAGCTGTTTGAAATTAGGAAGATTTGTCTGGGAATAATGCCTAAGGGCCTATCAGCCTCGTTTTCATGTTTTTGATACATTTTAGATGCTTATAACACTGCAGGGATTTAATATATAATGTTCAACAGAACTCTACCAAATTACTAATAAATTATTTAGACATGCTCTTTCTCGTAATAGAAATATATTTTTGAAATCATTGCTCATTCATGGTTCTCGTTTTTTCATAGGGTCAATTAATTATTCTTTTATTATTACATTTCAGCCCTCCACTGACCCAGTTCTTTCTGGAGTGCAATGCTATGATCAATGAAAACACAAAGCATCCAGGACTGTCAAAACACTTCTACAATTTAATATATGAATTATGGTCTAGAAAGAGGTAATGCCAATATGATGCATAGTACGATAGATTTTGAGACCATTGAACTGCTTACAGCTATTTCAAGAAAGGTTGGTGAAGGTTTTTTTGCATGTTGCATACCAAGCCCGAAATTCAGTTTGGGTTAATGTGAATTCAAGCAGCGAAAGGTCAAAACAATGTGGAATTTTACCAAACTTTGTCTGCATTTTTCCCCAGCAAATTTTCTTTTGTGCTGACATTATTTACATATGAATATAACACATTTTAAGCTTGGTAAGCAACATGCAACATGCAACATGCAACATGCAACATGCAACATGCAACATGCAACATGCAACATGCAACATGCAACATGCAACATGCAACATGCAACATGCAACATGCAACATGCAACATGCAACAAAACCTTCACCAACCTTTTTTGAAATACTGTACAATATCACTTTTTCTTTCATTTTTTCATTCATTCATTCATTCTTTCTTTCTGTCTCTCTCTTTCTTTCTCTGTCTATTCATCTGTCCGCCTGACTGTCCGTCTGCCCGTCTAACTGTCTGTCTGTCTGTCTGTCCGTCCGTCTGTTTATCTGTCGTTCTATCCTCATCATTTCTCTTTTTTTCGTTCCAGATCCAAATCTATCGTCCCATCACAGTTTCTTCGTAGTGTACGAATAGTTAACTCCCAGTTCAGGGGATATGGACAACAGGTCAGCCACTAAATGATTTCACACAAAAAACAAATTCAAACGCAAGAACTTTTCTCAGAATTCCCAACATTCTATAGAGGGTGACATTGAATACTAACTAATATCATGGATCAATACTTGCTCATCCCCCCCACCCCACATTCAAAGGTGCTCTGTAGGCACTGCAAGTTGATACAGTAAAAATAAGACCATGATTAACATGGTCATCCACGCCACTTGATGGTATAATGACATTACCAGAATGATGTAAATGGTATCATTATTGCCTGATTTCATACCGTGCGTGACTCAGTACGAGTTCCTAAATTGTGATGGTGGCAACACAAAACTCACATAGCCAAAAAGAGCACATCGAGCTTTACCAAATTCCGAAGTTTGGTGTTAATCGCATCAATATTGAACGACTGACAGACGTTCAAATATGCTAGGATTTACAAAGAAATGTATGGTGTCCGGTCCGGACACTATATCTCAGGCAATTTAATAAAGCAATTAAGGCTCCTCTCTTCCCCCAGTTATTTGACGACTACTCAAAACGTGTACTGCAACATTTTTCTAACATGAGCTTATCTTTTTTTCTTTCTTTTAGGATGCGCAAGAATTCCTGCGCTGTATTATGGACCGATTACATGAGGAACTCAAGCAGCCAATCATGACCTATTCTAGGGTGTCATGTGACACATCTGACGAAAGTGACGAGCCTAACCACCAGGCCAAACGACTGTTGGGCGGGACTTGTGGTCTAGCACGTCGCAGGCATGGTGAGTGCTGTGGGTTACCTGTGGTTCTTCACAGGTACAAATTTATGCTGTAAGCCGGAAGTAGTATGGAAGGACCATTTTCTTCCAATAACAAACTAATCTCATTTCATAAGATGGCAGTAAATGGTCTATTGTTGTAAACGATCTTTTTTTTCTCAGGTGAACGGAATATTTAGATATTTTATTTTCTATCTTTGTTAGCTCATGGCCCTGAGGTATCGCTTCAGGATTTTTTGTTTTAACTCATTTCCGGCTTAGAGCATAAATGTGTATCGTTATGGGTTAGGAGAGAGAGAGAGAGCCATAACGTTACCCGTGCACACCAAGATTTCATCCTGTTTCTTGACCTTAAAATTGTAGGTGAAGACATTGAAATGTCATGCGAAAGCAGCGACGATGGCCACGACGCCAGAGACCAGGACTCCAAAATGCCTCTAGATCGACGAAGATCTAGTGCTGTTCTGGACACCTCTGATGTCCAAATAGACATCGAAATGGAAGAAGCAGAAGATTCAGAGAAAGAAAAATCGAAACACTCTGAAAGGTTGATAACCAACTCGTACAGCAATGGAAAATGTACTCAGAATGCAATACGTGGAGAAGGAGAAGTCAATAGTAAGACGAGTTTGAATGATAAGAAGCCGGAAAGTGCTGTACTAACGTCTGAAGGCAAGAAAACCAGAGAGAATAAACACCATCATCATGAAGATCATTCCACAGGTATAGTAGTATATGGCTTGTTTGATATAGTATAACGTCATCAATAATCCTGATCTGACTTATTTAATTCGTATTTAGATTTATTTGGGGGTGTCTGGTGACGTGCACGAATTGACACCCCCCGGATCCGCCCCTGATAATAATACAGTACTTCCCAGAAAAAATGTGTACATTTATCACGGTTTTTACGCAAGCAGATTGCGGACTAATCGTACCAAATGCTCGCGATCTGCTCGCAATTTGTTCGCACTTTTCTCTATAATTATTGTTCACGATTTGATCTGACGATCACAGTGTGCTCACGTACAGTACACAGTACGCTAGCAAAACCTCACTAATGTTTGCTGTTCGGGTGGGGTGGGGGGGGGGGGGGGGGGGGAGGTGACTCCCATATATTGTAGGGCGGGGATGCTCGTCGGAAATTTTGAAAATGAAGCTCAGTTTTAGCTTGCGTATTTATGTTCAGATTTTTTTTCTATGGCTTTTCTATTGGCATCTGATTTGATTGAAGGATACACTACATATATGAACTAATGATAGTTTATTCTTTGTTTATTTACAAACAAATTACTTTTCCCCTTGCCAATAAATATTTACAACTAAAAAGACATACTAACATGCAGGCATTACTTTATGAAGTCTACGAAATCAGATATCAAAAAATGACACAGCTGATCACTCTGATATAAAAGTATTGTACAAGATGGGATACTATTGCAGGGATAAAAGTTCTATAGTCTATTAGCGCCAAACAGAATCTCTATGACTCCAATATTCAAGCACAGACACTCGTCCATCAGCTGTAACTACTACATCCACAGGTTCATTCATCTGACCAACACCTGAACCACAGCTACCAAATGATCTTATAAACTGACCTTCTTGTGTGAAAAGTTGAACACGGCAATTATGACAATCACAGACAAGAATCATGTCTGGACCATAAAAAGCAAGTCCGTGTACACTATTAAACTGACCGTACCTTTTTCCCTTTTCTCCAAACTTGTACAAGAAAACTCCATTCACATCAAAAACACGAACATAGTTTGTGTTCAGATAAGATACAAAGTATTTCCCGTTACCATAGGTGATATACCAAGGCTGTTCATTATCATCAGGCATATCAAACTCATAAATTAATCCTCCTTGCTTACTGAACACCTTGATACTTGGTTTGATACCCAATTCTTGTTTCCCCCCACAGCATACTGCGATGTTTTTACTATCGTTAACACACATTCCCCGCGGTTCAAACCCCTGCGCAGGCTTGTAGATAGTTCTTACATAAGTACCGTTCAAGCCAAACACTCTTATCCTGCCTTTACAGCCAGGACCATCACTGATAATTATTCTGTCTTCATTAAAGACCACTCCACATAGATGATACAGCTGACCTTCTCCTTTTCCTTGCGTGCGAAACTCTCTTAAATACTTTCCATCAAGACTGAATATTTGAATACGGTTATTAGCACGATCAGCAATGGCTATCTCTCCTTTATCACTTACCGCCATCGACCATGGAAAATTCAACTGTCCTCTACCACTTCCCTCTCTTCCAAAGGTTGTCACAGGTTTGAATAACGTCTTCACATGGAGTATGTCTACATTCTGAGGCGAGTTCTTGATCCCTCGTCCAGTAATATTCACCTGGATTTCGTGCCGTCCATTTTTGGGTGGTTTAAAAGTTACTCGGTATTTTCCAGTTTCCTCTTCAGACACTTTCTATTTTGCCTACACTGCATATCACAACACAACACCCTATCAGGAGAACACCTGTTTATTTTGGAATTGTCGCCAGCGCCCCGCATGCTTGCAGTGCCAACTGCATTTCAATACAATACAATACAACTATCATGCACTATATATCACAATCTGCTATGCTGAGCCGGACACGAAAACCAGGAAAAACCCAGTAGGAAAAACACTGGAACGTGTTCCTCCTCACCATGCTGCAGCATTACTCTAGGAGGTTTAAGAGCTAATAGATTTAAAGTAAATATATCAGTTAAACTTGAATGTGAACTAATCAAAGTACTAAATTACGATTTAGAATATATCTCCAAGAAAAAACGTTAAACAAGTAGCGTGCTGTAATGGGAACTGGCTAGAGTGGTGAATTCACGCTATGTCCCACTATATATACCCATACCCCTAATGCACCGCATCATACTCATCACGTGCTATTCACGTGCCGTCAAAATATTCATTTCTGCCTAAGTCATTACATTCCAACGGCAGAAATGTATAAATTTTGCCTACACTGCATATCACAACACAACACCCTATCAGGAGAACACCTGTTTATTTTGGAATTGTCGCCAGCGCCCCGCATGCTTGCAGTGCCAACTGCATTTCAGCTAGACATACAAAGTTAGGGCTTGACTGGAGACCAATTGAACCAAGGTAATCATTGCAGATGTTTGCTCAAATCTAATTGTTTAGAAATGTCGTCCAAAATATACATATCTTTGGATGCTGCTGTGCGCCATCTACCATGTTTTTGGATAGTGCGCTCGTTAGTGCCAGAGTTAGCTGCAAGAGTGGCCCCACCGGATCTAAAAGAATGAGTACTATATAAAGAAATATCGTCCACTATGGACACCAAATTGGCTTTCAAACTTTCCCTAAAAGTGGAATAACAAATATGGCGGTCAGTGTCGACTAAACGATGAGTAGATTTGTATTTACGCAGAGGTCTGAAAATATATTTCTTACTATCAGAAGGGATATCGAATTCAGAGATATAAGATTGGAGTAATTTCATCGGAGACGATGCTGAAGATGTATCGCTAATCGGAATTACATTTCCTTCTCTCAGTTGGTCATTCTTGCTTTTTTCTATCTCAATGGTCATATAGCCCGGAAAAAAATTGATGTTATTTCGTCTAATACGAATCAAATCGTCAGCGCGTAACATAGCTGCAAAAGCGAGGGAAAACATACAAACATTTCTAAGCTCTAACAAATTCTTCAAATTGGATTTAGAAATGATTTGCTTCAAATGATCTAAGGTTAGGGGTTCCTTCCTGTTAATAATCTTAGTGCCTAAAATGCGTTTAGCCCCTTCTCTCATCATATTAACAATAATATCTTCAGTGGGTGAGGGGATGCCGGCAATGCTATGGGCCCATTTGATCGCATAAAAAGCGGAATCTACAGAATGATAAGAACCAGTAGATTCTATTAAATGTTGTAGATACAATGCTACATGAACAGGTTGAGCCGGGAAATATTGGAGGTGTCGATGTTCTTCAGTGAATAGCTTCCATCTTTTTAAACTTCTAAGATAAGACAGAACAGTGCCAGAGGCTCGAGAATCAAGGACTGTTGCTTTCATTCTTTCGGCCAGAGACTGTAACTCTTCATCCTCCGCCATAGTAAGCCCTCGCCAAAACCCCTCTCTAAATAGATCTGGAAAAATAAAAAGCAAAACAACTGAGGGACTAACCAAAAATGAATTGGTTTTCATCAATTTATTGAATATATAGTAGATAAATAACAATTGAATGGCATCCCAGAGGAGAACTATTGATGAAAAATTAATGTTTTCTTTGCCTAAATGGCTCTCATCGTGGAATGGGGTACAATCGACCCCAAATTGTGTCATGCACTTAAATGAGTACCATAGACTCACATATTGAGTACAAGAGACTCTGTAAGCTAAACAAACACAAGTCTTGGGTACAATAGACCCTTTCTATTCAAATTCGCACAGAGTACAATAGACTCTAAATCAAGGCATACACATGAGCGTATCACTATCTGCACAAATCACACTCTCCGAGAGTGCAAAAATCCTTAATACAAATACGTGGGCTCTCTGAGAAGGAAATTCTTAGGGCAATCATACGAAAACTGTTATTGGATCTACCAAACAAGGTATTTTTCGCTTTGCCACGCACGATAATTTTGTCATTACTATCGAGTAACATCCAATCTCTAACTGAACTGTGCCAGTGAACACCATCTGGACAAAGTTTTAACCAGAAAACTGAAGACTTCCAAAAGGGAACAATTAAAGTACCCTTTGCAGAACAACACCTAAGGTGATTCAAAACCTTGATAATCAGTACTGGGGGTGGGAATAACCAGTTGTTTTCCAAACCCCAGTCCTCCGTGAATGCGTCCACGCCTTCAGAGCCTGGCTGGAGGAATCTGGAATTAAATCGCGGAACTTTATTATTATAACAACAAGAAAAGCGATCTATGCTATGTGGACCCCATAGCGTATCTAAATCAAAAAAGACATGATCTTTAATGGTATAATCGTCAAAATCGATAAACTTGCTGATTGCATCAGCTTGACAATTCAATTCTCTAGATATCCACTTCACTTCTAGAGAGATCTTATTATTACAACAAAAATAAAAAAGTTCAAGAGCTATACATTGCAATTCGTGAATTTTACTTCCATGGTCAACAATATGCACTACGTTCATATTATCAGTAAACCAAGCAACAGTGTGATGACGTAAATCAGATTCAAAAGCTTTGATCGCTAATGAAACAGCCGTAAGCTCTCTCCAAGTAGAACTTTTCGAGGCTTCGTCTACTGACCAATTCTGATGAAACACTTTGCCATTCATGTCAATGTAAGCTGCGCACGCAGAATCACTAGCATCGGAATAAACAACTTTTGCGGGAATCGACTTTTCCAACCACAGTGATTTACAATTCAATTTTGGAACATTATCTTGCCAAAATGACAATTCTGAGATAGTATCCGTATCTAGGAATAAACTATCACCCCAAGAATTACAATTGTTAATTAAGTTATAAGCTGATCTGGTCAAAATGCGAGTAACATTTCCAACCGCAATTTGCAGGGAAATAACCTGGCCTACTACAGAGGCTAATTCTTTAACATGTATCGGTTCCGATGCTCTTCCGAGTAAACTAGAAATAGCACTCATTAGTTTACAAATACGTCTGTCCGTGGCAGCAATAGAGGCCGACTTAGTGTTAATAACATAGCCTAGCCAAACAATTTCTTGTGCGGGATCCCAATGGGATTTTTCTTCATTGACAATGAAACCAGATTTCAAAAGATCTGCATGTGTAGCCAAACTGAAGCGCGAAGCTTCAACCAAACTCTTGCCCCCACCTAAACCATCATCTAAGTAAACTGCAATCGGAATCCCCTGGGAACGCCAATGAATCACTAATGGTTTCAGTAATTTAGTAAATACAAATGGAGCCGATGATAACCCAAAGGGTAACACACAAAATTGGAAATATTGGATCCCTTGACCAAAATCCCAAGAAAAAGCTAAATATCTTCTGTGTTCTGGAAAAATTTCAACATGATGATATGCGGATTTAAGATCAAAATTGAACAAAAAATAATCTTTGTTGATAAGTTCAAGGATCGTCTTAATGTCCTCGCATTTGAATTTTTGCTTGTAGATGCATTTGTTAACATGCCTAAGATCGATAATAAGTCGTTTTTTCCCACTAGATTGGATGGAAACCGACAACGGATTAACAATAGCCGGACGAATCTTAATTTCTTCAATACAATTGAGAGAAATTAGCTCATGGACAGCTTCATTAACAAAACTTGCATGCTTCAGAGCGGAGGCATTATTTTTGCCCACAAAAGGAAAAGGAGTTTGTATCAATGGAATTTTATATCCGCTTTCAATTACTTCAATTATGAACTTGGAGGAACCTATAAATTTCCAAAAATCAACAAATTTACATAGTCTACCTCTGGGAATCAGATTGATTCGTCTTAATGTATCCGAGGTTAATTCAGAAACATTTAAACTAGTAGGTACAAATTCAGAAACTAGGTTATTAACTACGTTTAAACTAGTATTGAAATTCACTACACCTTCATATAGTCAGCTTGATGACTTATTCACAGAAGCAGTTGGACATTCAGCTCTCCAATGGCCAGCTTTACCACAACTGAAACAGTTTCCTGGCCGGGAAGTAGAAACTTTGCTAGATGTGGCTGCAGAGACTTGGCGATTCTGGATCACTGGTATAGGATTCTTGATCTGATAGGAGTCGGACATAGCACGTCTATGGTAAAGGGACTTTGACTTCTGAGCAGATTCTTTACGCTGTGCTTTGGCTCTTTGTTCCGATTTGAAAATCCTTTTCTCATCATCAGAATCCTCAGCCAAATCGTGTTTCTTATACTCGTTAACCGTAGCCCATCCATACTCAGATTTATCTGCCAAGAGGATATGTTTTTGGCGTTCATTTAGTAAGTTCTCACCTTTTTTGATCTCTTCCAAGGCCTTTGTGGTGGAGTTATTCGTGATGTGCTCCTTGGCTTCTGTTAGAGAATCAATTACTTTCGAGTTAAATCGGTACTGATCTTCGTTTGCCTTCTTTTTGAATTTCTTTGGTTCGTCATACTTCAATTTCTTGATTTCTCTTATCTGCAAATCTGCAGCCTCAGAAGAAGCTCTCTTGATTTGTTGTATGGAATTTTCCATCATAGTCTGCATAGAAGCTAGTAGAGTTTCGTTATTCCTACTTATTTGGTCTTGGATAAAAGTAGGAATATCCATGGGTTCCGCCATTGTCGATTTGAATGTGAACTAATCAAAGTACTAAATTACGATTTAGAATATATCTCCAAGAAAAAACGTTAAACAAGTAGCGTGCTGTAATGGGAACTGGCTAGAGTGGTGAATTCACGCTATGTCCCACTATATATACCCATACCCCTAATGCACCGCATCATACTCATCACGTGCTATTCACGTGCCGTCAAAATATTCATTTCTGCCTAAGTCATTACATTCCAACGGCAGAAATGTATAATTTCCACCTCGTTGCCTTCCGCATCTTTGATTCTAACATCGATAGACTCGATTCTTGTGGGACACACCTCTCCTTCTGTATTCCTAGTGATGATCTTGAACTCGTTAATAAAACCACGAGGAGTTTTCACTAATTCAATTGTGGACCGAGCAGGGTCCGTCACGTTCTTCACGATCCTGCCGATGTCTTGCAGCGATTGCATGTCTTGTTCTGTCACGGAGTAACGCATTGTCACGTTACGCTGGATTGGTTGAGTATTCAAAATCGAAGGAGCTTCTGATAATATTTTAGCTCTTTCTAGAATCATTTCCTTACTTTCGATTTCCTCATATGCTACATCTCTCTCCAACAATGCCTGACAGTGTTGTAAAAAATCATCTGAATCTTTCAATTTAGTTTTAATAGCCGATTGTTCTTTATCATTTGCTGTTGTTAGTTCCTGGAGCGTGTGCCTTAATTCATTCTTCATCGTTTCTCCGTGTTCTTTGACCACGTGGTAAATCATTTCAACTACATCATCAACATTCTTCGCTGCCACGTCAACCTCTCTTTGAATTCTCTCTATGTTTTCTTTAGATTGTTCCAATTCTTGTCCGTCATTTTCCGTCCGTATCTCGACTCGATTCATCGCTCCTACGATCAACTCCCTTGCATCCTGTCCGGCGTCTTCCAAGTTCTGCATTTTGTGGTTTTGATGATCAACGGTGGCGCATATTTGGCAAATGCAGCGCTTGCATGTTTGACAATAGTATTCAATAAGCTTCTCTCTTTTTTCGTGGAACTTTTCTTTGCATAATATATGTTTTTTGATAAAATGGTTGACGTTTTCTTCCTTAAACTTATCAAGCTTTATTAGTTGGTGTTCTTCTCGTATCTGTTTGATTATTTTGTGGCCCTTGGCACAACCGTCACACAGAAATCCATTACACTGTGCACAAAATGCAACCAAATCCTGGGGTTGTTCGCAGTTGACACAATCAGGTAATTCTGGTTGTTTAGCTTTGATTTTCATGGCGTGATGTAACTGCAGAAGAGAATCGGTGTAGAATGAAGAAGGAAACTTTGAAGGATCGCCGTCTGGTACATCTATCGTCGTGCTACACATGGGACATCCCATTCGTTTGTCGACTCGTTCCTCACTTCTTCCATACCACTGAGCAATACATTGTTCACAATAACTGTGAAGACATGGAAGAGTTTTAGGATCGGTGAATATATCATGACAAATAGAACAAGTCAGTTTTTCTTCGAAGGTGTCTGTGATGTCTTTAAGAGATTTGAGCGCAGCCATTTTCGGAAGCGCTGGGTTGCTTGTGAATGTATGGAAGGTGATACTCAAAGGGGTCACGTGAAAACCAAGTGGAAAATACGTCATGGCATGCCGCCCTCATGTCAACATTACTGCAGATACTCGTAGTCATTTTAGGGCTCAAAATAACGCGGTCTGGTCAACGGTCATTCAGATCCGGCCAAATTTGGTACTTGACCGGTCACATACGGTTTTAAACGGACATCTTGATCGACGTATGACTGGCCGTTATTTTGAGCCCATGCATTTAATAGTTCATAAAACCTTAATCAGCGATATCGATCAATAATTTACGCAATCGTATTAAATTTTTGAGTAAATTTGTGGCCAATTTCGTGATTTATGAGCGAACTTTGAAGGAGACGGCCTGATATTTATAGAGAGCATGTGACTGTTGTTGTGTTGAGTCACAGTAGGGGGTCATATTACCGTTAAGTAATAAAAGCGCTGGGCTTATCGATCAAATTTGGATTTTTTAAGATATGAAAAAAACACTGTAAGTTTTAAAGCGGCTTTGCGAATCTTTTTGCCATTTTAATTTTTGATAGTCTCTTTTTTTTGAACGGCTTTGATAATAATAATAATAATAATAATAATAATAATAATAATAATAATAATGATAATAATAATAGCATCATAAAATAATAATAATAATAATAATAGTAATAATAATAATAATAGTAATAATAGTAATAATAATAATAATCGTAGTAGTAATAATAATAGTAATGATAATAATAAACTTTAGCGCCAATCATTTTCCTATTATGTATTTCCATTTACAGCCTTTTGCAAAAATTATGGCCGTTTCAAATATATGTACAAGTATATCAAAAGTGCATCAGAAATTATGGGATATCATATTAAATTTTTTTCAGAAAGCCCTAGTGATAGGCAACCCGAAAAAAATATCAGCGATGATATCCCATAATTTCTGATATACGTTTGATATACTTAACAACCTAAACTTTAAATTTAGATTTTTGGACTGGCATAAATATACACATGTTTTGAACAGAATCATTAGAAGTATGATCCTGTGTATGTTAATATGTACCAAGTTATTAATAATCAAAGTCGTCGGTTCCCACACAAGAAAACAGCCCTGCCGGCAACAAATCGAAAAATTGCCATTACTCGTAGAATTTTTTTAATTCGAAACACATGGTTGACATAGTTTTATGAAAGGGAACTCACACACTGAGTATCAGGAAGATCGATTTTTTAACCCGAAAGTCGATGGGTGATTTTCAGAGAGACCGCCTCTTAAACAGCCGTCTAGAATAACCACTAGAGGTCAAAGCTTAAGCTATGCACTTCCGCTGGAATTAATACTAAGGAATATAGTATATATTTGGGGATTTATTAGCAACCAGCTTACAAAACCATTTCTCCCAATGTTCCTGATTTGCCCTATTTCACTATGACGTGACGTCACTGCACGTGTTGTTGAGTTAAGAAATAAAACCTTTTCTCCAGGCTATGAAGGAATCGGAGAAAATGTTTTATTTCTTTTAAAAAATACTTAAAAAATGCTTGTTACGTCATTTCCGTGCCTTCATAGCGTGATGAAAACACAGCTCTCGACCAATGAGAGCGCGCGTACTATCTTAAGTATTTTTTAAAATGCAATGTTGTACAAATAGCCTTCTTGGCAACTTATCAACATTAAATTCTTGATTTGTTTGTCGGTATTTTTCAGAGGTCATTAAGAAGACATCAACATATCGCAGTATTATAACAGACTTGTTCGATGGAAAAGTCCAAAGTTCCGTACAGTGCTTGACTTGTAACAGGGTATGTGTATTCTTGTTCTTTATATCCCTTCTCATGAAAGCCAAAGGGCCACCATGTTGTGACATGACATCGAATATGGTGGTTATGACTTCACACGCAACCCAAGACTAATTTCCCCGATTTTATTTTTCTACCACGCGCGCAGAGGATACTGCATGAAATACTGCATACCTGTTTTCAAAAGTCAAAGTTTTTAATAAAATTTGTTTTAATTCATTTCTAGATTTCTTCGAAAATCGAGACATTCCAAGATCTTTCCCTACCCATTCCAGGTACATACACTTGCGGAGTGCATTACTAACACTTATACTAACGAATGCTGATGACACTTTGTTTGAATGTTAGGCAAAGATGAATTGAATGTGATCCACGCAGCTCAGTGTTCACCGCTTGCATCTTGTGCGAGGAGAGATGATCTGTCTGCTGACCAGAAGAGTTGGATGATGTCGCTACTTGACTGGGTTAAACGGTAATATCAACTGTACTTCAGGGAACTTTATAGTTAGATTGGGCTACGAGCACGAGTTTGAGTACGACTCAAGATTTTGGCAGAACACATCTCTAAAACTACAGTTGAACCAATGCATGGACAACTACGAGTTTATAGTAGCATACTTTAAAAGGAATAATCTCGTAGCCGTAGTCATACTCAAATCTAAAGTTCAAAATCTAAAGGGAAAGAGGGAGAATAATATCAAAAAGTATCTGATGCTATTATCAATTGCTTCACAAGAGTCACTGAGGAGCTAACATTACAGTAACTTTTATTTTGAATGGGTTTCCTGTGGATTGTCTCGTACCAAATCCATCATAAATAACTTGCCTTATTCTTTGTCTTTTCAGATGGTTTTATGGACCACAAGTCACGTTACAAGATTGTCTCTCTGCTTTCTTCTCAGCTGATGAACTTAAAGGTTACTAAGGCTATAACACTTACAGTAATATATATTATCATTCAAATTATTTTTTCCGTCATTTTGATTGGCCGAGAGAACTGCAAATAACTGCCTACAAATAACGGTCTGCTCATGCGCATTACGGTGCAAAGCCATCTTGCTGCTAGTATAAAATCTACAATAATACAGTACAGTATAGCTTGTTAGATTTTGAGGATTTTTTCTTTTATTTACAGGTGATAACATGTACAGTTGTGAAAAGTGTAAAAAGTAAGTACCAGTTGTACATGACATCTTTCCAATGTTCTATCTCGTAGTCCGTAATCTCGTTGTAACCAGAAAAGAAGAAGTGAGTTTCATTAGGGATATAATGCACTCAAAGTCTGTTTTTCTTCTTCCTTATTTTAATGACAGGTTAAGAAATGGCATCAAACTTTGCAAAGTTCTTAAACTTCCCGAGGTAAGTACGGCTACTCACAGATCGTGTTAGATTTTTTTGTCGTTGAAAAGACGAGAAGGTTTATTTCCGTCGAGTCTGTGTGAACCAGACTAATCGTAATTATCTCTTATTACCTTGGGCGTAATGTTTTCCCATTTCAGACCACGTGTCATTCCCTAGAGTATCATTTCTTTGTTTTACGGTTGAGCATAAGAAGACACATGAATATGGATACAACTCAAACATACCCTTATTCTCAAGAGAATGACACGTGGTCTAAAATGGGAAAACATTACGCCCAAGGTAAATAGGTCCATTATTTGTTAATCTGCAATCATTTCCCCTTTAGATTCTCTGTGTACACCTCAAGAGATTCAAGCACGAAATGTACTTCTCATCCAAGATCAGCCATTTCATTTCATTCCCGATGACATCGCTCGACATGAAGCATTTTCTCGCCAAAGGTTAGTGTATTGTCTGGCCAGTAGTATCCCATTGAATGAACAAAATCTTTTAAAAAAATCGAGTGTTGTATGGAATTCTGCTAGAGATGCCCTGGAACTGTATGTAACCCTCTTTGTGGCTTAGATTATAGACCCCTTCCACGTGACGTCAAAGCAGCTCAATTTGGAGTACAAAACAAAAGAATTTCAATCTCCTGAGAATTGTTTCTTCCTCTAAATTGAGCTGCATTCTGAAGTGCTGCAAGGGATCTATGACCGTTTATTCAGTCTTTGAAGAAGTCAGAAGTCAGTAGATTGAGTTAGATAGGCCAGGGGCCGACTTTAAAATCCAGGAAAAATATAGGAAATACATTATTTTCTCAGTACGAATAGAACTAGAGGGTAAACGACAGCTCAATCCATTAATTAGTTATTTCTATTTTTCGTTGCATATCATTAGATTACAGATCCACTATGTCTCATAAACCTTCCACTACGTACGATTTAGTAGCTGTCATATCACATCACGGTAGCGTTGGAGGTAAGCCTTAGAATAAATATTGCTATTGCGAAAATAACTTGGACTATGAAAAAAGAGTTTCCTGGCTATCATTGAGACCTAGTGGTTACAGACGCGTCTCCTCCTAGACCCACTATGAGTTTCCTGTAGCTCAGTGGCAGAGCACCCGACTAATATAAGCCAATTCAAAGTTTAAGAATCGTTTTCAGTGCGCATGCGATTTTATCACGAATTTTTCACCTTCTTTTGTTTAAACCTTCTTTGGTTTTGAATCAAACAAAAGAAGGTGAGAAATTTGGGATAAAATCGCATGCGCACTGAAAACGATTCTTAAACTTTGAACTGGCTTATACTCCCACCGGTCGTGGGTTCGATTCCCATCTGGGGCTCTGATTTTTTTCTGAGCTCCCTGCCTCATGCACAGTGTCCGTTAAGTTTAACTCCATTTAATAGACCCACTACCCCTCTAGGACAATAATTATGAAAGGGCTAGAGACCGTCCTAGGGATACTGGAGGAGGACCATTTGACAAACCGACAAACCCGACACCCTAATTCCATTTCTGCCCTGACTTTGATCCGAGGTTTGATTCAGGGTATCGTTAAAACTGTTTTGGATAAAAGAATTTAGAGCTTGATTATTAATGATAGTATTTGATTCTTTTTAGCCGGTCATTATGTTGCGTTTGCCAAGAACTACATCAGTAACAAGTGGTACGAGTTCAATGACTCGTGGGTCAGTGAAGGTGAGTTGTGATATATCATATCATTTCCTTACAACCTTTCCTTATCTTTACCAAGGAGGTTTGTAATAAGAGGTGCTTACTATTTAACCGGAAAAACCGGGAATTCTGGTTGGAAATCAAATGGTCTGTTTCATTCCGATCGGACGGAAAGTTCCAGAAAACTCGGTCGTCTGATTGAGGTAATTCACTCCCCCCCCCCCCCCCCCACCCCCTTTTCGCTTCTTCCGGTAGACGAGTGTACCGTATTTCGGAAGTTTGTCCCATTAGAATAGATATTAGAAAATCGCTTACCAAGGCTTTCCTTTCGAGTTGGTAGGAAGTTTTCATGCCTTAGAACGATCAGTGTTGCTGGAGACATGGCCTCACAATTAAGGCCGATTTACACGGTACAACTTTTCGTCGCACCCGTCGCGTGCAACATGCTTACGCCAAGTTTAGACTGTCATTTACATTTGTAAGCAGTTCGTGTCGTCAGCATGTTGCGCACAAAAGTTGTGAGAAAAAATCGTGCCTTGACAGTACCGACATTTCTGTTATGTATAGACCTTTCCTTATGACTGAAGTAGCGGTGAGAGCGCTTGCCTCTCACCAAGGCGACCCGAGTTCGAGCCCCGCTGGGCTCGGTGTCGTATGTGAGTAGAGTTGTTTGTTGGTTCTCTCTTGTGCTTCGAGGGTTTTTCCGGATACTCCGGTTTTTCCTCCCTCCTCAAAAATCAACTTCTAAATTCCAATTATACTGACATCTTTTGAATTATCCTTTTCTTTCCCCTTATCACATGTAGTGTCTGAATCCTATGTATCAGGAGTGGAAGCTTACGTCCTGTTTTATAGGTATGTGAATTAAGTAGTTTACTGAGTCAGTAAGTGAGCGATGTATTGATCGTCTGACTGAATGTTTGATTGATTGACTGAATGAATGGATGACTATTCGACTAATTTGATCGTTTGTTTAGTTGATTTGGTCGGTTGGCTGGTTGGTAGGCGGTTGGAAATTGGGTGGGTGGGTTTTTCGATTGCTTTGTTGGTTGGTACATGTAGCCTTGGGTGGGTAGATGGGTTGTTCGATTGCTTTGTTGGTTGGTTGGGTTTGTGAGTTGGTGGGTTGGTTTGCTGATTGATCGATATTGATCCATCATTTACAGGAAAACAAGCGAGGTTGCATCGAAAGAAAGACAGTGGTTGTTTAGTATGATGAGAAGCCCTCAAGTAAGTCACTCACCCTAGCTCATTCACTGAACAAAAATTCATTTACATCAGAAATTATAACTGTTTAGCATTGATTGGGCCCTTCCTTCCCTCCGTTCTTCCTTCCGTCTTAGTCACCCTTGATTCAGAAACTACCACAGTATTTCTAGTTCACTTGTCACTAACGATAGCACCCATGTCCTTCCAATTATATTATTCATAGCATAATTATTTCTTATCTTCTTTCAACCAGTCGAGCGTGCAGTGCTTTTATGTTTCTAAGTTCTGGTTTACAAAGTTCCAGACATGCGCAGAACCAGGTAAGACTCAGTAATATCAGACTTGCAACCCGACTGTACTCGAGTGAATATGACTTGAAGTCCATGATGCGATAGGTCCAGTTGTTTTTTTAATGTTTTACTCCTATTTTCATAAACATGTGAACTCTGTAGTTGCGAGTTGCCCGTTGAAATTTGTTTTTTCACTGCCGCCAGTCAAAAATATAAAAGGTACCGACCGATCATTTTTGATTGCCGGAAGCGAAAAAACAAATTTCAGCGTGCAGCTCGCAACTACAGAGTTCGCATTTTTATGGAATATTTTGTTGTTCATATATGATTTCTAAAGGGCTAGCAAGATAAGGAACTAAAACGAAATTTTGTGATTTTCAGGGCCTATTACCAATACTGATTTCGTTTGTCAACATGGAGGTAAGTGTATATAACACTAGTTGTTGCAAAATTACTGCTTTTGAGACTTTCTTCTTTTAATTTGTTCTTTCTTTTCATTTTCACTCTACCCGCTCCCTTCTTCCCTTCCGCCCGCCCTACCTCCCTCCCTCACACCCTCACTCCCTCCCTTCCATCCTTCCTCTCCTCCACTTTTTCTTTTTTCGCTATTCCTTCTTTCGTTATGTTTACTTTGTAACTAAATAAACTTTGGTTATTTAACTAAAAGGAATCCATCCAAAGAATCATTGTCGAATCAAGGATCTTGTCACCGCTGTTCCAGAAGTCGTATGGACACACGTTTACAATCGGTGAGTGAACATTTTTGGCTTCATCACCAACGTCATCATCATCATCATCGTCGTCGTCAACATCATCGTCATCGTCATCATCATCATCACCATCATCCTCATCATCGCCATCATCATCATCGCCGTCTTCATCACCATCACCAGCATTATCATCATTGCCATCATCCTTATCGTCATCATCATCGCCGTCGTCAACATCATCGTCACCACCATCACCAGCATTATCATCACCATCACCATCATCGTCATCATCATCGCCGTCGTCAACATCATCGTCATCACCATCACCAGCATTATCATGATAAATTTGAAATTTCAAGGTGATCATCATCATATCATATCACAATTATCATCCACCCCTTCCACCACGATCATCTGCAACATCATTCGTCATCATCACCATCACCATCACCACTGCCAATACTATCATTATCATCATCATCCATTACATCATCATCATCATCACCATTTTATTATCAATTGTCTTCGTCACTGTCTTTACTATATGCCAGTATTCGTATCATCATAGTATATATTGTTGCTTTAGTCTTTACTATATGCCAGTATTCGTATCATCATAGTATATATTGTTGCTTTAGTCTTTACTATATGCCAGTATTCGTATCATCATAGTATATATTGTTGCTTTAGTGCATGTTTCGCGAAGGTTTCAAGAGACAAAAACTATTTCTTGTTCCACAGATACGGTGGGGGCCCTGTGGTGACTCGTTTAGACATCTGTGAACAATGTGAGGTAAGAACATGATAACCTAACGATCCCTATCTAGTTTTAACTGTATCAGATGTCCATAAGATCATTGTATTTTTGTTTGCAGATACTGATAGAGGAAATGGATAGAAGACGTGACGAAGAAGTCGAGAATTTTAAAAAGGTGAAGCTACTTTTTTGATTTATTGTGCGCTCTCCTTCCCCGGCGGTACTTACAGTGTCCTCTCCTCCCCTCCCCCCCCCCCCCCCCCATCCAGATTGTATCAGATTTACAATTTATGATAATGAAATCATGAAGTTTGTGGAGGTCCATCGCGGACAAGCGGCTGATGGTTTTTTTAGGAGGGATTTGGAGCATATTATTATGATATTCAAAGTCATACTAGTTATTGAATTTTTTTTTCTTTTGGTTGTTACATTCTATATTTTTAGTTAAATCAACAATATCCTGCCGCGGAGAACGTAGATGTTTACTGTATCAGTATAAAGTGGTTTAGACAGTGGGAAGCGTTCGTCAAGGTACAGGAGGAAGGTGAATATCCACATATCAATATCTAAATATCTCAATATTTTGGATATATAAACCTAAACATATAGAGGATATAACACGTTGGCGCGAAGATTTAAAGTTTATCTTGAAAATATTTTTCAACACGAGAAAATAAACTTCATATCTTCAAACTTGAATATTTTACACAAACACGGAAAATATGTCATTGAGGTCCCGGATGTAGTTCGTATGAAAAGTGGCGTATTTGCCAGTAAAACACTAGTTTAGTTCGTATGAATACGAGTGGCGTATTTGCCAGTAAAACACTAATTAACAATTAGTCCTCGAGTCCGAATGGTCTACGAGTCAATAGCCTATGAGGCCGAAGGCCGAAGGCCGAATGGGCTATTGACTCGTAGGCCATGAGGGCGAGAGGTCTAATTGTTTTAGTAAAAACCTACTTAATCGGTCCAATAAAAGGATGCAAAAAGTTTTGGATTTTGCTTTAAATATATATTTTTTGGTTTTCAAAACCGGCGCTTTTCGCCGGCGCTTTACACTAATAGACCCCTAGTAGCTCAGCCAATCACAGGGCTCGATTGGTGATAGACCATTAGTAGGTTTTTTCTAATACCATGTCTAATACCATGTAGCTATCGATGATCAGTGAGTTGAACTTGTTTTATTTTTTCAGATCCTCCTGGTCCTATTGACAATCGTAATATACTTACAGT
Organism: Anthopleura xanthogrammica; assembly: GCA_964019055.1. Classification (NCBI taxonomy): domain Eukaryota; kingdom Metazoa; phylum Cnidaria; class Anthozoa; order Actiniaria; family Actiniidae; genus Anthopleura; species Anthopleura xanthogrammica. The sequence continues at coordinate 3,961,737 of OZ025216.1, read as the reverse complement.
CAGAGATAATACTAGAATATTAAAATCAAGTAAGTAATAAAAGTCTTTTTTCTAGGTAACAAAAACATAACTTGTTTTGTTCTAGAAAAATATATATTTGGTGATTTTTTTGGTGTATTTCCTACCAATAAATGTATTTGGTGATCCACGTGCTTGTACCATACATGAAGTACCAACCGATTATAAGCTCGCAACCAAGTGTGAATTTTAAGATATCAAACGTGGCCTATATCCTCATAACAGCCGTACATTCGACACGAGTGAAAAACGCACTGCGCATGCTCGGAAGTTCGAGTTTACAAAGAAAACTATTGGAGATTTACCGGCGTTTAGTAAATCTCTAAAGTTAAGGCCGTTCGTGGAAAGCTAGTGCTTATTTTTTCCTGACACATTACTTTAGATGTTTTCTTTCCCTGGTCAAATAATACCAGAAAAATTCGCATGATACAAGACATGTAAATCTCCAATGGTTTACTAGTAAACACGGCTTGGTATAAATTTTCTGCCGAACTTCCGAGCATGCGCAGTGCGTTTTCACTCGTGTCCATACATTCATGATTAATACCCTTTACATCGAAGTAAGTTGGTGCCATTTTTGAAAGTTGACTTTGTCGTTTCTAGATGCAGATTATGGTCAGGTATCGTTGGAGACATGGAACTATCTCTACGGTATCTATGCTGGTGGACCAACATTCGTCCTTGAAGCTGAGACCGAAGAACAAGAAGTATAATGCTGCACCTGGACTGTAAATAGGCCAGGTAAGAAATGTCATCAATAGTAGAAAGAAATGTTGTCGGAGCCAAAGGAAATATGTGATAAGCGGTAGGTCATTCCTAAGACAGAAAGTGATTATAGGCATACGACTAAACATGAATTCGTTTTAATCACGCGGCGGCCATATTGGTGAAACAATAGGTTTTGAATCCCTTCCCTCACTTTGAGGCGTTTCAGAAAGTCCTAAACAAAGGTTTTTGCTCTTGTGGGAATAAACATGGCCGCCGTGTGATCAAAGCCCACAAACAAGACTGAATATGCCAACACTGACCGCCGTGTTCTTGACGAGAATAATTATGAGGCACTAGTAATAGCTGGGTTTCAATCAGCTGATAAAAGTCTTTGAATCTCATTATCTGCTCCAAATGGTGGTCAAACACTGACCACCATGTGCTGTCAACCAGAAAGATTTTTTGAAAATTGGTGATTCAACTGATACAGGAAATGACGTCAAGTGAAACCCAGCTATTCCGGCTATTCTTGGATCTTGGAATGACCTTTCTCCTATCGCCTATCTCTTTGGCTCCACCACCTTTTTTAGAAATAGGTGTATATAGTCTTTGCACCATCACCTGGGAAACTGAATTCTTTCTCATGTTAATCAGATTAGACCAGGTTCAACTGTTCCTGCCTCCTGTCATGGCTGCCATCACGTGATGGTGCAAAACTTCTATATATATTTCTTGGGGGAGAGGGGCTGGTCCGGCAGACAGAAGCTACTGATATATTTCAATTTGTATTTTACTTTCCAATTTTTCTAAGACGCGTATGTATTTTTATTGACACAGGTTTTTATCTATCTTGATCATGGACACACCCTAATCGACTGTTCTTGCTCTTCTACTATTTTATCCTTTAGCCGCGCACTGAAGCTTGTACGCGCACTACATCCAGACAAAATTCGATCCGACGTCTACAATAACTTGATAATATTCTTATCAGAATGGCATTCTTATAAAATAATGATAAATCACAGAAATATTTAAAAACAAATGACATAAGTGGCGCTAAATTCCAGTTGACTCTTTGGTCGGTTTGCACATTTCAAACGTCTTTGGGGATAAGATCGAGTTATATTCTATTTATATCTCCTCAAACGCTACCAGAAAACAAAAATATTGCTCAAAGGAATGACATGTGATTTTGGATAGGGGAACACTGCACCCAAAGTTAAGCTATGAAACCAACGCATATTTCGCCCAGGGATCATCGTGCTTCTCAGTCACGTGATCTGCCCCCAAATTCTAGTGACTCCCATGCACAGTTCCCTGCGCCATCTTGAAAGGTAGCCGTGCCTTTGCATCGAAGTGAGACTTGAGGTGACCTTGCAAAGATAGAGACATTTAAAAAAAAACACCTTGGACAAGTATTCACGTCTCTATCGTTGCAAGGTCACCTCATGTCTCGCTTCGATGCAATGACACGGTTACTATACCTTTCAAGATGGCGCAGGGAACTGTGAACGGGACTACGCTGCTCGAACAGTGCACTGGAGAATACCCTTGGCACATAGATTATCCGTGTAACAATAAAATCCATGTCTCAGATCTCTCAGCCAAATTAGAATGTAGAACCACATACCTGTGAATTCCTGAGAGACAAATATTATGAATTCTCCTCGAGTTGCCGATGCACGGACATCTCTTCTTGCGCTGTCAATGCAATCTAAGATTTTCTGTACTGTAGCACCTCCATCGCGAGAAGAAATTTCCGCGAGCATCGGTGCCTTTACACGTGAATCATTCATTTGAAAAGGGAAATGACTTTTTCAGATGAAATACATGAAATTTAAAATAAAAGTACTATTTAAACAAACGCTTTCGATTTAAAAGGTTTAATGTATTTATTTACTGACCTGAATTGTACAATGTTTAATAGTCAAACCTTTGATATAGCGACCTGTAAATCTCGATATTTACTTTTGATACTATAGACGGGCTAAGAAGTGCTTCAAGAGGCGGTACTACGGCGACAGGAATCACTTGAAGTTCACATTCGGTGACATCATAGACCACTTACTCTGTATTGAAAGCGAGGCAAACCGAAGAATACAAAAGAGACGGCACAAACTCCATGGAAACCAGTGTGATTTCTTTTGTATTTTCCTTTTAGCCTCGCATCGAAGATAATTTTGTAAAGAATCTTATAGAGTTCGCCATATCTGCCTCGTATAATAAGGCTCTTTGCTGTACCACAAAATCGTATTCATTTGAGTCTAGCGGGAAAAACGTCGTCACCTTAGTCTGTCTCTAGTATATGGACTAGCTTAGGCCGCTTTTCAATCACAGACTCCACTTAAAGTGCTAGTCTTATGAAAATGACACTGTAAAATCATCACTTTTCTGTGATTATTATCCACAAATAGGTCGTATAGTTTACGAATTAACAAAAATCGGATAGAAAAAAAATAATTAAGGGAATGAATTTCGTTCTTAAAATCGCTAAAAAGTGTGTCCGCCATTGTTCGGTCAGCTGAGTTGTATTTATTCGTGACGTCATATGCGCACTTCTGACTTTGCTCTCCATATACTGAATCTATATTCGAACCCATATATTCTGAAATGGCGTGCGTTTTAGATGAAAATTCCTGCGAAATATCAGCAGAAAATGACAGGGAAGAAACCTCAACTTTAAAAAAAAATTTAATCGTTGCGCGTATGACGTCACTTTCGTTGAATTGCTACCACTGACAGGAACGCATTCGTTTAATGGCGGACCGAAAATGCCGAACTTTACAGGCTAAATACAACATCTTCCCGGTCTCGTATCGAAATAAAAGTTTGACAATTAACTATATAACATGTCTACTTTTATAAGATATATTCAAGAAGTATAATGATTATCATACAATTATCATGCAATTTTTTAGGTACTTAAAGTACAGTCAACTCAATGGTTAAATCTATGGCTGTGACTTTGTCATGAGCACCAGCCTCATAACCTTCTTTTTATTTATGTCCTCATTTTTCACAACTAACTGACGCTCAGCTATTAGTAGCATTTGTTGTTCAGCGGATGACGTTGCTTCATCCGTTTTGGCTTCATCCTGTAAGCAGAAGAAAAAGCTAAATGAATTTTGCGCATCTATGACCTGAATATTATGGAACCTCGAACGATGTAATATGGACTTTTGACTTTAGTAACTGAGCTTCCGAGCTGGGTCCAACAGTAACAACAACAGTAAAAAAGTAACACCCCATTTTTTGAAAGTCCCAATAATTCAAATATTTGAGGATAATATGACTCAATTATGATCATGAAACCAGATTGGGCAAAAATTTTAGCTATGGAGCAACTTGCAGTCGAGAAATGTTGGTTTAAAAACGAAAAGAAAAATAGCTCAAAATTTAGATGCTGAAAAAAAATGTAGAGAAGTTTAACCAAGTTTCAAGTCATTTCCAATTTTCATCCAAGTGCCCCTTTAAACAAAACCCTTAATGATAAACCACATGATTTAATAGGGCATGCTTGTTCTCACCCTAGCAGGCTTGTCGTTCGTTCTCAGAAGGGTGGTTAATGCAGTCATTGCTGAACTGATTTGCTCGGACTTTCTTTTCATGGGCAAATGCTTTCCCTCTAAGCCAATAATCTCTATGGAAGAAAAGGTAAAAGTGATTTGTGAGTCTCGGATCGAACTTCAGTTCTCCAGTACGAAATACACTACAAAAAAATAATTAAAAAAAAAAACAATTGAAAAGCGAGCCAAAAGTATCGGGTTTTTTTTAAGGTAATTCGTGCACAGGCGATTTTTTTCTGGACTACCCGTGCTTAGTGTCCAATATGGCGGACAGGGCGCTTGTGTATTCAATATCAAAAATTCTAATTCCAGCAATCTGCAAGTGGTGATTCAATGTGTCATTTATCATCCACTAGTACTGTCCAACCTTCTCCCTATCCACACACACCACCCGACCACTAAGCTTTATATTTAATACCTTTATCTTTCACCCACTTTCTTCTAATTGACCTCATGATGTTGATCGTTTGCGAGGAAGAGAAGGTGTACAGTACTGGGTTGATGGCTGAGTTGACGGGAAGTACAAATGCTCCTACCCAGATATACACAGAAGGGTCATCGAATTTACCGATGAGGGAGAGCACGCCAAGAACCATGATAGGCATCCAGCAGCAGAAATCGGTCAGAACCACAAAGAAAACTCGCTTCCCCACTGAGGATTCTGCGTTTGATGATTTACGCAATTTTCGACCAGATTTGCGGACTTTTAGGAATATCGCAGTGTATCCAACAAGAATGAAGAGAAAAGCTACGCCATTGAAGGCAATGAAAACAGCAACCGAATACTCCCAGCCGGCAGGGCGATCGGCGGACAACTGCAGCGGCAGACAGACAGTTGAACGGCCGTAAAAACTGAATCCCGATACCTTGTCGTTGAAATAGCTCGGGACGAGAATCGGAGTAAAAGACATGATGAATCCAATGACCCAAATAAATAGACAGAGAACATGAGCCATTTTCAGATTGGTGCGTCTGGCTGAGAAGTGAAAGAGAATTGTGTTTATCCTATCCGCTGTTATGGCAACCAATATCATAACTGAAACTTCGCTGGACAAAGTAGCAATGGCGCCTGCTATCTTACAACTGAGGCCAGCTCTCCACTTTACGTCGTGCAGAAAGTATTCTCCCTTCCATATTTCATTGTAAGTTCCAATAAGCAGAAGATATACTCCCATGAGAAGATCAGCAAACGCGAGATGGCAAAACAACAAAGATTGAACTCTGTTGATCTTTCTTCGTGTTTTCTCTCGTCTTGTAGAAAGAAATGTCCACCACATTATGACAGCAAGATTGCCTAAGGCAGCAGAAATTCCTTCGACCCAGATGCAGATTTGTACGTAAATACTTTTGAGCATGTCATTGCAGCTGGAGAACTCGTTGCCAGGGGATTCACAGTTAAGGTTTGGGATGGAATTGGTTGCATAGCAACATATGATGAAGCTGTCTATTGACCTGAACAATGGAACAGAAAATCACATCAACCTATATATGTAGCTGGTAAAGCTAGTAAATATCATAAAAAGATGAAATGCTTTACTTGTAAAGAATACTGGAAAATACAACTCACAGGTATTCTAGATTGCGCAGATCGTTGAAGACATCTTTTGAAACGGATTGTTCGTTAATCGAGTTGTTCCTCAATGTCCTAGAGATTGATAATTTAAAGAAAAAAAACGAAATGAAAATTCATTCATTTATGCATTCTTTCAAGGGGTGCGGTTAGTCGTGAGGAAGTATTACGCAGTCCAAAAGTGGGACATTTTTTACCTATAGACCCCTTTCACGTGACGTCAAAGCAGCTCAATTTGGAAGACAAAGCAAAAGAATTTCCAACTCCTGAGAATTAGAAACTATTTTTTGTCCTGCATCCCGACGTGCTGCAAGGGGTCAAACTTTTTTCCACTGAAAATGACTTACAGTTTTCGTAGTTTCCATAGACCTTCAAAAGAAGACTTGTCAATTCGTTCAATTCTGTTTTCATGTAGAAGCCTAAGGTATGGAGTAAAACAAATAAACCCGTTGGAATTTGGTTTATTCCGTCACTGCCTTAAGCCAAAAAGGTACCGACTTCTTAGTTGTGATTGACAGAATCGGAAAACTAAATTTCAGCATGCAGCTCCCAACCACCGAGTCCGCATGGTATTGAAAACTTTAAAAAAATTAAACCTTCATGCACACTTACACTTTCAGCCTGGAGTAGTATGGAAGGGCCATTTCAATAACAGACTAATGTATTAGCTTATGGCTTAGACCTCGTTTCTATTCTTTTGTTTTAACTCATTTCCGGCGCCCTTAGAACGTAAGCGTGTATGACAAAATATTTTTTAGCTCTAGCTACAGATCCTAATGAAAGATAATTTTTTACTTACAAAACAACAAGATGTTTTTGATGACGGAAAACGCCGGAAGGGATTCTCTTGATGTCGTTATCTTGAAGGTAGCTGATGAAAGAAAAAAAAAAAATTACCAAAATATTTTTTCATCTTTCGATTTCAAGATACGAATCACTTTAAAGTTTGTTTGCCATCCAGCAGAGCCTTCCCCAAGGGACCTTGCGCTGAATTAATTCGTTATCAAAGTGATATATCAGCACGTGACTGTTTGTTGCAAATGGCCTATTTGTATACGAAGCAAAAGAGGTATATTAGAACATTGGAAATAACTCCTCCCTTCCTCCCTCCCTCACGCAATCGATCACTCAAAAGCCAAGAGATTGTCATCACTTATACTTACATATATCTTAAATATGTGTTATTTTGGAAGGTTTGTTTATGCAGTTCACTAATTCGGTTACTGCGAAGGCTCCTTAAGGATGAGAAACAACATTGTTAACATAATTGAACTAATATTCAATGCTGGCAACTGCTTTAAGTAATGATAATCAGTTGTGGTTCTATTGACCGCTAACAGTCCCTCTTCTTATTGCAAACTCCATCGAGTCGGCTTTTCTGGGTTGTTTAGTGCTCCCACTCCCCGCGCGAACAAGAATGCAAAGGAAACCCAACTCGATGAAGCTTAGACTGTTGAAAGTAAACATTTTTGAACTGATGACTTACAAGGCACGGAGAGCTGGAAAATCAGAGAAGGTATCCAATCCAACACTTGAAATCAAATTTTGCCCAAAATCTCTGTAATCAGAATTTCGTTAAAAAAGAAAGTTAAAAATGTTACCCAATCAGAATCGAGAAAATTTTCAAAACTGAGGTGTCACCTTTCGTAGCCTACTAGCTACGTCATTTTTGGGTTACTATTTCAGCTCGGCTGGCTTATACTTACACTGCTTCAAGTCGTTCGACACCACTAAACAGGTTTTTCTGCACTTCTTGGATGAAATTCCGATTAAGTCGTCTACGAGTAAAATCGATTGATTAGAAAGAAGCTTTTCAAAAATGATTATTATACAAAAGATTTTAAAATTCATGGATCGAACTTAACTAAAAACGAAGGAAAATCAAGAAGGTACTGGTAACGAAGCTGTTTCGACTTAGGGATGCAAGGCGGCTCAGAAGTTTGCTCGCCTCTCCAAATTCAACCACCAAACTCCAGGGCTGGCAAGTTTGAGTTTGTTACCTATTTTCACTTGAGGACAAAAGCGAGAGATTTATAAATTACTTACAACGTCTTTAATGATGGCAGGTTTACAAAAGACATTTCTTCAACCAAGAATATTCGATTATAGCTCAAGTCGCTGAAACAGAAAAAAATCAAAACAGGTATAGAGGATTAAGTTTTGCGACTTAATAGTGAATTCGAATAGAGTGGCGGATCCAGGATGGTTTCAAAGGGGTGGTTATGACGTATATACCCAGAAAGCAAGTATATTGATCCCCTTTTACGTGACGTCAAAAAAATTCAATCTCCTGAGAATTGGAACCTATTGTTTTGTCCTCCAAATTGAGCTGCATTCCAACGTGCTGAACAGTTTCCTCTTTAGATTTTACATTAATATCCTTATTTCTATTTTTCAACTCCAGAGGGAGTGGTTGGTTGCTAGTCACCCAATCCAACACCTGGCTTTGCCCTTGTGCAATTATATACTCACATCAAAGATAGATAACTTAGTTTTTCAAATGCATTGCTTTCCACTTGGTAAATATGTCTCTCTTGAAATAATCTATAATTCACATAAAATGGAATCATAGTTGATTGCAATGTGCAATGATGCGCAAGATTTAGTTTTACCGTGAGGTGGAATTTGAACATCTCAAAACAGTGCAATTGCAAAAATGAAACAAATGGACTACTTCGACGTTACGGCGGCATCGTGAATCTGAATTAATGACGAGGGCTGTGTACGAAATGCCAGCGGTATACAGAGGCGTAGCAATGGGGGGTGGACACCCTTAATCATTGCACCTCAATCTGAGTTTTACTTTCTTGAAACTTTTTTATTGTTTTGACTTGAGAGTGCAAGAGCAGGTCAGATAGATACTTAGATACTTACATAGCGCTTGTTTTCTTGGGCAGACGGTTTGGAATAGACTGCAGTTGATGTGAGGCTGTTATGATGATTCCGCCATCTGCTAGTCTCCGGCAGTTACATGAAAAGGGGCAGTCTAAGGAAGTAAAATATTGTTCATGAGGCCATTTTTCTATCCCATTATTTTACAAATTTAAAAATATGAGTTACAACAACATTCCAAGGGTCACTGCGCTGCAACATACCTTGAATACAGCTATCATCTTTCGAACCTTGAGAAAAAACAAATATGATAAAATGTTATATATATTTAACTGAGTTATTTCTTTTCTCACAACCTCTCTCTTGATCTCTAACATATCTCTGTTGTTTTTGTACCTTTTATTATCTGATAGTAAACCTTGAATCCTTGTCGCACAACCTTATCGTTTGAACGAAATACTATTTTGATCGTGCTTGATTGTGAATGGATTATTTGTGGATATCTGCAAAAAATTAAAATTAAAAAAACGGCGCTGAATATTTATGCAAATTAATTATTAGTTCATGCGAAAATTGGGAATCAAGTTAAGGGTGACGTAACAGTAGTACACTCGACTCTCGTCTCTTGGGTCTTGTGTTCGATTACTGGTCTCAGAATCACATGTGCGTTTTTAGGTCTCTCCCTTGATTCTAGGTTTTTCTCCGGGTTCTCTTGTCTTCTCAAGTCTTTCCTGTTCAACAGGAGTTTTTGAACTATATTTTTCATTTACCATCGCAACCTGCTGTCTGTCTACTCCTCTTGTCAAAAGCATCGAGACTTCAGTTAGATGCGTTTAAGAACTCTATATTATTATTATTATTATTATTATTATTATTATTATTATTATTATTATTATTATTATTATTATTATTATTATTATTATTATTATTAATCACGCTAAATTTCATGCCAATTCAATCTGTGAGTTATTTATGCCTTTGATCAGCCAAAAGGTTGTTTCAGGGTATCGATAAAAAATTGGTTTGAAAAAAAAGGTTTGAAATGTCAATGTCAATGTCAATATGTAGTAAATGATGTAGAGCACGAGAAAAGCCAAAGCTTCGAAACACGAGGTGAACATGGCGAGAAATCTTGGACATCAATGGGCGGATATTATTATTCATGACAAAATCAGCCGTCAATCATGTTTACAGAATCGTGGCTTATGATTGGCTGCTGACGTTATGCTGCTTAGTAAACAAAAAAATCTAGTTCGGACTTCCAACTAATTCAGTGCGAATTTTGCTCAACTTTATTCTCTCTCGCTTAGCAAAACTATAGCATCAATTTAACTGAATTTTTCATATATTGTACTTTGATTATCCCAAATTTTATCAGTGTACTTTATTTTCATATTTTCTAAGTGGATGACTTACGACGGCGGAAATTTAAACAATCATATTTTTAGTCCTTGGCTTTTTTCTCCTCATCCTCGGGTACGATTTTTCTGAAAGTTTCAGAATCTTATCACCTATTACAGGTACAGCTTGTGTACAAATTTGAATGGTAAATTGTGGGCTGGAAAAAGGTTATGACGACCGCCTAAAATGGAACCGAAAATTTGACGCATACAAAATATTGGGCTGTAGAAAGATCACCATTTAATAAATTGCCTTGAATTTTTGATATATCTATTTTTAGGTATTGCTCGTATTACTCACGAAAAATCAGCGTCAAATCTTAACCATCCATTGAATAAATATTGATTTACTAAAGGCCGTTAGATACATCGAAATGTTTAATAATAATTTTTTTCAATTAAAATCACATCTGAAAACTATATCGTTTTGTCCTCTGTCCAAATCAGCTGAGCATCCCGTGCTGTATATATATACAAGATATTACATGGTCGCGCGGAGATACGAATTTTATCTTCGAGTGTTGATGTTATCTCTCACGAGTGAGCGCAGCAGTGTTTATTATATGAAATCTTCAATGAAAAATAATGGAGAATTTGAGACTTGCTGAGCAAAAAGTCGAATCGTATCCCCACTGGTGGGAGTGGGGATATCAATTTTATCATTTTGATGTCACTCAATATCACACTCTATTTCATATAATAAATACATATATAATCATTATATATGCAAATACAACTACAATACCTTTCTCCGCAGTACCGCCGGCCAGTGCGAGAAGTCGACGGGGCTACGTCTCCATCAAACACTTCTACGTAGTCAGCTGAACATCGCGGGCTCAACTCCAATTCAAATACTTTAAATTCCAAACGAATCACGTGACCATTCCTGGCCTTGATTGTCCAGGAACAGTTAGCATTGTTGTCATAGAAACCAGGATAATATGGTGACATGATGTAACCAGTTCTGTTGGTCAGAATCTCGTTGCAAGCTGTGTTAACAAATAAAAACATTAACCGACATAAAGTTTGTTCAAGAGAATAATCCTGAAGTAGGAACTGCTAAGATAGAAAAAAGGCTTTAAAAGGATGCTCTAGCTTTTTCTCTGTTTTAGTGGTTTTTAATTTCATGAGCGACTTGATCAGACCGTAGTCATAACTTCTTGTGCAGTTCTTGCATTCGAAGTTGAAGTAAAAGTATTACATAGTCTACATCATGGTTCAGCTGAAATATTTTGGGCCAATAACTTAGTTTTGATAACATGATTTGATATGATATTGGTTTAAACATTTCATTAAAATCTTCAATGTTATTTGATAGTTAACTTACCTTCTCTCGCTGATTGTGGTATTACACTGCACTTACTACTGTCAGAGGTGTGTAAAGCACCTATGGACAGTAATCCTGGTCTATTTGTCATATCTCCCTCGATGATGAGCTTCAAAACAATATTAAAAATAACTGTTAAAACACTAACATTTCTCTCGTGCTTTCCCAATCCATTCGCCCCATTTAAGGGAATCCAGAATGATACGCGATTCCGGATTCCAAAGTCAAATTTTTCGTGGATTCCGGATACCGGATTCCCTTACATGGGGCCAAATCCATGCTACCATTCTCTAAATCATTCCAAGATTATCTAACCTTATATGCCGTTAGTGCTACTATTGATATTTCTCCATCCTTCCATCTACTACCCTCACTGTTCTTAACCATCCATATCGGTCTCTTAGTGTATTCTTTGTCATCTAGTTCTTGATATATCTTCAACGATCTCGCTCCAGCTCCCCAGATTTTATATCTAAATTTTAAACATCTCTTTGAGGAATTTGATGACCTCTCGTATCGCGGGCTCTCGATTGTTGCCAAGCTTGGTGACTCATGAAGTGATGGATTAACTACACTCTGAACATGTCCTGAAATTATAACCACTTGGAATTACATCCCTGTTTATAAAAAGTCGTTTGAATTACGAAGTATGTCAATAATCAGTTTATAGCTATTTCAAGGGTCGAACAGTGAATGGCGATCGGTGATTGGCCATTGCACGACCAAAAACAACTGTGGGAAAATAAGAATGTCTTCATATTCCTGCTGATTCCTGAAATACCTAAACAATGCCTACACTATTCAGCGAATTATCCTACAGTTCCTTTCAGTCGTGCAATTCGCCATTTTAACCTTTTTTTAAATATCTGCATACCTTCCTTTCCTCGACAAGTTGATTCATAAATCCGAAATTCGCTTGAGTCACGAGGCAGCACTTTCAAGTAGTCGGTCCATCCTAAGAGATTCCCAGTCTCTGTTCCACATTCGTACGACATGTACAGTATATATTGCTCAGGCAACACATTTCGCCATACGTTTAGTCTACTGTATTTGACCTCGGTCATTTTCTGATCTTGGGAATCAAAAGTGACCCATATCTTGTTACCGCCTACAGAGAAATTGCATAAGTATTTGGAGAGCGTATAGAACTTAATTATAGAACGTATTATTATAGAGTGTATAGAACTTAAATTATTTAACTTCATTTTGCCTACACATGTGTGAATGCAGTTATAGTAGACAGTATAGGTTCTCTGTGTCGATATCAATCATAAGTACTGTAGTCTAGGTTCCCATAGGTTTGTACAATTACAAAAGAAGCTGTATTTTTGCAATATATTCAATAAGAATAATACTTATTTTAAACACTATTTTATAAAAGCTTCAAGCTTACTATACAGTTCTTCTTTGTCCAACACTCCAGTTCCATGATGCATTGCAGCACCGTCAATGTACGTCTGCCACACCCCAAAATTAGACATCCACGTCACACAAACGTGACTCCATTTTTTCTTTCCATTTCTGAAAAAAATGGCAGAGAAAAAGAAACTGATTAATTGCATATTGAAAATTCAGCTATTAGTTTTGCTGGATACAAAAACTATGGCATTTCTGAGGATCAGTTCTAAGGAAATTGTTTGTGTCCATCTTTAAGGTAATCGGCAAGTTGTTCAATAATTCATTTCTTGGTGCAGACGCAAAAAAATTATCTGTCACCATATGTCTTCAGCTTTGTAAAAGGAGAGTTTTTTGTCACTGGATCGCAACGACCGTGAATATTTGCTATAGACTTAAAAAAGTCCGAAATCTAGGGCTACACTTGTGCCAGGCCATTTTTAAAAGTGCCTTTTATACTATTAATAATAACTCAAGAAATATTCTAGTTTGTACCGGTAACTAATGAAGATTAATCAGTACAAAACTTTGATTTTGTTTTTGTATACCTTGTAATAGTATGAATCTTGACAAACGCAATGTTTATGACATTCTTCATTTTCTCCACGTTCACATAATCAACTTTGATTTTGATTGGTGATAAGCTTTTGATTGACACCCAAAAACACAAGGTCAATTCTACCAGTGTTCTGCTTATCTTGACATTGAAAGAGTAGTTTTTATGGCCGGGCAGGAATCCAATGTCTAACTCATCACCCTGGGTTAACTTGTTATCTGAATACAAAATAAATAGAAACATGAATTGGTTTGAGATACGTAGTATTGGACTCATTTGTGTGTGACTGTGTTTAATGTTATTGGGATCCTGAAGTTAATTCTGACCTACTTTCCAGAAAAGATAAACTCGCTACATTTTCTTGGGTGCAACGAGAAACCAATTCATGGCTCCCATCCAGACTTACCTTTGCTGCAGCTTTCCTATTAGAATTGAAATCCAGCACAAACAGCAACCTTTTTTAAAGAGTGCGACAAGGATAACAAGGCAATTTTCTTAATTCACAGGACAGACAAGACAGGACAGACAATTGAAACAATTTATAATCAATTTTCCGCAATCAGAGTTTTAAATTCTAAGATATTCTAGCTAATTTGTCGAGCTCGTGGGACATAGCGACGGTAACTAGGGGAGTCGGAACCATGAATTGAATTCAGTTACCAAGACTTACCTTGTGATTTCCTCAACGCCTTTATAGAATCTGCAACCTTTTCATAAGAATTTTCATCAAGTACTTCCCACTGCAGCTTCTGAGCATGTCCTCTTACCCAGTCTTTCCATTCGTTTTGAATACTGCTTTCTGAAATACAAATGTTACCAAAGCTCAATGGCCAAAAATCGCAGTTGTAATACTCTAAATTGTAGCATCAGTCCAATCAGACATCTCAGTTTCTTTAGAAAATTACAATTCCATCTCTTTCAATTCGCTTCCTTTCCATTCATATCATGTCGCAATCCCTTCTTTGGCTTTTTCCTATCGCTATCGAATACGTGAGTAATGATGGACTCTTACCTTTCATGAATCCATACACTTCTACACGTAGTACCTTGAACTCGTGGTATTTCGTTGGTATGAATCTAATGAGCCTGGCAAGAGTTCGAGTATCGTCTAACGTATTCTTGACGATACTTTTTCTATCTTTGTTACCGGAAAATAACTGAAAAGGCATACGAAAAATCTGTTCTTTTATACTGATTTAAGAACAGTTAATTGTATTATACATCAATTTATTCTTCATGATCAGTAAAAGGTCCTAAACAGAAGATGTTTTACCTTCACTTTCCCACCACTTTGATACAAAGCCCAGGTTTCATTGTCAATAGATGTTGATATCTTGTATTCCGTGGTCCACTCTTTATTACTGTTTCCACATCCTTGTGTAGCTACAGCACAGATGGTAAACAACGCACCCAACTCTATCTGGAGATAGTCACTAGAGTCGATAGTAGTCTTCGGTGCCCATCCATAACCATTATAATCAACTCTCGCATGATGGGGTGGATATCGTTTATCATGATACGAAGTTGCTGTTAACCTGTTATCTGGAATAATACTGCTGTTTGATACACTAATGGCAATATCTTCACACTCTAGAAACAAAAAGGGGTTTGAAAATGTCAAAGAAAAGGACTGGCTCATTCAATGATAACTGATCAATGCCCTCTTTTCTACTCAGTTCTATAGCTAATGCACGCCTATTTCTTTTCCCTGTCATTTTGGAACAATATCATCATATGATGATGATGATTAACTCACTTTGTCTGTATGTAGTACAGTACTTTGATGGACAAGTTGGAACTTTTCTTGGAAAACGATAGACAAAATAGTCCTTGCAATTTCGTATATTTACGACAGTTTCCTTAATACAGCACTTGTCTTCTGAGGCAAAGCAGAGCTGACGTTCAACTACCCCATCTTCTATTGCAGGAAGTTGGCCATTGATCCACCCCATATATTCAGTAGAGCAAGACCATTTCCCCTTTATGCACGATCTTGCCAGTTGGTTTCCAGCAGAGCCGACCACTCGGTACCATGCAGTCGTGGAAAGATGATCATCACAACCTAGGTACATCATGTAATCTGCAATGGCGTCTTCTCGACGATCTGAATAACTGAGGGTCTTGTATTCTTGACATTCTTGATGTGCTAAAAAGTGAAAACTAAGGAAATAAGGAAACCTATGCCAAGCAGGGTAGCAGACAGAAACGCGGACTAAGGAAAGTATTTCTGGTCAACCTGGCTTTGCCCTAGTTTGTGATGAACGAACAACCCACCTAACATGATGTAACTAGCTTCTAAGGAAAAGGATCAATTTAACAAGCCGGCAGTCCAGAGATCCCTCGTCGTACTGTAATCTTACATTGGTTTTGGTACCGAATACCGTATTCTTACACTTCTATACTGACTAAAGACTGCAAGATCATGAATGATTTGTACCTGGAATCTTCAGGCATGGCTCCTTTGAAACTCCCAAGTGATCAAACTCTATGATTGCGTTGTCATATCGACTTTTTATCTTTATCTGCAAAACAGAAATGGCTCCTTGTTACTGATAATAAGAGCAAGCAAATAAACAGATTTCTTGCCAGCTGATCTTTTATTTTCTTTCTCAAACTACCGCCGTCTAATCTTACCCGCAAACGCTCTTGCTTTTCTGGAAACGGCAGTTGAATAAATTTCCTTTTGTAAGTCGAGCTTCTGTAGCTCCATTCCTCTGTAGATATATTTGTTGTTTGGAACTCAACGGCAACTTTTCTTGCAAAATATTTATGACCCGTGACGTGAATCCAAAATCGAAAGCACCGCCATCCTTCCGCCTTTGCATGAATGAGTGGACTCGTTAGGGTAAATGCAGATCGTTTTTTCAATGATTTTTTCACATTTAACCAAACAACCAAATGTGAACCTAAGATACAACAAGATATTATGCTAAATTTGAAAGATGTCCTTTCAAGATCTTGAACTGAGAGTTCAGAATAAGGCACAGGCACAGGCACAGGCACAGGCACAGGCACAGGCACAGGCACAGGCACAGGCACAGGCACAGGCACAGGCACAGGCACAGGCACAGGCACAGGCACAGGCACAGGCACAGGCACAGGCACAGGCACAGGCACAGGCACAGGCACAGGCACAGGCACAGGCACAGGCACAGGCACAGGCACAGGCACAGGCACAGGCACAGGCACAGGCACAGGCACAGGCACAGGCACAGGCACAGGCACAGGCACAGGCACAGGCACAGGCACAGGCACAGGCACAGGCACAGGCACAGGCACAGGCACAGGCACAGGCACAGGCACAGGCACAGGCACAGGCACAGGCACAGGCACAGGCACAGGCACAGGCACAGGCACAGGCACAGGCACAGGCACAGGCACAGGCACAGGCACAGGCACAGGCACAGGCACAGGCACAGGCACAGGCACAGGCACAGGCACAGGCACAGGCACAGGCATATATTTATTTAGTACCTCTTATGACATATTTTGGATTACAATGATTATTATTACCAGGAAGTTAGGTACAGGCTGTCTGTAACAACTAAAAAGTTAACCGAGATAAAAGGAAACTAAAGACTGGAAAAATTATATCAGTATCACGACAAGACATACATCAATATTAAAAACTTAACTTTAAACGTTTAAGAAAAATTTATTGTACTACCACGTGGATTTTCAAAAATGCTTGATCTCAACGAGTTCCAATAGTCCCAATTAGCAAATTTATCATTCCCACTGTAATAAAAGAAAGGATTCCCTACAAACAAGTTTGTAAGGATAACAGTTACATCATTTGTGATTTTACTGATGCAGATAAAGGCTTTTTTCCTAGCCCAGAAGACTAATGCTTTGATAATATTTTATGATAAACATGATTTGCGTATGATGATGAAAATATGAAATGTATATGTGATCGTACCACACTGAATGGACTCAGAAATTTTTTTGAGCCCCATCATATTTAATTTGGATATTAATAATCAAGGACCTATTTTGATATGCAAATAGCATCAAGAGTGCATAAATAAAAGAGGGGAACTTCTTAATACTGCGCGCGCCATGTGAATTCCCCGTTGGGCTATTTTCAGCATCCGCGTAGAAACATTTTTTGCCATACGCTATTCCTGTGCGTCAAAAATTGTGTGCTTCATCCAAACCTGGAAGTAGCGAAAGCATGTAAAGATTTTTTGGGAAAAAAACATAAATTTCGCGTCTTTTTGAGTGTTCAACAGCCTCAGTCGTGTTTTATCAGAGAACAGAACATAGCCAATCCTGATCTTTTTGCTTTATCTATAAGACTGTCGAAAAAAGTGAGGAAAATCGACGAAAAGTTGATTTTTCATGGCTTGATTACGTCATTTCCGTCCGTCCGTCCTGTACCACCACAGGGTTCCCGCGCACTTTGCTTACTTGCAAATGCGAAGAAAACATCGCAATAATATAGTAAAACATGGATCAAGAAGTATTTCTTTTTTTTTATACGCGAAAAGTACGTTTAATCTATGACTGAAAGTACAGAAGTCATGTATGTCTTAATTATGAAAAAACAATTATTCTTCACTGAATTCACCGAAAGAAAATCACATCACGATGCATGTGGTTGTGTTTGTGGTTGTAAACTCATCCAGAAAAAATGGCCTGAAGACCAGAAAAACTTGATTACACTGCAAGAATAATCTTTCAGTCCCGTAGAAAACACTTCGTAGAAGGTAGATTCATTGATGTTAAATAAGATTTCGTGACAAGAAAAAAGTCTAAATATGCATAGTTTTATTTGAAAAAAATATTTGAAGGCAAGCGAGATTTTGATGTCTGAAACAAGATGGCCAAGAAACTTCCCTATATAGGTTTTGATATTTCTGTAGATAACTTATCTTAATGTTGAATGAAATAGGGAAAAGGAATACATATTACACCAAATATTCGCCATTTATTTAGGTTTTCCAGCTCGTATAACTACACAAAACGACTTTTAAGTAAAAATAAGCTTGTTCATGGACATGTTCTTGTAATATCTCGTCCCGTCGATGAGCTAAAAAAACTCCGAAGAACATTTTCAAAGGTCAATTACTAATAAAAAATTCTTATTTTGGCATTAATAAATGTGTCTCTTGTACTTGCATGTGAAGTTCAAATCAAAAAACGATTAAAAAATAGCTTATAAGCTAAAGCTTAAGAACTTGAAATATTTTTTTTCGATGAACTTTTGCCGGCAGCCGTTCACTTTCAATGGCCCGAAAAAAGTATTTTAGCATAACATTTGCGTAATGAAATCCTTTCTTCTTTACATAAGTAAAACTTATTATTATTTATGTTCGAATTGAAAGTTTTCTGATCCTTTCGAGGCTTAAAATATCGATTTTTCTTTCATGTTTCTCTGTTTGTAAAACCACAACTAAGTGGTCACGCTTTTTCGTCAAGCATTTAGCACTCTTGCTAAACTGGGAGCTCCGCTTTTAGGCAGTGCCTAAATTTATATATTAGCATTTATAAACACTTACGTTGAGAATAAACTGAAGCACAGCCATCCTCGACAAATCCTACATCATCAAGAGCGACGAAGTGTTTACGCACAGTTCCAGTAATGATAATCTATGAGGGCAAGCATACCATGAATAAAAAAGTTTTTCATGCAGTACAATCATTAATTGATAAGTTGTTTGATATCTTTTCTTCCCTTCCTTCCTTCCATCCATCCATCCATCCATCCATCCATCCATCCATCCATCCATCCATCCATCCATCCATCCATCCATCCTTCTTTCCTTCCTTCTTTCTTTCTTTCTTTCTTTCTTTCTTTCTTGTATCAGTACGATACAAACCTTTCTTGTAAAGTTTCCAGGTATTTGTAATTGTCCAAATGCCCAATCGCCTGAAGTAGAATTTGAAGTCTTCCAGAGAGAATTGGTCTTGATACCATTGTCTAAAAAGATCTCAAGCAGAGAGTCTGATTTTTCAGGAATAAAATACCAAAACTGCATGCAGACACTACTTTGTGTTGCGTTCCAGTGTTTCAAGAGTCTTCCTTGACCAGGTTGGTTATTTTCTTCTGACTTTAAGATAATGTAGCTTTCTTGGTTTAGAAAAAATATATATGTATATTATATATACACTCGATTGCAGAAACGTTGTAGTATACATTTATACATAAATACAAATACCTAATGAGATGCAAAAATGGAAAAAGTCCTAAAATATGATCGTGTATATGTTGAAAGTTACCAAAAGACTTCTATGTCTCGCTTTGATGGAAGACACGTCAAGTACATAAGGTTTTGAAGTATCAGATATTAATAAATTATATTTATTTATATATTTTCACTTTTTAGGCCTAAACACTCTCTAATATATATTTGATAATATCTAATAGCGCTCAAATCATATTTTTCATGTTCGTTATTTATAAAACATCTTGAAAAAAATTATTTAGTGAGATATGCACCAATGGGTACAGAGTTATTAATTTTTTTCATGTTTTTGCATCTAATTAGGTATTTGTATATATGTATAAATGTATACTACAACGTTTCTGCAATCGAGTGTAACATAGCGATAGTAAATTTACAAATTCGCTTACTAAAATATAATTGATCGATACCTGGGTTTGTCAGGGAAGTGTGGTCATGCTTAGGAAAGTGATGTTTCCTGAACTGATAATCCACTGGTTTAAAGAATTCCCAGAAGAGAGTGCCCTTGGTATCGTTTTGAAAGCCACAGAACTCGTTGTTGAACCCACAAATGTCTGGATAATATCAAGAAAAAAAGGAATAATACATCGTTACGATGATTAAAATGGTTGTGTTCAATACGACTGAATATGTGTTATTTAATTCATGGTGATGATGATGTGGTGGTGCTGTTGGGAAAATAATAGTAAAGTAATGGTAAAGTGAATGAATGATGAAAACAGTTAAAGATGATGATGTCTGTTGTAATGGTAAAGCACATAAACATTAGAAGTTAGTGATAGGTGATGGTAGTCGTAATGACAATGGTAAAGTTGATAAGTGGTGATAGTTGATGATGATGATAGTAGTAGTGGTGATAATTGCTATGGCAATGACGAAGTTGATGAACGATGAAGTAATGATAGGCGATGATGGTGGTTGTGTTCCAACGTGATAATGGCAATGGTAAAGTTGAGGTGATAGGTGTTGTTAATGATGGTGGTGATGGTGCAATGGTAAAGTTGATGAACCATGAAAGTGATCACATGTGATGATAAGGTAGTGGAGTAATGGCAATGGTAAAGTTGATGAACGACAAAGGCGATGATAGGTGATGGTGATGATGATGATGGCGGTGGTAATGACAATGACAATGATAAAGTTGATGAACGATTAAGGTGATCATATGTGATGATGGTGATAAAATAGGTGATGATGATGATAAAGTTAAAGTGCATGAATGTTAAAGATTTCCATAGCTGATAATAATGGTGGTGATAGTGGTGATGGTGGTGGTAATAATAAAGTTGATGGACAATGACGATGTGCTGGTGCTGGTAAAGTTGATGGACAATGAAGATGTGCTGGTGCTGGTGCTGGTGCTGGTGCTGGTGCTGGTGCTGGTGCTGGTGCTGGTGCTGGTGCTGGTGCTGGTGCTGGTGCTGGTGCTGGTGCTGGTGCTGGTGCTGGTGCTGGTGCTGGTGCTGGTGCTGGTGCTGGTGCTGGTGCTGGTGCTGGTGCTGGTGCTGGTGCTGGTGCTGGTGCTGGTGCTGGTGCTGGTGCTGGTGCTGGTGCTGGTGCTGGTGCTGGTGCTGGTGCTGGTGCTGGTGCTGGTGCTGGTGCTGGTGCTGGTGCTGGTGCTGGTGCTGGTGCTGGTGCTGGAGGTGAATATGACAATGGTGGTGGTGGTGGTGGTAGTGGTGATGATGGTAATGGTAATGGTGTTGATGATGATGAAAGTGGCGATCATTGTATAACCGTTACCTCTTTGATTTTGACATCTTTGGACGTTGGCTATTTGCTTGGCTACTGAGGCATCTATAAGTGAGTAAAATTTTAATTTCTAATGTTCGAGTTCAAGCAGTTAAAACACTCTAGTATCTCAAATAATAGATAAATATCACCGTCATATATAATCATGATTTGCCATACCACAAGATAGATTATGTCTCTCTTCTTCACAGTGCGTCTGCTGGCCACATGAACTGCACGTCCCATCCAAACACTGGTACTCTGGACACTTTTTTTCTACATATGAAAGAGACCGAAAAACAGCTAAAATATGGAAGGGTGGCAAATAACTATTTTTGGTTCTTTAATGAAGAGGGAAAATCATTCTCCTATTCTATTTTCTCCTCCTTCTGACTTTATTATATAATTTTCATAAAACTGATTGAAAAACTAGTTTTATGTTAATATGAATTGAAATTAGTGAACCATATTTGATGGATGAGAATCGAACCCACGACCTTCCCTACACTAGTCGGACGCCCTAACCACTGAGCTACAGGAAACTTTAATGGTAAACGTAGGTCATCCTGTGGGCATTGTGACACACACACTGTAACCTGCTAGTCTCTGTATAATGTCAATGTTTGTGATATACAACTATTTCAAAAAAGAGTAAAAGGGCCGAACGGCGAATGGCGACTGATTGGCGATTGCACGACCGAAAGGAACTGTGGTCACACTTTAAATCGAATATAAATCGAATAACAACTATATAAAACTCGCCATCTATGGTCTTCGCTAAACCATACAGGCATTGTTTGGATATTACCCCATTTGTTTCGGTCATGCAATAACCAATCAACGATCGTCATTTGCCATTCCTCCCCTCAACCTTTTTTAAAATATAATAGCTGTATGCGTTAGAAGATGAAGAATATTGTGGGATATTCATTTTTTTAATGTTAATACTCCAAATTGTATTTCCTGTTTAAGTTTATAACCAACTCAAGAAGGACAAAGTAACTCACTACAATGATGTTCGTCGAGTTCCCCATCTGCACAGTCTCTCCTCCCATCACACAGACTATCATGATGGATACATTCTTGATTAGCACAGGTGAAGTAACCAGTTCGACAAACACACCCTTCCTCGTCAGAACCATCAGGACAATCACCATGGATACCATTACATCTTTGATGTTTCTTAATGCACTGGCCATTGGCACACTTGAACTCAGTTACTTTACATCGAAAGCCTGTAGATCATGAAATAGAAGAATTCTTTAGTTGGTAAATATGTAGTTTCAATAGTGCATTCGCCTGTAACCTCGGTGGTCTCCAGTTCGATTCCTGGACTTAACAACATCACATGTGCGGAGAGTTTATTAGGTCTATCCCTTGGTTTAATGGGTTTTCTTCGGGTTTTCCGATTTAAAATTTAGCAAGCTAAATCCCAATAGTCCATTTCACAGTTCTCTGCACCATCTTGAAAGAGTGCTGTGCCTTTGCGCCGAAGCGAGACGAACGGTGAGCTTGCAATGATAGAGACATGTGAATAATTGTGCAAGGTGTTAAAAAAGGTCACTATCATTGCAAGCTCACCATTTGTCTCGCTTGGATGCAAAGGCATGGCTACCTTTCAAGATGGCGCAGGGAACTGTGAAATGGACTTATCAAACTGTGGTGTTAGCCCTACTCTGATTTTGATCAGCCAAGATTTTGTTTCTGAGAGTGTAAAATTGGAAGTTTACTTTTCCTGGAGAAATCACTAGACTTCATACCTGGTGCTGCAAACTCTGGGTAGTGCCGACAGGATCTGCTGGTGGCCTGAAAGTCCCTTATCGCCATCGAAATAGAACCGTTTGTCTTAGAGATCCCTGTAAAAATAATCTATATAAAAACATTAATACATTGGTTCCTTATAGCCATAGAGCCCTTATAAGCCTTTATTAATATCCATGCATGAAATCCTTAGCCTCGCGTTCATGCAACTCTGGCCACATTTAATGTATTCGCATGCTTTTCCGGGCGATGCGAAGCTGACTGGTTTTAAAAGCGCGTTTTGCAGCAAAAAACTAATGCACAGAAGTATGGGGATACATTAAATGTGCTTAACAAATGTGCTCAGTGCTGCATGAACATGAGGCTACGGATTTCATCCATAAATATCAAGAAATGCCTAAAGCTATCATAATACCATGTGAGAACCATTTGTCTTACTGAATCTTTTCCCAAGAACTTACGAGGCCAAATAGTAATCAAAATCATGACTTTCTTTATTGGTAAAATATTAAAGAAAGTCTACATCATCGCCCCATGAAGACTAGCAGCTTGCTGTCGAAACGTCGCTTCTCTACAAATGACCCTCAATTGTGAGACAAACGAATCTAAGTATCATTTCTTTGCTACAATTCCACGAGGAATAATATTTTTAATTCTATCATGTTAACATTGACTTTTTTCAGCAAAAAAAAAAAATACAGTTTGGAAGCCACTCGAGTTAGTTTCCGCTATAACTGACTCTCTTATAGAAACCGATTCGTCTAAACTGTGGACAATTATTGTCAACTTACCTGAAAATTTTCCTCTGACTTCAAAGGTATGTTGGCTCTTTGCCACTTTAACCCATGGTGTCCGTACACCAACCACAAGAGTTTCTTAATCGAACTAGTTTTTCTATAGACTTCAAGACGGGATGAAGTGTTGGAAGGAAGAAGATAAGAGAACTCAATACACAAACTAATGTTTTTATAATTTGAGTTCCAAGGCAAAGACGGGGATTCCAGGGACGAACTTCCAGGAGTGAATAGAGCTATAAAACCACCTAAAACAATAAAGAAGAAATTAAAAGTTTACTGGAAGAATTGTAATCGAAAGTAGAAGGCCTCGTATACAGTATATTCTTCTTACAAAGAAATTGTTACCGGCGAAGGAAAATGGAAAAACCTCACACTTTTCATTGCATGGGCAGGCGCGTTGCACTGTCAGATTGTCCTTTGATTGTAAGTCATGATCATGACAGAAAATGCTCTAGTTTGTCTTTTTGGCAAAAGATTACAAAATGGATATAATTTTATTGTTACTTGAACTTCGTGCCGTGCAACTTTTGTGCAGTTGCATTGCAGTTGCATTGCAGCAGTTAATAATGTGGTTAAAGTAATGATAACAAAAACAAACCTCTTACCTCGGTACATATTTTTATCTGGCTTGTTTTTTTCTCGCTTTTCTAAACTCCAGGAAGTGTCGTGTGAAGTTATAATAAATCCGATACATTTTCCATCGCGAAAAGAGCAGTGAAGTCTTGTAGAATCTAAAACAGTAAAATATAGAAAAATCGATCAACATCTTGAAAAAAGTTTTAAAATCCTTCTCTTTAAAGCTATATTTCATACCAGAAACATGTATGGACTCTACGATAGTTCTTCTTCCTTTCCATGGCCAGTTATTGGCGATGTCGTCAGCCAGAAAGCCATAGATAATCTATGCCAAATATTATAAATAATATATATTAAAGTTTTGATTGATAGAATGTACATTCATCTGTACTGGTATTAAATATATATCGAAAATTTTAACTTTGGATACTCAGTACAACTTACTTCGGCGTGTGTACACTCGGACAAATTACTGAGGTAGAAGGGTAACCATACCTTGGTTAACATTTATTGTGTGTAAACACCAGCAAAACCATTAGTAAAACACCATTCAAGACAATAGAAAGTTTACCTCGATTTACTCTTCTATCAAGCATGGTTAAGAACAATAACCGACGGTACGATGACTTTTATTTATGCGTATCTTGCACGTTCTTTCCGTGGAATGCGAGGTTTTTATTTGCATCACAATGATGCATGGCAGCGCTCTCTGAATATGAAAATTAAGTTCAGCGCCGTCTTTTCTTCATGCCGGTATTTTCTCTAATAGAACCCTTGCAGCATGTCGGAATGCAGCTCAATTTGGAGGGCAAAACAATAAGTTCCAATTCTCAGAAGAAAAAAATTCTTTTGTTTTGCCCTCCTAATTGAGCTGCATTCCGACGTGCTGCAAGGGGTCTATTAGACAACTACGGACATTTCATCATGTGTTAACAATTAACCTTTGAACTATGGTTATGAAAATTAACCTCGAATTTTTAAAACCTTAGTAAACGTCCAAGTGTAAACACAGCCTTAGATCGATAACAAGCTTTCGACTCAAGCTAGAGTCTTGATCACCTTATGCAGTTTTGATTATTAGTAAAAGTTTCAGTCTACACTGAAGCTGACTTTTGCATGATTTCAGGGACAATATTTATTGTAATATTTTACTAAAGAGATTATGTCTTACATTGATACTGTAGTTGCCTGGTTGTACCACCGCCTCAATTTTGTGTTTCATTTTATGATTTTCACAGGTCATTTCTAGGCTCCGGTTGACCATTATAGTTTGCCTGAACGCTTCTAGCTTTAATACCAGTGGACAGGATGGACAAAGAATACCTTTGCAGCAGAACTTGTAGACAGCTGTGGAGTAGAAAAATTACAATAACCATTACCATGACCATTACCATGACCATTACCATGACCATTACCCTTACCCTTACCCTTACCCTTACCCTTACCCTTACCCTTACCCTTACCCTTACCCTTACCCTTACCCTTACCCTTACCCTTACCCTTACCCTTACCCTTACCCTTACCCTTACCCTTACCCTTACCCTTACCCTTACCCTTACCCTTACCCTTACCCTTACCCTCACCCTCACCCTCACCCTCACCCTCACCCTCACCCTCACCCTCACCCTCACCCTCACCCTCACCCTCACCCTCACCCTCACCCTCACCCTCACCCTCACCCTCACCCTCACCCTCACCCTCACCCTCACCCTCACCCTCACCCTCACCCTCACCCTCACCCTCACCCTCACCCTCACCCTCACCCTCACCCTCACCCTCACCCTCACCCTCACCCTCACCCTCACCCTCACCCTCACCCTCACCCTCACCCTCACCCTCACCCTCACCCTCACCCTCACCCTCACCCTCACCCTCACCCTCACCCTCACCCTCACCCTCACCCTCACCCTCACCCTCACCCTCACCCTCACCCTCACCCTCACCCTCACCCTCACCCTCACCCTCACCCTCACCCTCACCCTCACCCTCACCCTCACCCTCACCCTCACCCTCACCCTCACCCTCACCCTCACCCTCACCCTCACCCTCACCCTCACCCTCACCCTCACCCTCACCCTCACCCTCACCCTCACCCTCACCCTCACCCTCACCCTCACCCTCACCCTCACCCTCACCCTCACCCTCACCCTCACCCTCACCCTCACCCTCACCCTCACCCTCACCCTCACCCTCACCCTCACCCTCACCCTCACCCTCACCCTCACCCTCACCCTCACCCTCACCCTCACCCTCACCCTCACCCTCACCCTCACCCTCACCCTCACCCTCACCCTCACCCTCACCCTCACCCTCACCCTCACCCTCACCCTCACCCTCACCCTCACCCTCACCCTCACCCTCACCCTCACCCTCACCCTCACCCTCACCCTCACCCTTACCCTTACCCTTACCCTTACCCTTACCCTTACCCTTACCCTTACCCTTACCCTTACCCTTACCCTTACCCTTACCCTTACCCTTACCCTTACCCCTACCCCTACCCTTACCCTTACCCTTACCCTTACCCTTACCCTTACCCTTACCCTTACCCTTACCCTTACCCTTACCCTTACCCTTACCCTTACCCTTACCCTTACCCTTACCCTTACCCTTACCCTTACCCCTACCCCTACCCCTACCCTTACCCTTACCCTTACCCTTACCATTACCATTACCATTACCATTACCATTACTTATAATAATCATTATTATTAAACGACTTTACCTTCAACGGTGATTTCTGAACCAAGTGTAATCTTTCTACTGATCTTGCTGGTTAAGTGAAACTCCAGAATTCTAGAACCTGTTTTTCAGTTGACATGATAATTAGCATGATATGACTGAATATATTCAAGAATCTATCATAATAAATCAGATGGAAAAAAATCGCAACTTTAATGTACTGTTTAATATACGATTTTATAAAATAATTTAGATAGTACGCGCGCTCTGATTGGTCAAAAAGCGTGTTGGATGATACAATCTAAACATGCTCACGTCATCTGTGGATTGGTGTATGGCGCACGTACGGAGAATTGCTGTTCTTATCAGCAATTAAAATGCCAATTTAGCCTATCTAACGGCTCGTGCTTTTCCTACGCTCTCTCGTGTTCTCCCAACATCACGCGTGTTTAGATCAGGCTATATAACACGGAAAACCGTCTTCTATTTCTTAATTCCTGAACTACTTCAAAACCTCATGAACAATATATCTATAAACCTTTGGTCGAATTAGAGCGACCATACACGTCACGAACATGGACTTTTATACTACGATAAAAGTTTGACGTCACTGACATGCGAAATCAGTTTAAAAGAAACTCCCACATGTTGAAGATAGCATGCCAAAGACAAGACAGGGGCGCTGGTCGACATGATCTTGTTGCTCGTCGGTAGTCGTATGTGAGACTGACCTGGATGAGGCTCTAAGTCTTCATCTAAACTTGGATGCAACTTTATCTCTGATATTTTTTATAAAAAGAGACAGGTGTATGTCGTTTATAGCGGAGCTCCCGCGCGGGCCGAAGACCCTCGCGAGCGGAGCACCATACTTAAGAAAAATAGTAACCCATCGAGTTTATTTTCATGGCTTGATTACGTCATTCTATTGTCCGTACGACGTCCCTGTACCACCATACACAGGGTTCCCGCACATAAAAAATCGCAATAATGCAGTCAAAGATGGATCAAGAAGTATTTTTTCTTATTTTTGTAAAGCGAAAAACACGTTTAATCGAAGTCATGTCTGTCTTTTTTTAAAAACAATCGTAATAGAACTAAACTCATTCTTCGATGTGGAACAAACTAAACAAGAACTTGTTTAACAGATGGTCTAGGTCGTTAGCTGGTAAGCTTTCAATCTCTGTGTTTTTTCCAAGGCTGTTTAAATATTTATGGAGTATGTTCATGTCCGACTTGGTTTTTCTAATCGTATTTTTATCTTTCTGGTTTGTAACGAAGTTTTCAATCTGTTCTTGACTGTTAGGAGCTTTTCACATTGTTGGTTTTCATTTTCATGTCCACTTCGAGCTCGTTAGGGTAGTAAAATTTGCTCGGAGAATGGTCCTCTTCGTCGCTCATAATTTCTTTGTTCGCTTTTTTTTTTTTTTTTTTTGCTTATAAATTTCTTCTTTAACGAGAAAAAAATGTCAAAATTCGCGCCGTTTAAATTGTAAACAAACTCGCAAATTTTATATACGATCCGGACCAATTGTCATGGTAACAGTCTGAGATGGGAAAATCTCAGACCGGAAATCAGCCAATCAGAGCGCGCGAACTATCGTAGCCATATAATAATTGCTATTTATCGAGCTTTTCCAGCTATTATTATTACATAATCGCAAAAATGATGAGCTCGTTTTTTTTATGGATAAGCTTATGTTTTTGTAAGATATTTCGCTCGATAACAAAGTTAAGAGTAAATCTGAAAAAACTTTTCAAAGACCATATATATGTTCATATGTTCTACAATCTATAATTATTTTTCTTTGAATTGAAAAGATTTCTAATGCTTTTGAAGGCTTAAAATAATGGTTTTTCTTTCAGCTTTTCCTTCTTGGTTCTGGTGAAATCAAAAAAAGTGGTAACGCTGTAACCGGCGTTATGCCGCGTCACACAATTGTCACGTGTTTAGCACTATATATACTATTTATGGGAGCTCCGCTTTTAGGCAGTGCCTAAATGTATCTATTATAAGATCAATGAATACTAATGAAGAGGACTTCGAGTATAAAGGTCCATGCACGAGACATGTGTGGGCGACCAAATTGGATCAAAGGCTTGAAGTTTTTGAAGCTCTGTCTAAAATTTACAACCCCAAGTATTTAAAACAAACACTTGCCTGGTCTCATCCAGTACAGGTACTCCGCGGGGAAAATCTTGATCTTGTTTTGGCCAGGTAATCTTGTGACTACAGAGAGATAATCCTCATTGACTCTCTGTCTCATGTAAACTTCCATGTGATATAATCGACATTTGCTAAAGTCCTTAAACGTGTATTGGCTTGTGCTCCTGTAAAAATAACGAAAAATTCTAACCATTTTCGCCGGTTGAAGTACGACCTGCAAAGTTTGATGTCTCTTTTGCAAACTAGCATTTCGATGGCCGTCAATCCTGGCAAAACACTTTTTTTACTAACATGAGGAGAATAAAATAAACAAAGTCATAACGGCCATGTTGTATGATATCTAACATGGCGGCTTTGAAAACCAGCAACAGCAAATCTTATTACCCTCCATCACAAACTCTGGTCATGAATATAACCGTGTGTTTCGACTGTTGAAATGCTAGTTTACAAACGAATCATCAAACTTCATGGGTCGTACTTCAACTAACGAAATACGCAAACGAGCAAAAAAGGATATCATTATAACATTTACTAACAATGTGTATCTGATGGGATACGTAGGTGATTCGATTTTAATCAACAACTCTTTTTCTTCACTCGCATTATCCAATCCTGATTCTTTGACTTTTCTTAACCATATTTCACATTCATCACCACATGAAGCTGAGATGAAGTAAAGTCCTGAGGTACTGACCTGGAAAATTAAGGCAATTTTATAAGTTTTATATATTGATTTGCAAATGGCTAATAGAGGCTTGGAAATATCGCGTTCATGACTCAAGCTTCAAGGCCCAAAACGTTAATCAATCCTAATCCAGTCCATGCTGCTTTTTAAATAATCCTTACCATAATATAACCTTTTTCTCGTAGACTGTAGTTTGAGAGACCCGAAAATCCAGGAATGGTAAAGGATGGCAAAACACTGGATATGTTTGGAGTACCACGAAACACTTCGTTGTCCTTCAAAATTGAGCTCGTTTTAGAAGTGATATACTTGTTCCATAATTCATACGAAACTCCACGTATGTTAGTGAAGTTATCTGCGGGCCATAAAAGAAAAAAAGGTCCGTAATAGACTCATTAAAGTAGATGGGTATGGATGGATGGATGGATGGATGGATGGATGGATGGATGGAGGGAGGGAGGGAGGGAGGGAGGGAGGGAGGGAGGGATGGATGGATGGATGGATGGATGGCTGGAGGGAGGGAGGGAGGGAGGGAGGGAGGGAGGGAGGGAGGGAGGGAGGGATGGATGGATGGATGGATGGGAAACGTCTTACCGAAAGATGATACATCTGGTTCACTGCACAACTCCAAAGAAGCACTCTTATCTGATGAACGAATTCTAATGGTGTTCGTTTTGAATTCAACGCTACACTTAGCTATTTGCTTATTTGCTGTATCCATGGTAACAATACACTGGATGCTGCGCCCTGAATTCGAGTCGTACACCATGACAACCGGTAGGCTATGATGTTGACTTTCGTTTTTAGCCTCGCAGCTACGATTTAATGTCACAGTGTAAATGTAGACACTTCTTTCTAAATGTCGTTGGATCCACTGGGGATTTGATTCCTAAACACAGAGAGTGTTACTGACATCATCGTTGAACTAAGTAAACGTTTTCATTCGTGGTCTGATATAACACTATTACTATAAAGTTAGAGAAAACTAATCTCGATCACCTTAACGTTTATCGACGTTAAATTTCTTGATGGAGAATACAGGATATCTGCACTATCAATGACGTTTCGACCTTGGAAATCATTGTCAAAATGCTTCTTTTTGACTCGCCGATTTGATGGCAAAGAATATGGAATATTCGTGTGACGACTTGTGTGATTTTTGTACTGCAAATCATTAACAAAGTCAAAATGGGTATGATCATCCCTAACAAGACTATAACTGATGAAGCTAGACAATCTTGAAAAAGGACTAGAAGCAAAGCTATAAAAAAGGTAATTCCACCTTTGTCGCCGTTAGATTCATAGTGGAAGATGAGACGGTTGTGCGGAGAATCGTTTGATTGGTAACCTGCAAATCATTAACAAAGGAGTGTTTTATTCGGAATCGCCATGATGATCCTTCATTGAAAAAGGACTAGAAGCGAAACTAGAGAATGCAATCTTACCTTAGTAGCCGTTATATTCAAAGGTTGAGATGAGGCGGTTGTTCGCAGAATCGTCTGATTTTGAACCTGCAAATTATCACAAAGATATTTCATATAAGGATTCACTTTTTTGAAAATTGGCAAATTTACAGACTTTTGTATGTCTTGGGGTATCATTTGAATTTGCGGTCGCCATTTTGGCAACTGAGGATCTATTGCAACCTCATTGGTTTAAAATATAGAACATAGATCTAGAAGCGAATGGTAATTGAAGTATGTTAATGAGATGTATCCAGTGATACAACTCGTGGAATATTCATAAACTGTTGGTGTTCCCTATTGTTTAGCGCTGGAACTAGCAGGCATTTCATCTCTAGAAGAACGGCGGAATCTTAAGTGCAGAGATTTTGTCAGGAACATTGAGCCAGGTAACCCACTTTTTCCCCTTATACACAACCGTGTTGTGAAATCCACCACTCATTTGGCATTGCAATCAGGGAAGCACGCGCATCCCATGATCACCCGAACGGAACGATTTGCTAACTTCGTTACTGTAAAGTACGAGCCGTAGCTTATGTGTCCCTTATGTGTCTGATTATATATTGTATATTATATATTCTCTCAGTAAGTGATCTTTCTTATTTTTTACGGTGTAAAATTTATCTTTTTATCACAGTTGTATATTATATGATTATCTTGCATTATCCATATTGTATCAGCCAGCAATTCAGTTTTCTCTAACTGCAAGTGGCCGAAATAAACCATATTATTATTATTATTATTATTATTATTATTATTATTATTATTATTATTATTCCACTGACAGAGTTTCTAGCTGTTTCTTTACGTCCTCAGTGATGATGAAGTGTCGACGTATATTCTACGACTCGGAGTATTGGTCCGGCCGGGAATTGAACCCACGACCTTTTGCACCAAAGTCCGATTATCAAACAACTGAGCCCACCCGGTGGCGGTTTCAAATGTATAGCCATGTTATTTTTAAGTTAGGGAAAACTACTGTCACCTCTGCCGACGTTAGATTGACTGGTGGAGATGACAGGATAGCTGTATGAAGAATTGCCTTATTTTGAACCTGGAAAACATTCAAGATTATCTATTAGGAATGGTAGCCAACCTTCATTGCAATAAACGTATACTTTTTAAGTTAGAGAAGCTAATCTTACCGCTGTAGACGTAAGATTGACTGGTGGAGAAGAAGGGATAGCTTTATGAAGAAATGCCTTATTTTGAACCTGAAAAACATTCAAGATGATTTATTAAGAATGGTAGCCAACTTTTATTGTGATAAACCTACGAAAAAGCTAATCTTACCACTGTAGACGTTAGATTGATTAGTGGGAAAGACAGGACAGCTGTAAGAGAAGTTGCCTTATTTTGAACCTGAAAAACATTCAAGATGATTTATTAAGAATGGTAGGCAACTTTTATTGTGAAAAATCTAAGAAGAAGCTAATCTTAGTGTTCACGGTTCGAGTGTAATAGGAGAGAATCAAACTAATCTTACCACTAGTACTGTCGACGTTGGATTGATTGGTGGAGAATGTTGGACAGATGTGTGGAATGGCAGCTTGTTTCGAACTTGCAATTCATTTCCAATGGTTTTAACAAAAACTGCGTAAAACAATTATGAAAAAATGGAAATGATAAAAAACTCAACTCAACTAAAACTCCAAACCAAACCAAACTTAGCTAAGTTTGATGTCTTAAATAACCACGTCAAGATACGAAAAAATGAATGATCTATAACTGCCAATAACTTTGTTTTTACCTGTAGGATTTCCACACGAAACACCTCTAATAAAAAACGAATGACAGTATTGTCTTTGTTTATGTTCGAGTACACAGTCTGCAAGCGAAGCTTCATTGCCACGACACTCCTCCAGAGACAAGATTATTGACATGTTTGCTATCAATGGCGGTGACCATGGACTTGCTTTACCAGTCATATATAGCATATTACATGCTATTCTTGATTCCTTGACGTTCCAGTATCTAGCACAAATCTTGCCCCAACGACCTTCGATTTTTACTTCTACATATCCTTGATTTGGTGTCGACCCTCCAGTTAGACGAATACCTTGAACTGTTACTATTTCAAAGCAAAAACAAACGATATTACTTTTTGTTTGGTAGTTTGTAAAAATCCATTTTCATAATGTCACCAACAGAGCCCAAGGGAGAGGTAAAAACTCTCTCGTAACTTTTCATTGAGGCCCGAACACCTTGTGATGATGGCCTTTCAGTTCATCGAATGCAAAGTGACAAGAAAATGTTGGAATTGGAATTTGGCTGTTTAGGTTTTGCGGAGGAAGGAAAAACCAAGAGAACCCGGAGAAAACCTGGAAAAATCCACCAATCAAGTAAGATAGAGAACTAACCAGCTCTACTCACGTGCGATCGATGCCGAGTCCACTAATCGAACCGAGAGCCCAGAGGTGAGAGGCAAGTGTACAAGTGCTACGCCACCCTTGATTCCCTACTATTATTACATGCTTTTTAGCTATGAATTTCTTCACAACTTAGTAAATGCTTTTAAAAAGTCAATTATCTATAATTAACTTATTCGACTTCAAAATATTTCTTTTTAGGGGCGGAACAAAGCTCCCCTACTCCATATTGCCCCCTATGCTGAATATTCGATTCAAAAACCTCAATGTTAATGAATAATTCCATACCTTTAGGACGTGGTTGTGGCGTCGTTGGAAGACCCCCGCTAACACCACCTCCTCCTCCACTAGGTGGAGGTAGTGGAGGAGGAGGTCGAGGTCCACCTCCAGCACCTTGACCTCTGTCTCCACCATTAATTCTTCCTTAAACAAAACATGGGAATTAAGGTGACTAGCTAGTTCAGAGCTGGACCCAATTTTATCGATGCGCGCACGGCAAGGACGAACCGAGTAGTGGAAGGAGACTGGTATTAAGAATCGTAAAGATAAAAGTGGGTCCAGGGACATGTGACTACGCATGCGTCACCACATCCCGTTTTCGGGATATGAACATCGAGCAATTATTGATACCACCCTCCAGCAGTCGGCCATGCAACTTTGTAGGTTGGATAATGACCGATATCTTTTATGCTTCAATGGTTGGTTTTGACTTGAAAAAAGAAATGAAAGGTACAGATTTTCACACCCCTTGCTAAATTCATTGAATTTTACCCTTGCTTTCCTTTCATTCGTCGTTGTTTTTGGAGATTTCTTGTTCCTACCTTTTTGTTTTTGCGGTTCGAAGCAAAACTATCGATAACACAAGGCATTTTAAGCTTACATGTAAGATTCTTAAATGTCTTTTTAAAATTTACAAGTTTTTTTTTAAATCGTTGAAAGAATGCAGATCCCCAGAATAGACATCGATACCTTAGCTGTTATTTCTGGCTTGTTTTTTTTGTTCCTGTCAAAGTCATCAAATACGAGCTACTGTTCATTTCTTTTTTGGTCTTCGGCTGTAGTTTATTGAGTCCACCCTGAGTCCACTATTCAGCGAAAAAAAAGTAATATAGCCGTTCTAAAAGTCTTCAAAAAGTCTCCACACAGATAAATGGCAGTTAACAATAAACTAATTATTTAAGCCGTAAAGGTATTTCACCTACCAAAAGGTATTTCGCTCTAGTTTCTAATACTTTTTGTCTGTTTATGCCCTCGAAATGTGCAGGAAATCCCCAAAAAACAACAGCTAATGAATGTAAAACAAAGGTAAAATTCAACGAATCTAGCATGGGGTGTAGAACTTTATTTACAGTGGCAGATCCAGAATTTTACAAAGGGGGGTTCCATTTTGTCTTCACTCTTTCAACAACTGATACGTATAAAACTTCATTGCAGGACGCATTCTCATTATTTCATATACCCCTTTTCAAAGGGTCTGATGCTCAAAGGGGGTTTCCATGGAACCCATGGAACCCCCTCTGGATCCGCCACTGATTTATCCTTTCTTTTTTCAAGTAAAATCACTGAACTTGCCACTGCTGACGAAGGATTTGTACAGCACTGTGGACTAAAGCTCTGCAGTAAACGAAAACCTTTTCCCCGCGGTATTTTCGATTCGACAAAACCTCCAAAGAGATGCAAAAGGGTTTTCGAAAGAATGAATCACTATTTTGGTCAAGTTTTTTCGGAGATTCGGGTTGTAAAATACGTTGAGATCGTGGCTGATATTGTTGTGTATGTGAAAAATTGGTGTAGAGTTTAAAATTCTACATTCTTTTGAAACACCGAAAACAATAATTCATGAGTATGATGATGATGATATTTTTTTAAATATTTTTTGCTTGACTTAAGTTAATATGTGTACTTACTTGGGGGATAGTCTATAAAACCTGCAATCGCATTCACCGGGAATACACGTGACCATAAAATTGTTATCAATAACCAAAGTAGAATCTTCATTCCTGTATATAAATAGAGAAGATTATATAAATAGAGAAGATAATAAGAGAGATTAAACACCATTGGGCTGAACAAAAGTCAGGGCACGGCTAGCTCACAGATCGTATTGAAATTTAGCGTGTTAGATTTTGCGGAGGGAGGAAAACTAGAGAACCCGGCGGATCAAGGGAAAGACGTAACAAACTCTACGACACACATGTGATAGCAAGGCCAGGAATCGACCCAAGACTCCAGTGGTGCGAGGCGAGTGCGCTAATAACAAGTCTTTTCTATTTCAGTACTTTGAGAGAGGGAATATATAATACTTTAAGTTACAGCTCGTCACAGCACTGATCGACGTCTCCTCAGTGAAGATGGGAAGCAAGGGCGGGGGGGGGGGGGGGGGGGGAGACTTGCGCTCTTCCATTAATGCGCTGTCTAAATTCCAATTCGATCTGAGGTCCAGCATTTTACTAGTCGTGAGCCTGTGGCTCGGGAAATTAGCATTCTGATTCCCTACATGCCTGACCGACATAAAATATATAAAATTAAACAAAGTAAATGGGATTTGGCAGTTGCACCTCCACAGAGTAGCTATTCGCCTACTGTAGTTACAATAGACCTCATCGGCTTGGGGTAATGTTGTCCAATTTCAGACCACGTGTCATTCTCTTGAGAATAAGATTCTTTGTTTGAGTTGTATCCATATTCATGTATCTTCTCATGCGCAACCGTTAAACAATGAAATGATACTCTGGGGAATGACACGTGGTCTGAAATGGGACAACATTACACCCAAGCCGATGAGGTCTATTGGAATTTAGAAGTTGATTTTTTGCGAGGTACATAAGATATAGAACATCGCCGTAAATAATAAATTGTACCTCATTCTTTTGGAACTTGCGGAAAGCCAAAGGCCAATCTAGGAATTTGACTGAGTTTTGGTTCCTACCCCCTGCACTTTCCCGGAAAAAAATTACCAAATTTTACATCGATTCCGATTGCCAGAAATATTGGACATTCAAATGGGATGATTTTGATCTCAAGTCTGGCCATATTTATAGACAATGTATGGAAGTTCATGGAATTTAGAACTTCCCAAGGCAAGTAGTCCGGAAACTATAATGTCGCTTGATTCGAGATCGATTTTACGTTTATTTAGTAGCTTGTAGGGTATGTTGTTTATATTGAGTCGCGCAAATAGTAGATAAAACCCCTATTCGCCGTAAATCAGGGAAGTTCTATATTCCCCATACATTTCCTATAAGATTCGACGGCCAGTTTGTAAGCTGAAACGCATCATTGCATATGTGCGATCAGGCTCATGTCCCATATTTCTGGCAATGTTATCTTTCGCTACCAAAGTACAATGAAAGCCGTCAATTTTTATTCCAGCCTGAGAAATCCTCTGGACTGATATAAGTCAGGGCATGGCTAACTCATAGATCGAACCCTGAAACAACCTCTGGGCTGATCAAAGTCAGGGCATGGCTAACTCACAGATCGAACACTGAAACAACCGCTGGGCTGATCTAAGTCAGGGCATGGCTAACTCACACATCAAACCCTGAAACAACCTCTGGGCTGATCTATACTAGGTCAGGGCTTAGCTAACTCAATCATAGATCGAATCCTGAAACAACCTCTATGCTGATCCACATCAGGATATGGCTCACTGACAGATTGAATAGGAATTTAGCGAGTTAGGTTTTAAGGAGAGGGCGGTACTAGAGAACCCGGAGAAAATCTCTCGAATCAAAAGAGAGACCCAACAAACTCTAACACACCACAGGCAAAGAGTTACTGCGGGGTACTGAAAATCAGGATTTGATCTTGCTCCAATGAGAGCTTTTATCGGTTGAAAGAGAAGAAAGAAAGAAAAAAAAAAAGAAAATAGGAAAAAAAGAAAGTCCCAACTGAGAGATCGTAAATTAAAAATTAAAATAAATAAATAAATAAAATAAGAAACGAACAAAGCTACAGCATACCTTATATAAATTAAGATGCTACGCCAACAGTTTCTTCGTTTTGAGCTACCAGTGTTTCGCTGTTCTGCACACCGCGCGATTATCAAGCAACTGCGACTGTAAGAATTCTACCTGTGTTTATAAATATTTACTTGTCAACATCTACAGAATAACATGCTGTTACAACCCATTAGTTCACATCCAGTATGAAAAGGCTATTAAACTCTCTATCAAGCAACTGCAGCTGTAAGAATTCTACCCGTCTTTATGAAAAATGTACTTGACCACATCTACAGAAAACATGCTGTTACAACTCATTAGTGTACAACCAGTATGAATAGGCTATTAAACTCTACTGGCGTCTATTCATGACCTGCTGTCCAGATATCAAAGACTAACTTCTTATTTATCCATTTATCAATCCTTTGCTAGGGCATCGTTACTGCTTATTCAGTTGTTAAAACCACAGGGAAGAAAGAAATTTATGTATATATTCTACGCCTTTTGTTCTCAAGGACTTTATTGCCAATGTTCA
Organism: Anthopleura xanthogrammica; assembly: GCA_964019055.1. Classification (NCBI taxonomy): domain Eukaryota; kingdom Metazoa; phylum Cnidaria; class Anthozoa; order Actiniaria; family Actiniidae; genus Anthopleura; species Anthopleura xanthogrammica. Next base: position 3,923,467 of record OZ025216.1, on the reverse strand, counting down.
AATTCGTAGATGAAAGTAGGACTTGAATGCTCAGTTTCGATGCCAGATCGAATCGGAATTTAGAAGTTTATTTTTGCGAGGGGAAAACCTTGAGCAAAACCTTCGATGCACAGGAGACGGAACCAACAAGCAACTTTGTTTATACGTAATGGCTTAACTAGGAATCGAACTCACGACAGCAGTGTCGAGAGGCTGTGCAATTTCTTAGAGGCTGTGCATCGCAGTTTTGATTGGTGCTTGGCGTGTAGAGCTAATTGAATGACGCTCTGACTCTACAGTAGCCCTGATGAAGACTTTTTAATAAAGTCGAAAATTTGGCTGTAAAGGTTTATTATCCAGTTTTTTGATAATTTATACATTGATTCTGGGAAAATGTTAAACACAAAGAAGATTTTGAATATATATATATATATATATATATATATATATATATATATATATATATATATTTTCCCACAAAAAGTATCTGCCTTTTTTAAAGGAAAATGTTGACATTTTACACTTCTCCACGGTCCCAACGTTTCTATGTCAAAGTACGGAGACTCGGGCACAATGATATTTTTTGAACATGACAAGGTAGAAAAAATAGTCTATAGCTAGTCTTTGGCTTCGTGATCATACAAATAATAAGAAAATCTTGCTTGAAAGGACTACAGGTTAGTTGAAAAGCGCCTGGTCCAGCTGGCAAATCGTCACAGCTTGATATCGATTTAGAAATTAATGGCTTTTTCTGTAGAAAAAAAATTAAATGCAATGACTGAATAGTCTTTGATATGGATGGAAAATACATGTTTTAGTTTTCAAAATTCATGAAAAATTCGTGCACGCAGGCTAGACTAGCCTGAACATTATAAAAGGCACGATGAACAAATGATAATTAGAATGCCCGACGTCATGTTTTCTGTCAAAGATAAGACCCTTTAACTAGGGGGGACAGTGTCTCTAGATTTCTGAGTCTCTAGATTCTAAAGGTGAGGTGTAAAGAAGTTGCTAAGTTTCGAAAGACAGTGATAGAAGTAAGACTATGTTTATGCCATAAAATCAGTCATTGGGGAAAAGTTATTTTGAGCTTCAAGTTCCAGTTCTTTGCTCAAAACTTCCTTCATAATTGTTTTGCATTTCATAATTTTTTATGTTCGTTGATAAAATTTTCACTTAAGTGTACTGAGTGAGTAGTTTCAAGAACACTTTACGAGATCAATCTGAAGATCAAAACAAAATGCATACGTTTATATAAATATTTACATTACTCTTAATAATAAAATGAAAGCCTCCATAAACTCTCAGTGTGTGCCTCATGTTCATTTGTCTGATAGCTTAGGGTTTGTTTCCCAAAAATGGACGCTGTCTACCCCCGCTAGGGTTTTAAAAAGCTAACCGTCATACAATTCGAGCGCAAAGGTGTCAATTGCGTTCCTCACAAGGGTCGTTGAAGAGTCAGAAGGGAATTTATTATTGAAGAAAATGTCTTCTAGCATTCACGTTTTAGTAAGAATGATACTTTGAGTGTACTAGAGAGAAGCATTGGCATGTGTTCTTTGATTCTGTTGTGAAATTATGGCCGTATCTTTATTTTTCTTGGATTTATTGAGCTCCGATTAGAGGTCGGTGTTGCATTGAGTGTGCAGCCTTGGGATTCTTTATACAGAAGGAAACCAAAATGATGATGACTCCGTAAAAATACTTGTAAATGGCTTCAAATTCAGCCATCAAAAAATACAACAAGCTATCAAAGTAAGTCATATTCTTCATAAAACTACCGATTTTACATGCTACAAAATATTACCATTAATATTCTTATCACATACTTCTATGCACGAGCGTTTTGCTGCCAAAAGAGGTTTTACACGCCTTTTTGGTAAAACCAGACAGCTTCGCAACGAATTAGACGTTTTTGCTCTAACGAACATTTTCGAAATCTCGTGCTGTTGGAACAAAAGATGTACGAATTCTTTTGTGATTTTGTTGTTTAGAAATAATAGTAGTATTGGTAATGATAATTAGACTATTATAAATGTGGCATTGCTCGTGTGAAACGCTGATTCAGTCTAATTATCATTACCAATACTACTATAATTTCTAAACAACAAAATCAGAAAAGAATTCGTACAACTTTTGTTCCAACAGCACGAGATTTCAAAAATGTTCGTTAGATCAAAAAGGTCTAATGTGTTTTTATCGTATAAAAGCCCGTGCATTAAAGTATGCGAAACATTAAATGTGGTCATACTCTGCGCTTGTAATACAACAACAAAGAACAAGAGCTTGGGCTGCCTGTGGTGTGGCCAGTGTTTTTGTTTTATTTACCACTTGGAAGCCTCTTTATCCTGGGCTAGTTTTGAAAAACTGTTTTCCAGTCTACTGATCTTCGGTTAGAGAGTTTATTGCTTTGAATCAGCTCAATCAATTTAAAGCATTAGTAGTTCATCAAAATACGGGCCATGACATTTAACCGAAGTGTACCTCACCCCTGATCCAATACTTTCAGTATTGATTCTACATGAAGTGAATAGTTGAATGGTGAAATATTTCTTAACTTGAGTTTTGCTTCTTTAAGTTATGAAGGTTTATAATTCCAATATGAAAAGAAAAGAAAAGAAAAGAAAAGAAAAGAAAAGAAAAGAAAAGAAAAGAAAAGAAAAGAAAAAAAAAGAAAAAAAAAAAGAAGGTATAGGTCTAGGGAAAGAAAGAAAATGAAAAGAAATAATGCTAAGAAAAGAAAGGAAAAATGAGTGAGACTAATCTGAGGGTGAGAATATCTTTATCAGTCATTTCGATAGCCATAACAATACAACTTTTATTCTTCTTCAGAACTTTCCCTACAAATCAAGGACTGTGTTCTCACTGCCTTAGTGCTGGAGATTCTTGTCAAGTGAATTGATAGTTTCTGGACCTTCTGGAAAAATGGATGGAATATCTTTGACTTTCTTGTCACAATCATGGTAAGCATATAAAGTAATGTCACAATTCCATGCACCACCTTGAAAGGTAGCTGTGCCTTTGCACAAAAGCGACACGAACGTTCAGAATAACGTTGTGAATAATTGTCCAAGGTGTAAAAAAAGGTCTCTATCATTGCAAGCTCACCGTTCGTCTCGCTTCGATGTAAAGGCACAGCTACCTTTCAAGATGGCGCAGGGAACAGTGAAGGGGACTATTGACTCGATCTTCTAAAGAGCCGAACCTCATACAGTGACGTCTGCATGAATCAATTAAGTTCGACAAATTTTATTAAGGTCGACCCAGCCGTTAAGATCGACTGGAGCCGTCGGAAATTACTTTGGAGCAGCTCTGATTAAAACGACGAACTTTCTCATGAACCGATCCTAATGCATATGATTAACTTCAATGTATTTGAGGCCCAGTTGAAACGTCGATCTTCTCATGAGCCGAACGTATTGAAAACAATGGATAATAGTAGGCGGTATATTTTTTATGTCATTAGGTTCGGCTCATGAGATCAAAAGATCGACGTTTGAGCCGGGCCTTATTATAGATAGATAGATAATCATTATTTCAACACGGACAATTCATCAGCTATAATATAAATATTACAATTATAAAACTAATAATCTGCTAATCTATTAATAATTTACAATAAAACACACTAGCTGTAAAAATTAAAATTAAAATTCTTAAATGCTTGGCTTCAAAATATCTTATTGGATCGACTGTCTTGGTCAATGGTAATAATTTGTCAATCTTTTGCCGGTCTTAGTAGTATTAGGTTCGGCTCATGAGAAGTTCAACGTTTGAACTAGGCCTAAGAATGGCCACGTAGAGGTGGTACTACGGCGAAAGGAAGTGGAGATTACATCCGGTGACATCATAGACTCTTGGATGCGAGGCTAACAGTAAAAAAGAAATGAAACAAACTCCATGGAAACAACTGAATAGGATTTCTTTTGTATTTTCCTGTTATCTAAGTTTATTTTGCAAAGTGTCTCATCGGTCCGCCATTGCTGTCTTCTACGATAAGGCTTTTGCTGTATCGTGAAATAAAATAACAAATGCGAATTAACAGTGGAATCCACAGAGTGGCTCTTACTCCACTGCATTCCAATTGGAATTTACAAAAAACCTTCAAATAGTGAAAAATTTTAAAATCATTTGAGTGCCGTTGTCACCTATGTCTTTCTCACGGAAATAGCGATGCAGTTTTAGAATCATGTTCTTTTTCTTCCCGCGGACGTTAGAGATGACCACGTTTTCATCGCTTCCCTGCAATTCACGTTACCTTTCGCAGATCTCACCAAAGACAAATATTCCTTTATTCATTTACGACAAAGAAATTTCAAAAGAATTTTGTGCTCGTTAACTGATGTTTCACGTTTGCCGTAAACAAGATTCTAAAACTCTCTATTGTAGCCATAGTAACGCCTCGTCATAACTTGAAAGCTCCTACTGCTGACCAAGTTTAACCACACCAATTACATTCATTTGACGACCACATTTTTACATCAAGACGCATCTTTATCCAACCTTTTACGCAAGATTTTATCATACACTTCTTATAGGCACTGTGAATGCAATCAGCACTGACAGCAAAAGATCAAAACAATATGGACTTTTTATTTTTGTCTGCGCGTTTTTCTTCGGCACTGACATTATTTACATAAATACCCAATATATTTCGGACTTGGAATGTTGTGCAATATGCAACATAACCTTGACCAACGTTTTTTTTTTAAATTAGCAGTATATGGACGAGGTAGGGCACCTGAAAAAAAGATATTTGGCATGAGTAAGTTTTAAAAAGACCAGACTTTAAGGAATTTTTCATGAATTTTGAGAAATAGAAAAATGTAAGACCACCCCGTCGTTTGCATTGAAATTTTCATTTAAAAAGGCCATTTAATAGAATTGAATGGATATCAAACTGTGATGATTTGCCAGCTGGACTAGGCGCTTTTCCGCAGTCAACTAACCTGTAGTTCTTTTTAAGCCAAAAAATAATGATTGATAATTCTGCACTAATATTTGCCAAGCTATTAAAACATTGAGGATTTTTTTCTAGCTATTTTTATGATCATGAAGCCAAACACGCCATTTTTCTACCTTGCCAAATTCAAAAATATTATCGTGCCAGAGTCTCTGGCTTTCAGCTCTCAGCTCACAAGTTGATTTTCATGGAGAGAGGAAACCCAGAGAACCTGGTGAATAACCCTCGTCGCAAAGCCGAGAGAATAACAAATCGAACAAACTTAAAACTCACATGATAATAATAATAATAATGATAATAATAATAATAATGATAATAATAATAATAATAATAATAATAATAATAATAATAATAATAATAAACTCTTTATTTAAAGAGGATGACACGGAATAGTTAAAAACTAATAAACTAGTGGCCCTCTATCTAAAATTATAAAATACATATACATTTAAAACTTAGAAAAGAATAATAAAACAATAAAATGCTAAGAAATATATATATATAATAATCATACTATAAGAACTAATAATTATTAAACTATAAAATGGTGTAATTCCTGCTGTTCCTTAAATATAATATTCCTATAATCTTTTTTAAAAACTCCTAATGATATAATGATATGATCTAGCCCGAACCGGCGCGGGACTCGAACCCGGACCACAGCGGTGAGTAGAGAGCGGCAAACAATTACCCACCCATGCCACCCTATTTGCTTGTTGGACCTCTCCAGTGACTCGAGGGGTTTTCTCCAGATTTTCCTTCCCTTCGCAAACTTCGATTGGATCTGGCATCAATTAGGAGCCTCTGGATTGCAACCCCCACCCCCCACCACCTCATTATTTAAGGCCTAGAATATATACATGAATTTCTTTCTTCCCTGTGGTTTTAATAACTGAATAAGCAGTAACGATGCCCTAGGAAAATATTGATAACTGGTTCAAATAAATACACTACGAAACATAGTCAAAATAAGTAGTTAGTCTTTGATATCTGGACAGCAGGTCATGAATAGACGCCAGTAGAGTTTAATAGCCTATTCATACTGGTTGTACACTAATGAGTTGTAACAGCATGTTTTCTGTAGATGTTGACACGTACATTTTTATGAACACGGGTAGAATTCTTACAGCTGCAGTTGTTTGATAGATAGTTTAAAAGCCTTTTCATACTGGATGTGAACTAATGGGTTGTAACAGCATGTTATTCTGTAGATGTTGACAAGTAAATATTTATAAACACAGGTAGAATTATTACAGTCGCAGTTGCTTGATAATCGCGCGGTGTGCAGAACATTAACAGCGAAACACTGGAGCTCAAAACGAAGAAAGTGTTGGCGTAGCATCTTAATTTATATAAGGTAGGATGTAGTTTAGTTCGTCTCATATTTTATTTTATTTATTTATTTTTAGTTTTAATTTACGATCTGTCAGTGGGGACTTTCTTTTTTTTTCTTTCTTTCTTCTCTTTCAACCGATAAAAGCTCTCATTGAAGCAAGATAAAATCATGATAACATTTCCAGAAATATGGGACATGAGCCTGATCGCACATGAATAAACGTAAAATCAATCTCGATTCAAGCGACATTATAGGTCCCGGACAACTTGCCTTGGGAAGCTCTAAATTCCATGGTCTTCCATACATTGTCTATAAATCTGGCCAGATTTGAGATCAAAATCATCCCATTTGAATGTCCAATATTTTTGGCAATGGTAACAGGAATCGATTTAAAATTTGTTATTTTTTTCCGGGAAAGTGCAGGGGTTAGGAACCAAAACCCAGTCAAATTCCTAGATTGGCCTTTGGCTTTCTGCAAGTTCCAATCGAATGAGGTACAATTTATTATTTACGGCAATGTTCTATTTTTTATTTTATTTATTTATTTATTTTTCTCGCAAAAAATCAATTTCTAAATTCCAATCGTAATTACAGTCCCCGCCCTTGCTTCCCATCTTCACTGAGGCGACGTCGATCAGTGCTGTGACGAGCTGTAACTTAAAGTATTATATATTCCCTCTCTCAGAGTACTAAAATAGAAAATACTTGTTATAGAGTTTCAAAATCAGGGATGGCACGGAAGTAGTACACTCGCCTCGCACCACTGGAGTCTCGGGGTCGATTCCTGGCATTGCTATCACATGTGCGACGTAGGGTTTGTTACGTCTCTCTCTTCAATCGGTTTTTTTCCGGGTTGTTTGGATTTCCTCCTACCGTAAAACCTAACAAGCTAAATTCCAATACGATCTGTGAGCTAACCGTGCCCTGATTTTTGTTCAGCCCAAAGGTGTTTAATCTCAAGGGGTATGGATAAAATTTGAACTGAGTTGTTTTTATGTTTATATACAGGAATGAAGATTCTACGTTGGTTATTGATAACGATTTTATGGTCACGTGTATTCCAGATTAATGGGTTTATGCCTCATTTGGCCCAAACCCGAAGTAAGTAAACATATTAACTATTAACTATATTAACTAAACAAAACATTTTTTTTTTTTAAATATCATCATCATCATACTCATAGACTGTGAACAGTCCCTCTTTTCCTTCCTAACTCAGTTCGCAACAAACTCACGGACTTTGTTGCTCGTGTTGCCAATCTGCAACTTTCCTTGAACTCGCGACGCAACTAAAGCTTATCCATCTAATAAAATGCAAGAACCAAAACAAGGCTTCGTTTCTTTTAGAAATGTTGGCCGTTATGGCAAGCATTTGTCGCTCGTCTAGTCACCACAGCGCGTTGGTGATTTTAAAAAATCGCGTCGCCTGTGCAAGAAAAAAATCGCTCGTGTATCCGCGGCTTTACATGTAGGCTTAAAATGCCTTGTGTTATCGATAGTTTTGCTTCGAACCGCAAAAACAAAAAGGTAGGAACGGAAAATCCCCAAAAAGCAACGACGAATGAAAAGAAAGCAAAGGTAGAATTCAATGAATTTAGCAAGGGGTGGAAATCTGTACCTATCTTTTCTTAATTTTTTTCAAGTAAAGCATAAAAAATGCCGGTCATCATCCAACCTACAAAGTTGCATGGCCGACTGCTGGAGGGGGTATCAATTATTGCTCGATGTTCACATCCCGAAAACGTGATGTGGTGACGTTTGCGCAGACAAATGTCCCTGGACCCACTTTTATCTTAACGATTCTTATTACCAGCCTCCTTCCATCATCGGTTCGTCCTCGCCGCGCGCGCATCGATAAAAGGCGGTCCAGCTCTGAACAAGCAGTCACCTTAATTCTCATGTTTTGTTTAAGGAAGAATTAATGGTGGAGACAGAGGTCAAGGAGGAGGAGGAGGTGGTGTTAGCGGGGGTCTTCCAACGACGCCACAACCACGTCCTAAAGGTATGGAATTATTCATTAACATTGAGGTTTTTTTCGATTGAAGGAATCGAATATTCAGCATAGGGGGCAACATGGGGAAGGGGAGCTTTGTTCCGTCCCTAAAAAGAAATATTTTGAAGTCGAATAAGTTAATTATAGATAATTGACTTTTTAAAAGCATTTACTAAGTTGTGAAGAAATTCATAGCTAAAAAGCATGTAATAATAGTAGGGAATCAAGGGTGGCGTAACACTTGTACACTTGCCTCTCACCTCTGGGTTCTCGGTTCGATTAGTGGACTCGGCATCGATCGCACGTGAGTAGAGCTGGTTAGTTCTCTATCTTACTTGATTGGTGGATTTTTCCAGGTTTTCTCCGGGTTCTCCGGGTTTTCCTTCCTCCGCAAACCTTAACAGCCAAATTCCAATTCCGACATTTCCTTATCACTTCGCATTCGATGAACTGAAAGGCCATCATCACAAGGTGTTCGGGCCTCAAGGAAAAATTTCGAGAGAGCCTTTACCTCTCCCTTGGGCTCTGTTTGTGACATTATGAAAATGGATTTTTACAAACTACCAAACAAAAAGTAATATCGTTTGTTTTTGCTTTGAAATAGTAACAGTTCAAGGTATTCGTCTAACTGAAGGGTCTACACCAAATCAAGGATATGTAGAAGTAAAAATCGAAGGTCGTTGGGGCAAGATTTGTGCTAGATTCTGGAACGTCAAGGAGTCAAGAATAGCCTGTAATATGCTATGTATGACTGGTAAAGCAAGTCCATGGTCACCGCCATTGATAGCAAACATGTCAACAATCTTGTCTCTGGAGGAGTGTCGTGGCAATGAAACTTCGCTTGCAGACTGTGTACTCGAACATAAACAAAGACAATACTGTCATTCGTTTTTTATTAGAGGTGTTTCGTGTGGAAATCCTACAGGTAAAAACAAAGTTATTGGCAGTTATAGATCATTCATTTTTTTCGTGTCTTGACGTGGTTATTTAAGACATCAAACTTAGCTAAGTTTGGTTTGGTTTGGAGTTTTAGTTGAGTTAAGTTGAGTTGAGTTTTTTAGCATTTCCATTTTTTCATTTTTTTACATTTTACGCAGTTTTTGTTAAAACAATTGGAAATGAATTGCAAGTTCGAAACAAGCTCCCATTCCACATATCTGTCCAAACGTCTTCACCAATCAATCCAACGTCGACAATGGTAAGATTCGTTTGGTATAGAATTATTACAATGAAGGTTGGCTACCTTTCTTATTAATTAATTAATTAAATTCCTATTAAATGTTTTTCAGGTTCAAAATGAGGCAGTTCTTCTTACGTCGATAGTGGTAAGATCAGCTTCTCCAGCTTCAAAAGTAAAGATTTTTTTACGACAAATGTTTGCTATCATTCCTAATAAATCGTCTTGAATAACTGATTTCAAGGTTAAAAATGAGACAGCTCTTCGTACAACTCTCCCGCCTTCTCCACCAATGAACCTAACGTTGACAGTGGTAAGATGAGCTTTTCCAACTTCAAAAGTATGGCCGTTTATTACAATTTAATAAAAGCTGACTACTATTCCCAATAAATAATTCATGTTGAATGATTGTTCCAGGTTCAAAAGAAGGCAATTCTTCACACAGCTAACCCGTCGTCTCCACCAGTTAATCTGACATCGACAGCGGTAAGATTAGTTTCTCTAACTTAAAAATCATAGAATTATTTCAACGAAGTTTGGCTACCATTCTTAATAGATCATCTTGAATGTTTTCCAGGTTCAAAATAAGGCAGCTTCTCTTACAGCTGTCCCGTATTCCCCACCAATAAACCTAACGTCTACAGTGGTAAGAGTAGCTTCTTCTTAGGTTTATCACAATAAACGTTGGCTACCATTCTTAATAAATCATCTTCAATGTTTTTTAAGTTCAAAATAAGGCATTTCTTCATAAAGATATCCCTCCTTCTCCACTAATCAATCTAACGTCTACAGCGGTAAGATTAGCTTCCGTAAATTAAAAAGTATAGGTTTATTGCAATGAAGGTTAGCTACCATTCTTAATAGATAATCTTGAATGTTTTCCAGGCTCAAAATAAGGCAGTTCTTCATACAGCTCTCCTGCCTTCTCCACCAGTCAATGTAACGTCGGCAGAGGTGAGATTAGTTTTCTCTAACTTAAAAATAACATGGCTATACATTGGCTCAGTTGGGCTCAGTTGGTTGATAATCGGACTTTGGTGCAAGAGGTCGTGGGTTCAATACTCCGAGTCGTAGAATATCTGAGGAATCATTACAAGTGCTGCCTTTGTAATAGCGGTCTCGTACCTCGACACTTTATCATCACTGAGGACGTAAAGAAACAGCTAGAAACTCTGTCAGTGGAACAGTTTATGAATATTCCACGAGTTGTATCGCTGGATACATCTAATTAAAATACTTCGATTCCCATTCGCTTCTATGTTCTATATTTTAAACCAATGAGGTTGCAATAGATCCTCAGTTGCCAAAATGGCGACCGCAAATTCAAATGAGTTCAAATTAAACTGATCAATGTACGATGATTCATTATTCTAGGTGTTATATTGGCTGAGAAAACTATTTTTGAAAACTGAAAAATTTACAGATATATATAATCCTACGTTATACCCCAAGACATACAAACGTCTGTAAATTTGCCAATTTTCAAAAAAGTGAATCCTTATATGAATTATCTTTGTGATAATTTGAAGGATCAAAATCAGACGATTCGGCGAACAACCGCCTCATCTCAACCTATGAATATAACGGCTACTAAGGTAAGATTGCATTCTCTAGTTTCGCTTCTAGTCCTTTTTCAACGAAGGATCATCATGGCGATTCTGAATAAGCACTTTGTTAATGATGTGCAGGTTGCCAATCAAACGATTCTCCACACAACCGTCTCATCTTCCCCTATGAATCTAACGGCGACGAAGGTGAAATTGCCTTTTTTTATAGCTTTGCTTTTAGTCCTTTTTTAAGATTGTCTAGCTTCATCATTCATCAATTATAGTCTTTTTAGGGATGATCATACCCATTTTGACTTTGGTAATGATTTGCAGGATCAAAATCAGACGATTCTCCACACAAACGTCTCCCCACATATGAATCTAACGGCGACTAAGGTGAAATTACTTTCTTTTCAATGATGGATGATCATGCCGATTCTGAGTAGACATTTTGTTAATGATTTGCAGGTCAAAAATCACACAAGTCTTCACACAAATATTCCATATTCTTTGCCATCAAATCGGCAAGTCAAAAAGAAGCATTTTGACAATGATTTCCAAGGTCGAAACGTCATTGATAGTGCAGATATCCTGTATTCTCCATCAAGAAATTTAACGTCGATAAACGTTAAGGTGATCGAGATTAGTTTTCTCTAACTTTATAGTAATAGTGTTATATCAGACCACGTCTGAAAACGTTCATTAGCTTAACGATGATGTAATGTACTCTTTGTTTTTAGGAATCAAATCCCCAGTGGATCCAACGACAGTTAGAAAGAAGTGTCTACATTTACACTGTGACATTAAATCGTAGCTGCGAGGCTAAAAACGAAAGTCAACATCACATCTTACCGGTTGTCATGGTGTACGACTCGAATTCTGGGCGCAGCATCCAGTGTATTGTTACCATGGATACAGCAAATGAGCAAATAGCTAAGTGCAGCGTTGAATTCAAAACGAACACCATTAGAATTCGTTCACCAGATAAGAGTGCTTCTTTGGAGTTGTGCAGTGAACCAGATGTATCATCTTTCGGTAAGACGTTACTAATTTCCCATCCATCCATCCATCCATCCATCCATCCATCCATCCATCCATCCATCCATCCATCCATCCATCCATCCATCCATCCATCCATCCATCCATCCATCCATCCATCCATCCATCCATCCATCCATCCATCCATCCATCCATCCATCCATCCATCCATCCATCCATCCATCCATCCATCCATCCATCCATCCATCCATCCATCCATCCATCCATCCATCCATCCATCCATCCATCCATCCATCCATCCATCCATCCATCCATCCATCCATCCATCCATCCATCCATCCATCCATCCATCCATCCATCCATCCATCCATCCATCCATCCATCCATCCATCCATCCATCCATCCATCCATCCATCCATCCATCCATCCATCCATCCATCCATCCATCCATCCATCCATCCATCCATCCATCCATCCATCCATCCATCCATCCATCCATCCATCCATCCATCCATCCATCCATCCATCCATCCATCCATCCATCCATCCATCCATCCATCCATCCATCCATCCATCCATCCATCCATCCATCCATCCATCCATCCATCCATCCATCCATCCATCCATCCATCCATCCATCCATCCATCCATCCATCCATCCATCCATCCATCCATCCATCCATCCATCCATCCATCCATCCATCCATCCATCCATCCATCCATCCATCCATCCATCCATCCATCCATCCATCCATCCATCCATCCATCCATCCATCCATCCATCCATCCATCCATCCATCCATCCATCTATCCATCCATCTTAATTATTCTTTTACGAATCTTTTTTCTTTTATGACCCGCAGATAACTTCACTAACATACGTGGAGTTTCGTATGAATTATGGAACAAGTATATCACGTCTAAAACGAGCTCAAATTTGAAGCACAATGAGGTGTTTCGTGGTACTCCAAATATATCAAATGTTTTGCCATCCTTTACCATTCCTGGATTTTCGGGTCTCTCAAACTACAGTCTACGACAAAAAGGTTATATTATGGTAAGGATATTCTTTAAAAAGCTGTATAAACTGAATTAGCTCTAATTAATTGCAAGAGTTTTTTCCTGAATTTTGATATATCCATGGTTTATCTCCAAGACTGACCATTTGAAAATCAATATATATAATTATTTAAATTTTTCAGGTCAGTACCTCAGGACTTTACTTCATCTCAGCTTCATGTGGCGATGAATGTGAAATATGGTTTAGAAAAGTTATGGATGATGAGGGAGAAACAGAGGAGTTGTTGATTAAAATCGAATCACCTACGTATCCTATCAGATACACATTGTTAGTAAATGTTAAATTAATCGTTGTTTTGCTCGTTTGTGTGTTTCGTTAGTTGAAGTGCGACCCATGAAGTTTGATGTCTCGTTTGTAAACTAGCATTTCAACAGTCGAAACACTAGGTTATATTCATAACCAAAGTTTGTAATGGAGGGTAATAAGATTTGCTGTTGCTGGTTTTCAAAGCCGCTATGTTAGATATCATCCAACATGGCCGCCATGTCTTTGTTTATTTTATTCTCCTCAGAATGATTATAAATAAATAAATAAATAAATAAATAAATAAGGACACCAACAAAGTAAAAGAAATCTGCAAAAATTGGTTGAAGTGCCATGTTAGTAAAAAAAGTTTTTTGATTGACGGCCATCGATATGCTAGTTTGCAAACGAGACGTCCAACTTCAACAAAAAACGGTTAGAATTTTTCGTTATTTTTACAGGAGCACAAGCCAATACAGATTTAAGGACTTTAGCAAATGTCGATTATATCACATGGAAGTTTACATGCGACAGAGAGTCAATGATGATTATCTCTCTGTAGTCACAAGATTACCCGGCCAAAACAAGATCCAGCTCTTCCCCGCTGAGTACCTGTACTGGATGAGACCAGGCAAGTAATACTTTGGGTTGTAAATTTTAGGCAGAGCTTCAAAAACTCATAAATAATTCATAAGCCTTTGATCCAATTTGGGCCGCCAAACACACGTCTCGTGCATAGACCTTTTGTTGAGGCTAACCTCAACAAGCCATCCAATCCATAGGTCCGCGTTTCATATTCCAGTTTCCGTTGCGCCATCGTAATTTCCCGTAATGCTTTGCGCGCGAGGTATGTAGCATGTGCTCATATCGTGGTGTGTGTGTGTTCGCCTGTCGTGTCGTCAATTTGGTGAGTTTATCTAGTCTTTTTTGCATTTTATTTTCCTTGTATGTATTGTAATTTTGCTGTATTAATTGCTTTAGGTTTCACCGGGTTTTCCAACCGGGTTTCCACTGTGTTTTCCCACAGTTTGTAAGCTAGAGAATAAAGTGTTTGTTTACAACCAAGTTGTGCCCTCGTAGAAACCAGATGACTCGACATTCCACCCGCATTCCTTATATGTAGCCCGCTACATTTAGTGAAACCAAAGATGGACGATAAGGCTAGTGTTCTTCGAGCAAAGATCAGCGATTTGGACAGATCGAGAAGTGGATATTTGGCTGCGATCACTCGGGTTTGTAATAAACTAGACGAAAAGTTGAGCGACTACAAGAATCTCGAAGTCATCCACGAGCTACATTCCAGACTGATCGGCGCCTTTGATCGTTATCAGCATTGTTGTCAACAGTATGCTAATTTACTAGACGAGTCCTGTGGAAAATATTTAAGCGTAATGGAACAATATCAAGCGCAACTAAAGAGAAAGAAAGATTACAGTGAGAAAATAAATCTGTTTACCGCTAGTGCTGTTGAAGTTGAAGTTACGAGACTCGAACAAGAAATCGCACGAACCGAAATGGAGATTCAAGAGACGCTAGAGATGAAACAAAATACGAAAGACGACAACCCAATGTCACGCGAAGAGGATTTCGATGAAATGATCACCTCGCTCGTTATACCACCCCCTCCTATGTTTTCAGATGTCGTCACGCCGGATCCACAAGTAGTTGACAAGCCCCCCTTCTACAGAGATCAACAAAGTGTTACAGACTTCCCAAGTCAAGAGTTAGCTCCAAGAAGTACTCCACAGACTTCGTCAGAGTTGGTTACCTCATCACCCGTGTATACATTCGCGAGTCCCCTGGACTCGCGTTCTCCAAGGGCTCCACCCTACACGTCAACGCCCCTGTTTGCGTCGGCGTCCAAGACCACAGTCTTGCCGTTCATTGAGAGCAAAACCAGAGCTTCAAAACAAGCGAAACTCAACGCGGTCCCCGACCCGCGTACGTACGAAAGTGAATCGTCGCATGTAATAGTGAAAGATCCATATCGTGTTCCAGAAGAAGTAGAAGGTCCCATGGTCCCCAACCAGAGTAAAGGTGCTCAAGACGACTATCTAAAGTTCAAACGTTTTCCTCCCAGAACGAAAGTGGGGACGACAGAGCCCCACCCTACGCAAAGAAAATTGGCCTCGACCACGCCCAGTTCAGTCGAATACCCTTGTGTTAACAACGAAAGTCTTCTTACTACCATCGCCTCGGCAATATCGAGCATCAGTATGACCCAAGATTTACCTAAGGTGCAAGTGCAGAAATTTGATGGATCTCCTGAGAAGTTCCCGACCTTCCGCCAACGTTTCAGTCAAATGGTCGAATCACGTGGTCTCGATGAATCGGTGAAAATGACGTTGCTCTTACAGTTTCTAGAAGGTCAAGCTCTGAAGGCTGTGCAGCGTTATGAGGCCCTACCAGGGGGTCTCACCAGCGCGCTAAGGACTCTCCAAGAACGTTTTGGGCGCCCTGCCCAAGTGGTACGCGCGTGTGTAGATGGACTCACAAATGGCCCTGCAATACAGAATGACAAACGGGCCTTACAACAATTAGCAGATGACGCTCAAGCCACGTACTATACCTTGCACAGCATGGGCTACCTAGGAGAAATGAACACAGACAGCCTGGAGAGAATCATCGCACGCCTTCCGAAGTGGGCCCAGACCAAGTTCGTGGAAGTAACAAACAAGAAGAAAGGTGGACAACAGATGCCAACATTTAAAGACGTGGTCGACTTCCTACGAGATCGAGCAGAAGTTATGAACCATCCATTCCTAGCAAGAGCGTCTTGTGAAGTGGCCTCCACTAAACACCACAAATACGATCGACAGAAAACGACACCCACTAACTACAGGGTGACAGCCTACACTACAACAGCAAAGAAAGAAGAAGCGTGTCCATTGTGTGAAAGGCCACATCGCCTTTATCGATGCGAGCTCTTTAAAGCGAAGTCACCAAAGGAGAGGAATGAATTTGTAAAGACAAAGAAACTTTGTTTCAACTGTCTCAGTTCCACAGAACATACATCCAAGACATGCAAGTGTACAACTCGGTGCCAGGCGTCAGGTTGCGGAAAGCCCCATCACTCGTTATTACATTTCACAGAACCGCAGACAAGTGCCGCAGTCCAAGGGGACGAGAAACGCCCAGAAAATGACAACGAGGTTAAAGCCAAGCAGACAAACTACAGTATGACTAAATCGTGTTCCACAGCTGCAGATGACTCACAGGACATCATGCTACAAGTACTTCCTTTAAAGATAACCGACGCAGGCTCTAATTCAATTACCACGTACTGTTTAATAGACTCGGGCTCAGACGTCACACTGGTCGACCCTTCATTGATCAAAGAGCTTAACATTAAAGGAAAACCAGGAACACTCTATCTCAACACTGTAAGTGACAAGGACGTGCCCAACCAGGCGGAGAAGGTGAGCTTCAAGCTAGAAGCAATAGACAAAGAAGAACACGAGGCGGTACCGGTTGAAAGTGCATGGGCAGTGAAGGAGCTTACAATACCACTCAAACACACGAAGATTGTGAACCATGTTAACCAGTGGCCACACCTACAAGACGTCCCTTTCCCGGAAGTTGAAAGGAAGAAAATATCAGTCTTAATCGGCACCAACGTTAGTGAAGCCTTCATACCACTGGAGGTTAGAAGAGGAAAGTCAAATGCACCAATCGCCATAAGGTCTAGCTTAGGATGGAGCATCCTTGGCGGTGCTACCAAGGAGTCGACTAAACAATGCGCAAACTCGAACTTTGTTGCCGGTGAAGACCTCCAACTCAGTCGCCAGCTAGAAGAATTCTGGAAAGTAGAATCGTACGGTACCTACAACCTCGAAACAGGACCACTATCCGTGGAGGATAAGCGAGCGCTTAAACGAATCGACAGTACCATCACAAAGAACGGCGATCATTACCAGATAGGTCTCCTGTGGAAAGATGAGAACATTTCACTACCATACAACCGAAAGCTTGCGGAAGCCAGGATACAACATCTAAAGAAACGGTTTCGTCGTGATCCTGAACTAGAGTCGAAGTACAGAGCTGCGATGAAGGAATACCTGACGAAGGGGTACGCTAGAAGGTTGACAGATGAGGAAGTTGCTAAACGTAGCAACGTAACGTGGTATCTCCCACATCACCCGGTCTTGAATCCCAACAAGCCCAATAAGGTTAGGATCGTGTTTGATGCTGCCGCCAAGTTCGCTGGAGTATCACTGAACGACTGTCTACTGCAAGGCCCGTGTCTCACCAACGACCTCTCCGGGGTGCTAATAAGATTCAGACAACACGAAGCCGCATTCACCGCGGACATAGAGGGCATGTTTAATCAAGTAGAGGTTACGCCAGAAGACACGGATGCGTTGAGGTTCTTGTGGTGGCCTGGAAGTACTGATGATCCGCCTCAGGAATACAAAATGTTAGTACACATCTTTGGCGCTAAATCGTCGCCATGTTGTGCTAATAAAGCTCTGAAGACGGCAGCTGAAGACAAAAAACAGAGCTACGACCCACAAGTTATCGAGAGTGTGCATAGAAACTTTTACGTGGATGATGTTTTGAAATCCACTCCAACAACAGAGGAAGCTGTGCACATTGCGACAGAACTAGTTAAGGTGCTCAGAGAAGGAGGATTTCGTCTAACGAAATTCGCCAGCAATCGTCGAGAAATTCTTGCCGCACTCCCACGAGAAAGCAGAGTCAACCCAACGTTGGATCTGGACTTGGATCAGTTACCTATCCAACGCACATTAGGCATCTCATGGGACGCACACACTGATACCTTCCAGTTTAAAGTCATCCCGACCGAAAGGCCATTCACCAAGAGAGGAATCCTCAGTGTTGTCAGTTCGCTATTTGACCCACTAGGATTCTTGGCTCCGTACGTCCTCCCGGTGAAAATACTTCTGCAAGACCTCTGGAGAAAGGAGTTTCTCTGGGACCAGGAAATTCCTGAACCTTATCTCACACAGTGGCGAAGGTGGTTGCAGTCCTTGCCGTCAATCGTGCATATCCGCATCCCAAGGTGTTACAAGACCGCTGACCTCGGCAAGATAACAACCATGCAGTTGCATCACTTTTCTGATGCTTCCAGGAGTGGCTATGCTGCAGTGTCATACCTGAGGATGGTAGATGAAGAAGGAAGAATATACTGTGCCTTTGTCATGGGAAAGAGTCGAAACACCCCTCTGAAAGAATGGACAATACCAAGACTAGAGCTACAAGCGGCCGTACTTGCAACACGTTTGAGCAAGACAGTCCTCAGGGAATTGGAGGAGCCAGTAGATGATACGCATTTCTGGTCAGACTCAATGACAACTTTACAGTACGTGCGAAATACTACCCGAAGATTCCACACCTTCGTGGCCAACCGTCTGACAGAGATCCACGAGAGTACAACTCCAGAACAGTGGCATTTCGTTCCCGGCAACCTAAACCCAGCAGATGAGGGATCGCGGGGAATGGATATACAGTCCTTCCACCTGGGCTGCCGCTGGTGGCGAGGGCCAGACTTTCTGTGGAAACACGAGGAGGAATGGCCGAAGGAGCAAATCGGAGAACTTCCAGCTGATGACAAGGAGATCAGAGTCGAGAAAATCACGATGTCCACCTCAGAGTCCAGCGTAGATCAGATATTCCTGCGTTATTCGTCCTGGTCACGTTTGCTGAGAGTTATGGCATGGGTATTTCGCTTTGTCAGGAGATTAAAGAAGGTGAAGAGTGATAATCAAGCCTCAAAAACACTCACCCTCGCTGAGCTTCAAGAGGCAGGCCAAGAAATCTCGCGACTAGTACAGCGTCAAGTACTACGAGAAGACTACTCAGCTCTAGTGCAAGGCCGACAAGTCAAGGCTCAGAGTAAACTAGCTAACCTGAGTCCGACACTCGTTGACGGCGTGATCCGTGTGGGAGGCAGAATTCACCGAGCGCCGATTGCATTTGATGCTGCACATCCGATCATCCTCACTCGAGAACACCCGGTCTCTGTCCTGATCGTGCACCATTACCACAGAGTTCTCGGCCATGCCGGTCGGGAGCATGTCCTATCTGTAATACGTCAGAAGTACTGGATACTAGGAGCAAGATCTCTCGTTAAGAATATCTCACGCCAATGTGTGACCTGCCGAAAACGGAGCGCCAATCCAATGAAACAAAGAATGGGGGATCTGCCGAAGGAGAGGCTGGTGCCTTATCAACCACCCTTCACTTACACAGGACTCGACTTCTTCGGGCCGTTCCATGTAAAGCGTGGCCGTTCTACGATGAAGGTATACGGATGTATCTTTGTCTGCTTTAATAGCCGAGCAGTCCACATAGAAGATGTCAGTTCGCTCGAGACGGACGCGTTCATTCAGGCCCTACGCAGATTCATCGCGGTTCGTGGGTGTCCAAAGGAGATCTGGTCTGATAACGGCACTAACTTTACAGGAGCCGACAAAGAGCTCCGACGCTCCGTCAAAGAACTGCATGCAGAAACCATCAAAAAGGAACTCCACTCCAAAGAAGTTGAATGGTACAGTTGTCCTTTGCCAAAATGGCAGTTTCAGCCTCCTACAGCGAGCAACATGTCAGGGGTCTGGGAGAGACTCATCCGAAGCGTGCGCAAGGCTATGAAGGGCGTCCTCGGGGACCCGAACGCAACCATTGGTTGGGAAACGTTACGCACAGTGTTTGCCGAAGTCACATCCATCCTGAACAGCCGTCCACTTTGTCCTTGCAGTGATGATCCTAATGACGCAGAAGCGCTTACGCCAAACCATTTCTTATTGCAGAAGAAGAATATTGTCGTTCCTCCAGGTGTCTTCGACAAGGAAGATCTTTATGGCCGTAAGCAGTGGAGGCAAGCTCAGTTTCTGGCCGACTGCATTTGGACAAGGTGGCTGCGAGAATATATCACAACGCTGCAGCGACGTCAGAAGTGGACGCACAACAAGAGGAATCTAGCTGTGAACGACTTGGTGCTCATCGCAGACAGCGCTCTACCAAGATCTCGTTGGCTTCTCGGAAGAGTTACAAGGATCTTCCCAGGTGAAGACCACCGTGTACGAGTTGCAGAAATCAAGACAAAGAGTTCCCTACTTGTTCGTCCTGTAAACAAGTTGTGTCTCGTATTGGAGGCAGTATGAAGGACATTATCGTAAAGAGAACCAAAAGAGAAACATTATATGAACACTAAGAACACTGTTATGTCAGTAGTTTGAGTTTGATAGTTACATTAGGTTATAACGGGGTACATTCAGCCTGCCCCCCCGGGATGTTGAGGCTAACCTCAACAAGCCATCCAATCCATAGGTCCGCGTTTCATATTCCAGTTTCCGTTGCGCCATCGTAATTTCCCGTAATGCTTTGCGCGCGAGGTATGTAGCATGTGCTCATATCGTGGTGTGTGTGTGTTCGCCTGTCGTGTCGTCAATTTGGTGAGTTTATCTAGTCTTTTTTGCATTTTATTTTCCTTGTATGTATTGTAATTTTGCTGTATTAATTGCTTTAGGTTTCACCGGGTTTTCCAACCGGGTTTCCACTGTGTTTTCCCACAATTTGTAAGCTAGAGAATAAAGTGTTTGTTTACAACCAAGTTGTGCCCGCGTAGAAACCAGATGACTCGACATTCCACCCGCATTCCTTATATGTAGCCCGCTACACCTTTATACCCGATAAAGTCCTCTTCATTTTCTTCCATCTGATTTATTATGATAGATTCTTGAATATATTCAGTCATATCATGCTAATTATCATGTCAACTGAAAAACAGGTTCTAGAATTCTGGAGTTTCACTTAACCAGCAAGATCAGTAGAAAGATTACACTTGGTTCAGAAATCACCTTTGAAGGTAAAGTCGTTTAATAATAATGATTATAATGGTAATGATAACGACAAGGACAAGGACAAGGACAAGGACAAGGACAAGGACAAGGACAAGGACAAGGACAAGGACAAGGACAAGGACAAGGACAAGGACAAGGACAAGGACAAGGACAAGGACAAGGACAAGGACAAGGACAAGGACAAGGACAAGGACAAGGACAAGGACAAGGACAAGGACAAGGACAAGGACAAGGACAAGGACAAGGACAAGGACAATTCATAGCAATAGTAATTGTAATAGTAATTGTAATTATTCTACTCCACAGCTGTCTACAAGTTCTGCTGCAAAGGTATTCTTTGTCCATCTTGCCCACTGGTATTAAAGCTAGAAGCGTTCAGGCAAACTATAATGGTCAACAGGAGCCTAGAAATGACCTGTGAAAATCATAAAATGAAACACAAAATCGAGGCGGGGGTACAACCAGGCAACTACAGTATCAATGTAAGATGTAATATCTCCTTTGAGTAAAATATTGCAATATTATTGTTGTTCCATAAATTATGCAAAAGTCAGCTTAAGTGTAGACTGAAGCTTTTACTAATAATCAAAACTTTAAAATACTGATATTATTTATAATATTTGGCATAGATTGTCTATGGCTTTCTGGCTGACGACAACGCCAATAATTGGCCATGGAATGGAAGAAGAACTATCGTAGAGTCCATACAAGTTTCTGGTATGAAATATAGCTTTAAAGAGAAGGTTTTTAAAACTTTTTTCATGATGTTGATCGATTTTTCTATCTTTTACTGTTTTAGATTCTACGAGACTTCACTGCTCTTTTCGCGATGGAAAATGTACCGGATGGATTATAACTTCACACGACACTTCCTGGAGTTTGGAAAAGCGAGTAAAAAACGAACCTGGCAAAAATATGTACCGAGGTAAGAGGTTTGTTTTTATTATCATTACTTTAACCACATTATTAACATTATTGACTGCAATGCAACTGCACAAAAGTTGCACGGCACGAAGTTCAAGTAACAATAAAATTATATCCGTTTTTTAATCTTTTGCGAAAAAGACAAACTAGAGCATTTTTCTGTTATGATCATGAATTAAGCTGCATCTACACGAGCAATTTTTCGTTGACAAGTATCCTTGACTATTTTCATTGCTCGCTTAGACGATTTGCAAGTTTTCCTTGACGATTTTTTATTGACAAGGTTTCCTTGCTCGTGTAGATGATGAACAAGTTTTCCTTGACAAGTTTTGATCAGCGAAGTAACCAGGCTGAGAACCAATCTCATTAATATTCCTTGCCACATTTTCATTGTTGTCCGTCTACACGAGCAAATTTCATCCTTGACAATTTTACTCCATCTACACGAGTAATTTTTCCTTGTCAAGGAAAACATGTCAAGGAAAACATGTCAAGGAAAAATTGCTCGTGTAGATGCCGCTTTACAATCTGAAGGACAATCTGACAATGCATCGCGCCTGCTCATACAGTGAAAAGTTTCTGAAGTTTTTTCAATTTTCCTTCGCCAGTACCAATTTCTTTGTAAGAAGAATATACTGTATACGAGGCCTTCTACTTTCAATTACAATTCTTCCAGTAAAGTTTTAATTTCTACTTTATTGTTTAAGGTGGTTTTATAGCTCTATTCACTCCTGGAAATTCGTCCCTGGAATCCCCGTCCTTGCCTTGGAACTCAAATTATAAAAACATAAGGTTGTGTATTGAGTTCTCTTATCTTCTTCCTTCCAACACTTCATCCCGTCTTGAAGTCTATAGAAAAACTAGTTCGATTAAGGAACTCTTGTGGTTGGTGTCCGGACACCATGGGTTTAAGTGGCAAAGAGCCAACATACCTTTGAAGTCAGAGGAAAATTTCCAGGTAAGTTAATACATTAAATGTGGCCAGAGTTGCATGAACGCGAGGCTAAGGATTCCATGCATGAATATTAATAAAGGCTTATAAGGGCTCTATGGCTATAAGAAACCAATGTATTAATGTTTTCTATATAGATTATTTTTACAGGGATCTCTAAGACAAACGGTTCTATTTCGATTGCGATAAGGGACTTTCAGGCCACCAGCAGATCCTGTCGGCATTACCCAGAGTTTGCAGCACCAGGTATGAAGTTTAGTGATTTCTCCAGAAAAAGTAAACTTCAAATTTTACACTCTCAGAAACAAAATCTTGGCTGATCAAAATCAGAGTAGGGCTAACACCACAGTTTGAATTGGAATTTAGCTTGCTAAGTTTTAAATCGGAAAACCCCCCCCCAAAAAAAACCATTAAACCAAGGGATAGACTTAATAAATTCTCCGCACATGTGATGTTGTTAAGTCCATGAATCGAACTGAAGACCACCGAGGTTACAGGCGAATGCACTATTGAAACTACAAAATTATTTACCAACTAAAGAATTCTTCTTCTATTTCATGATCTACAGGCTTTCGATGTAAAGTAACTGAGTTCAAGTGTGTCAATGGCCAGTGCGTTAAGAAACATCAAAGATGTAATGGTATCCATGGTGATTGTCCTGATGGTTCTGACGAGGAAGGGTGTGTTTGTCGAACTGGTTACTTCACCTGTGCTAATCAAGAATGTATCCATCATGATAGTCTGTGTGATGGGAGGAGAGACTGTGCAGATGGGGAACTCGACGAACATCATTGTAGTGAGTTACTTTGTCCTTCTTGAGTTGGTTATAAACTTAAACAGGAAATATAATTTGGAGTATTAACATTAAAAAAATGAACATCTACATTTTTTGAAATAGCTGTATATCACATACATCGACATTATACAGAGACAATCAGGTTACAGTCTGTTTGTCACAATGCCCACCAGATGACCTACGTTCACCATTAAAGTTTCCAGTAGCTCAGTGGTTAGGGCGTCCGACTAGTGTACGGAAGGTCTTGGGTTCGATTCTCATCCATCAAATATGGTTCACTAATTTCAATTCCTATTAACATAAAACTAGGTTTTCAATCAGTTTTATGGAAATTATACAATGAGGTCAGAAGGAGAAGAAAATAGAATAGGAGAATGATTTTCCCTCTTCATTAAAGAACCAAAAATAGTTATTTGCCACCCTTCCATATTTTAGCTGTTTTTCGATCTTTTTTCATATGTAGAAAAAAAGTGTCCAGAGTACCAGTGTTTGGATGGGACGTGCAGTTCATGTGGCCAGCAGACGCACTGTAAAGAAGAGAGACATAATCTATCTTGTGGTATGGCAAATAATGATTATATATATGACGGTGTTATTTATCTATTATTTGATAATACTAGAGTGTTTTAACTGCTTAAACTCGAACATTAGAAAACTTTTACTCACTTATAGATGCCTCAGTAGCCAAGCAAATAGCCAACGTCCAAAGATGTCAAATTCAAAGAGGTAACTGTTATACAATGATCACCACTTTCACCATCATCACCACCACCACTACCACCACTACCACCACTACCACCACTACCACCACTACCACCACTACCACCACTACCACCACTACCACCACTACCACCACTACCACCACTACCACCACTACCACCACTACCACCACTACCACCACTACCACCACTACCACCACTACCACCACTACCACCACTACCACCACTACCACCACTACCACCACTACCACCACTACCACCACTACCACCACTACCACCACTACCACCACTACCACCACTACCACCACTACCACCACTACCACCACTACCACCACTACCACCACTACCACCACTACCACCACTACCACCACTACCACCACTACCACCACTACCACCACTACCACCACTACCACCACTACCACCACTACCACCACTACCACCACTACCACCACTACCACCACTACCACCACTACCACCACTACCACCACTACCACCACTACCACCACTACCACCACTACCACCACTACCACCACTACCACCACTACCACCACTACCACCACTACCACCACTACCACCACTACCACCACTACCACCACTACCACCACTACCACCACTACCACCACTACCACCACTACCACCACTACCACCACTACCACCACTACCACCACTACCACCACTACCACCACTACCACCACTACCACCACTACCACCACTACCACCACTACCACCACTACCACCACTACCACCACTACCACCACTACCACCACTACCACCACTACCACCACTACCACCACTACCACCACTACCACCACTACCACCACTACCACCACTACCACCACTACCACCACTACCACCACTACCACCACTACCACCACTACCACCACTACCACCACTACCACCACCATAACGTTTATTAACTTACCATTACAACAGCCATCATCATTATCATCATCTTTAACTGACTGTTTTCATCATTCATTCACTTTACCATTACTTTACCATGATTTTACCACCAGCACCACCACATCATCATCACCATAAATTAAATAACGTATATTACAGTCGTACTGAACATAGCTATCTTAACCATCATAACGATGTATTATTTCTTTTCTTCTTGATATTATCCAGACATTTGTGGGTTCAACAACGAGTTCTGTGGCTTTCAAAACGATACCAAGGGCACTCTCTTTTGGGATTTCTTTAAACCAGTGGATTATCAGTTCAGGAAACACCACTTTCCTAAGCATGACCACACGTCATTGACTGACCAAGGTATCAACCATTTTTTAACTAATATGTAGAGTTACTATCTATGTTGTTATATATAAATATATATAATATTATATACATTTTTCAAAATCTAGAAAGCTACATTATCTTAAAGTCAGAAGAAAATAACCAACCTGGTCAAGGAAGACTCGTGAAACACTGGAACGCAACACATATTGGTTTCTGCATGCAGTTTTGGTATTTTATTCCTGATGAATCAGACTCTCTGCTTGAGATCTTTAATGACAATGGAACCACGATCAATTCTCTCTGGAAGACTTCGAATTCTACTTCAGGAGATTGGGCATTTGGACAGTTACAAATAATTGGAAACTCAACAGGAAAGGTTTGTATCGTACTGAGATACAATGATACAATGAAAGAGAAAGAAGAAAGAAAGAAAGGATGGACAAATGAATGGATGGAGGAATATTTTGGAGGGATAGATTGATTGATTGATGGAAGGATGGATGGAAGAATGGAAGGAAGGAAGAAATTATGGGTGGATGGTTGAACAGATCTAGATGGATGGATAGATTGATGGATTGATGGAAGGAAAGAAGGAAAGAAGGAAGGAAGGAGGAAGGAAGGAAGGATGGAAGGATGGATGGATGGATGGATGGATGGATTGATAGCCTGGATGGATGGATTGATAGCCTGGATGGTTGGATGGATGGATGGATGGATGGATGGATGGATGGATGGATGGATGGATGGCCTGGATGGATGGATGGATGGATGGAAGGGAAGGGAAGAAACGATACCAAACAACTTATCAATTAATGATTATACTGCATGGAAAAAAAATATTTATCGTATTCTTACCATCATAGATTATCATTACTGGAACTGTGCGTAATCACTTCGTCGCTCTTGATGATGTAGGATTTGTCGAGGATGGCTGTGCTTCAGTTTATTCTCAACGTAAGTGTTCATGAATGCTATTTTGACGATATCAACATTGGTCCTTGTTTAATCATATCCAAAATAAAATATTATCAAAGGATTGGTCTTCTGGCCTAGGAAAAACGTTTTTATCTGCATCAGTAAAATCCTTAGGAATGGTGATTTTTTTTTAAAACTCTTTTGACTCTTCTTTGAGGTTGTTCCTTCGAAAATACCGCGGGGAAAAGGTTTAATTCCGTTTACTGCATAGTCCCCCCCCCCCCCCCCCACAGTCCTGTACAAATCCTTCTTCAGCAGTGGCAAGTTCAGTGATTTTACTTGAAAAAATAGAGGATAAAGACAGATTTTTACACCCCACCTAAGTTCTTTGAATTTTACCTTTGTTTTACATTCCTTCGCTGTTGTTTTTTGGGGATTTTCTGCACATTTCGAGGACATAAACAGACAAAAACTAGAAGAAACTACGAAATACCTTTACGGCTCAAATAATGAGTTTATTGTTAACTGCCACTCATCTGTGTTAAGACTTTTTGGAGACTTGTAGAACGGCTATATTTCTTCTTTTTCACTGAATAGTGGACTCACTGAATAGTGGACAGCCGAAGACCAAAAAAGAAATCAGTGAACAGCAGCACGTATTGGATGACTTTGACAGAAACAAAAACACAAGCCAGAAATAACAGCTAAGGCATTGATGTATATTCTGGGGATCTGCATTCTTTCAACGATTAAAAAAAAAAATGTTTTTTAAACATTCTTGTCTTATCGATTGTTTTGCTTCGAACCTGAAAAACAAAAATTTAGGGAAGGAAATTCTCCAAAAAACAACAAGTGAAAGGATGGCAAAAAACGGGATGTGCCGAAAACGGGATGTGGGGACGCATGCGCAGACAAATGTCCCTGGAACCACTTTTATCTTAACGATTCTTAACAGTCTAGATCTCCTTCAACTACTCGGTTCGTTCTTGCCGCGCTTGCATCGATAAAAGTGGGTCCAGCTCTGGACTAACTCAGTTCAAGATCTTTGAAAGGACATCTTTCAGATTTATACTAATATCTTGCTGTATCTTAGGTGCAAATTGGTTCATTTTGCGGTTTGTGTCAGTGAAAAACACAACTGCATTTACGCTAACGACTCCACTCATTCATGCAAAGGCAGAAGGATGGCGATGCTTTCGATTTTGGATTACCGTCTTCAGCAAAAAATATTTTTCAAGAAAAGTTGCCGTTGAATTCCAAACAGCAAATATATCTATAGAGGAATTCAGCTACAGAAGCTCGACTTACAAAAGGAAATTTATTCAACTGCCGTTACCAGAGAAGCAAGAGCGTTTGCGGGTAAGATTAGACGGCGGTAGTTTGAGAAAGAAAATGAAAGATCAGCTGGCAAGAAATCTTATTATTTGCTTGCTCTTATTATCAGTAACAAGGAGCCATTTCTGTTTTGCAGATAAAGATAAAAAGTCGACATGACAACGCAATCATAGAGTTTGATCACTTAGGAGTTTCAAAGGAGCCATGCCTGAAGATTCCAGGTACAAATCATTCATGATCTTGCAGTCTTTAGTCAGTAGAAGTGTAAGAATACGGTACTCGGTACCAAAACCAATGTAAGATTACAGTACGACGAGGGATCTCTGGACTGCCGGCTTGTTAAATTGATCCTTTTCCTTAGAAGCTAGTTACATCATGTTAGGTGGGTTGTTCGTTCATCGCAAACTAGGGCAAAGCCAGGTTGACCAGAAATACTTTCCTTAGTCCGCGTTTCTGTCTGTAAGGATTCCTTACTCGTCCACTGTCCTTACTTAGGTGTGTACATTCAAGTGCAACCGGAACTACAACCGTAGCCGTGATCACAACTAAAGTATAAATTAAATAATCGATGTTTTCACTTTTTAGCACATCAAGAATGTCAAGAATACAAGAACCTCAGTTATTCAGATCGTCGAGAAGACGCCATTGCAGACCACAAGCATTTCCTAGGTTGTGATGATCATCTTTCTACGACTGCATGGTACCGAGTGGTCGGCTCTGCTGGAAACCAACTTGCAAGATCGTGCATAAAGGGGAAATGGTCTTGCTCTACTGAATATATGGGGTGGATCAATGGCCAACTTCCTGCAATAGAAGATGGGGTAGTTGAACGTCAGCTCTGCTTCGCCTCAGAAGACAAGTGCTGTATTAAGGAAACTGTCGTAAAGATACGAAATTGCAAGGACTATTTTGTCTATCGTTTTCCAAAAAAAATTTCAACTTGTCCATCAAAGTACTGTACTACATACAGACAAAGTGAGTTAATCATCATCATCATATGATGATATTGTTCCAAAATGACAGGGAAAAGAAATAGGCGTGCATTAGCTATATAACTGAGTAGAAAAGAGGGCATTGATCAGTTATCAGTGAATGAGCCAGTCCTTTTCTTTGACACTTTCAAACCCATTTTTGTTTCTAGAGTGTGAAGATATTGCCATTAGTGTATCAAACAGCAGTATTATTCCAGATAACAAGTTGACAGCAACTTCGTATTATGATAATCGATATCAACCCCATCATGCGAGAGTTGATTATAATGGTTATGGATGGGCACCGAAGACTACTACCGACTCTAGTGACTATCTCCAGATAGACTTGGGTGCGGTGTTTACCATCTGTGCTGTAGCTACACAAGGATGTGGAAAAAGTAATAACGAGTGGACCACGGAATACAAGATATTAACATCTATTGACAATGAAACCTGGGCTTTGTATCAAAGTGGTGGGAAAGTGAAGGTAAAACATCTTCTGTTTATGACCTTTTACTGATCATGAAGAATAAATTGATGTATAATACAATTAACTGTTTTTAAATCAGTATAAAAGAACAGATTGTTTGTATGCCTTTTCAGTTATTTTCCGGTAACAAAGATAGAAAAAGTATCGTCAAGAATACGTTAGACGATACTCGAACTCTTGCCAGGCTCATTAGATTCATACCAACGAAATACCACGAGTTCAAGGTACTACGTGTAGAAGTGTATGGATTCGTGAAAGGTAAGAGTCCATCATTACTCACGTATTCGATAGCGATAGGAAAAAGCCAAAGAAGGGAATTCGACATGATATGAATGGAAAGGAAACGAATTGAAAGAGATGGAATTGTAATTTTCTAAAGAAACTGAGATGTCTGATTGGACTGATGCTACAATTTAGAGTATTACAACTGCGATTTTTGGCCATTGAGCTTTGGTAACATTTGTATTTCAGAAAGCAGTATTCAAAACGAATGGAAAGACTGGGTAAGAGGACATGCTCAGAAACTGCAGTGGGAAGTACTTGATGAAAATTCTTATGAAAAGGTTGCAGATTCTATAAAGGCGTTGAGGAAATCACAAGGTAAGTCTTGGTAACTGAATTCAATTCATGGTTCCGACTCCCCTAGTTACCGTCGCTATGTCCCACGATCTCGACAAATTAGCTAGAATATCTTAGAATTTAAAACTCTGATTGCGGAAAATTGATTATAAATTGTTTCAATTGTCTGTCCTGTCTTGTCTGTCCTGTGAATTAAGAAAATTGCCTTGTTATCCTTGTCGCGCTCTTTAAAAAAGGTTGCTGTTTGTGCAGGATTTCAATTCTAATAGGAAAGCTGCAGCAAAGGTAAGTCTGGATGGGAGCCATGAATTGGTTTCTCGTTGCACCCAAGAAAATGTAGCGAGTTTATCTTTTCTGGAAAGTAGGTCAGAATTAACTTCAGGATCCCAATAACATTAAACACAGTCACACACAAATGAGTCCAATACTACGTATCTCAAACCAATTCATGTTATTATTTATTTTATATTCAGGTAACAAGTTAACCCAGGGTGATGAGTTAGACATTGGATTCTTGCCCGGCCATAAAAACTACTCTTTCAATATCAAGATAAGCAGAACGCTGAAAGAATTGACCTTGTGTATTTGGGTGTCAATCAAAAGCTTATCACCAATCAAAATCAAATTTGATTATGTGAACGTGGAGAAAATGAAGAATGTCATAAACATTGCGTTTGTCAAGATTCATACTATTACAAGGTAGAAAAATCTTCAAATTTGTTTTACTGATTAATCTTCATTAGTTACCGGTACAAACTACAATATTTTATTATTAATAGTATAAAAAGCACTTTTAAAAATGGCCTGGCACAAGTGTAGCCCTAGATTTCGGACCTTTTTAAGTCTATCGCAAATATTCACGGTCGTTGGGATAAAGTGACAAAGAACTTTCCTTTTACAAAGCTGAAGACATATAGTGACAGATAATTTTTTGCGTCTGCACCAAAATGATTGAACAACTTGCCGATTACCTTAAAGATGGACACAAAAAAGCTCCTTAGAACTGATCCTCAGAAATGCCATAGTTTTTGTATCCAGCAAAACTAATAGCTGAATTTTCAATATGTCTTTTATTTCTTTTTCCCTACCATTTTTTTCCAGAAATGGAAAGAAAAAATGGAGTCACGTTTGTGTGACGTGGATGTCTAATTTTGGGGTGTGGCAGACGTACATTGACGGTGCTGCAATGCATCATGGAACTGGAGTGTTGGACAAAGAAGAACTGTATAGTAAGCTTGAAGCTTTTATAAAATAGTGTTTAAAATAAGTATAATTATTCTTATTGAATATATATCAAAAAACAGCTTCTTTTGTTGGACAAACCTATGGGAACCCGGACTACAGTACTTATGATTGATATCCACACAGAGAACCTATACTGTCTACTATAACTGCATTCACACATGTTCCCAATTTTTCTTTAGGCGGTAACAGGATATCGGTCACTTTTGATTCCCAAGATCAGAAAATGACCGAGGTTAAATACAGTAGACTAAACGTATGGAGAAATGTGTTGCCTGAGCAATATATACTCTACATGTCGTACGAATGTGGAACAAAGACTGGGAGTCTCTTAGGATGGACCGACTACTTGAATGTGCTGCCTCGTGACTCTAGTGAATTTCGGATTTATGAATCAACTTGTCGAGGAAAGGAAGGTATGCAGATATTGAAAGAAAGGTTAGAGTGGCGAATTGCACGACTGAAAGGAACTGTAGGATAATTCGCTGAATAGTGTAGGCATTGTTTAGGTATTTCAGGAATCAGCAGGAATATGAAGACATTCTTATTTTCCCACAGTTCTTTTTGGTCGTGCAATCGCCAATCACCGATCGCCATCCACTGGGACGACCCTTGAAATAGCTATAAACTGATTATTGACATACTTCGTAATTCAAACGATGTTTTCATAAACAGGGATGTAATTCCAAGTGGTTATAATTTCAGGACATGTTCAGAGTGTAGTTAATCCATCACTTCATGAGCCACTAAGCTTGGCAACGATCGAGAGCCCGCGATACGAGAGGTCATCGAGTTCCTCAAAGAGATGTTTAAAATTTAGATATAAAATCTGGGGACCTGGAGCGAGATCGTTGAAGATATATCAAGAACTAGATGACAAAGAATACACTAAGAGACCGATATGGATGGTTAAGAACAGTGAGGATAGTAGATGGAAGGATGGAGAAATATCAATAGTAGCACAAACGGCATATAAGGTTAGATAATCTTGGAATGATTTAGAGAATGGCAGCATGGATTTGGCCCCCTTACATGGGGCGAATGGATTGGGAAAGCGCGAGAGAAATGTTAGTGTTTTAACAGTTATTTTTAATATTGTTTTGAAGCTCATCATCGAGGGAGATATGACAAATATACCAGGATTACTGTCCATAGGTGCTTTATACACCTCTGAGAGTAGTAAGTGCAGTGTAATACCACAATCAGCGAGAGAAGGTAAGTTAACTATCAAATAACATTGAATATTTTAATGAAATGTTTAAACCAATATCATATCAAATCATGTTATCAAAACTTCACGTCATGTATTAATAACTAAATTATTGGCCCAAAAGAACATATTTCAATTGAACAATGATGTAGACTATGTGATGCTTCAACTTCGTATGCAAGAACTGCACAAGAAGTTATGACTACGGTCTGATCAAGTCGTTCATGAAATTAGAACCACTAAAACAGAGAAAAAGATAGAGGATCCTTTTAAAGCCTTTTTTCTATCTTAACAGTCCCTACTTCAGGATTATTCTCTTGAATAAACTTTATATCGGTTGTTTTTATTTGTTAACACAGCTTGCAACGAGATTCTGACCAACAGAACTGGTTACATCATGTCACCATATTATCCTGATTTCTATGACAACAATGCTAACTGTTCCTGGACAATCAAGGCCAGGAATGGTCACGTGATTCGTTTGGAATTTAAAGCATTTGATTTGGAGTTGAGCTCGCGATGTTCAGCTGACTACGTAGAAGTGTTTGATGGAGACGTAGCCCCGTCGACTTCTCGTATTGGCCGGTACTGCGGAGAAAGGTATTGTAGTGGTATTTGCATATATAATGAATGATTATATATGTATATATACAGCACTTCGGATGCAGCTCAATTTGGAGGAAAAAACAATAAAGGTTTCCAATTTAGTCTCGAAAGATTGAAATTCTTTTGTTTTGTCCTTCAAATTCAGCTGCTTTGACGTGCAAGGGGTCGATAAATCGTATAGGAACTGCAGCTAGAGCACTCGAAAAGTAAGAGAACACTCCTATGCCTCGTATTTCGAAGCTTCGGCTTTTTTCCTGCTCTACACCGTTAGTACTACGGTACTACATTGACATTGACACTTCAAACCTTCAATTTTTTATCGATACCCTGAAACAACGTTTGGGCTGATCAAAGGCAGACATGAATAACTCACAGATTGAATTGCAATTGGAATTTAGCGTGTTAGGTTTTGCAGAGTTAGGAAACCCAGAGAACCCTGAGAAAAGCCCTCGAATCAAGGGAGAGACCCAACAAACTCTACTTACATGTGATGCCGAGACCAGGAATCGAACACAAGATCCCAGAGACGAGAGGAGAGTGTACTACCGCTACGCCATCCTTGATTCTCAATGATCGCACATCTATGTGATGAAAGCTGTCCGAAATAATAATTAATTTGCATAATTATTCTGCACTGTTTATTTGCAGATATCCACAAATAATCCATTCACAATCAAGCACGATCAAAATAGTATTTCGTTCAAACGATAAGGTTGTGCGACAAGGATTCAAGGTTTACTATCAGATAATAAAAGGTACAAAAACAACAGAGATATGTTAGAGATCAAGAGAGAGGTTGTGAGAAAAGAAATAACTTAAATATATATAACATTTTATCATATTCGTTTTTTCTCAAGGTTCGAAAGATGATAACTGTATTCAAGGTATGTTGCAGCGCAGTGACCCTTGGAATGTTGTTTTTACTCATATTTTTATACTTGTAAAATAATGAGATAGAAAGATAGATTTTTGACTAATATTTTACTCCCTTAGACTGCCCCTTTTCGTGTAACTGCCGGAGACTAGCAGATGGCGGAATCATCATAACGGCCTCACCTCAACTACAGTCTATTCCAAACCGTCTGCCCAAGAAAACAAGCGCTATGTAAGTATCTAAGTTTTGCAGTGACCTGCTCTTGCACTCTCAAGTCAAAACGATAAAAAAAAGTTTCAAGAAAGTAAAACTGAGATTGAGCTGCAGTGATTAAGGGTGTCTACGTGTGAAGTGTCGCGACGGATGGACTACTTCGACGATATGGCGGCCATCTTGTTAAGGGCAAATATACAAAACTTTTTTTTACAGTAATGGCGTCGATTAACATTAACGTTCACCACAAGACAATTTGACAAGAGATGAATTAAGAAGATGGACATGAAAGAAAAACAAAAATAAGCGAAACTTTCTATGGTTATCCGATATCTTTTTTGTTTTGTGTTGCCCCCTGGACGCTCTTTAATGCCTTGCGATTCAAGATGTAAAAAAAAATGACTGATACTACGGAGGAAAAAGAAGCTCTTGTCACTTAGCCAGTATGATAGGACCAGAAAGCCAGGATTTTTTTTTCTTTTTCTTCATTAGATCCTACGTATACCCCTGGCATTTCGTACACAGCCCTCGTCATGAATTCAGATTCACGATGCCGCCGTAAAGTCGAAGTTGTCCATTTGTTTCATTTTTGCAATTGGACTGTTTTGAGATGTTCAAATCCCACCTCACGGTAAAACTAAATCTTGCGCATCATTGCACATTGCAATTAACTATGATTCCATTTTATGTGAATTATAGATTATTTCAAGAGAGACAGATTTACCAAGTGGAAAGCAATGCATTTGTAAAACTAAGTTATCTATCTTTGATGTGAGTATATGATTGCACAAGGGCAAAGCCAGGTGTTGGATTGGGTGACTAGCAACCAACCACTCCCTCTGGAGTTGATAAATAAAAATAAGGATATTAATGTAAAATCTAAATAGGAAGCTGTTCAGCATGTTGGAATGCAGCTCAATTTGGAGGACAAAACAATAGGTTCCAATTCTCAGAAGATTGAATTTTTTTGACGTCACGTAAAAGGGGTCAATATACTTGCTTTCTGGGTATGTACGTCATAACCACCCCTTTGAAACCATCCTGGATCCACCACGAATTCACTATTAAGTCGCAAAACTTATTCCTCTATACCTGTTTTGATTTTTTCTGTTTCAGCGACTTGAGCTATAATCGAATATTCTTGGTTGAAGAAATGTCTTTTGTAAACCTGCCATCATTAAAGACGTTGTAAGTAATTGATAAATCTCTCGCTTTTATCCTGAAGTGAAAAAAGATAACAAACTCAAACTTGTCACTCCTGGAGTTTGGTGGTTGAATTTGGAGAGGCATTTTCAAAACGCTGAACCACCTAGCATCCCTAAGTCGAGACAGCTTCGTTACCAGTACCTTCTTGGTTTACCTGCGCTTTTAGTTAACTTCAATCCATGAATTTTAAAATCTTTTGTATAATAATCATTTTTGAAAAGCTTCTTTCTAATCAATCAATTTTACTCGTAGACGACTTAATCGGAATTTCATCCAAGAAGTGCAGAAAAACCTGTTTAGTGGTGTCGAACGACTTGAAGCAATGTAAGTATAAGCCAGCCGAGCTGAAAGTGTAACCCAAAAATGACGTAGCGAGTAGGCTACGAAAGATGACACCTTAGTTTTGAAAAAAAATTCTCGATTCTGATTGGGTAACATTTTTAACTTTCTTTTTTAACAAAATTCTGATTACAGAGATTTTGCACAAAATTTGATTTCAAGTGTTGGATTGGATACCTTCTCTGGTTTTCCAGCTCTCCGTACCTTGTAAGTCATCAGTTCAAAAATGTTTACTTTCAACAGTGTAAGCTTCATCGAGTTGGGTTTCCTTTGCATTCTTGTTCGCGCGGGGAGTGGGAGCGCTAAACAACCCAGAAAAGCCGAATCGATGGAGTTTGCAATAAGAAGAGGGAATGTTAGCTGTCGATAGAACCACAACTGATTATCATTACTTAAAGCAGTTGCCAGCATTGAATATTAGTTCAATTATGTTAACAATGCTGTTTCTTATTCTTAAGGAGCCTTCGCAGTAACCGAATTAAGGAACTGCTTAAACAAACCTTCCAAAATAACACACATTTAAGATATCTGTAAGTATAAGTGATGACAATCTCTTGGCTTTTGAGTGATCGATTGCGTGAGGGAGGGAGTGAGTTATTTCCTATGTTCTAATAGACCTCTTTATCTTCGATCGTATGCAACAGTCACGTGCTGATATAATAATATCACTTTGATAACGAATCAATTCAGCCCAAGGTCCCTTGGGGAAGGCTCTGCTGGATGGCAAACAAACTTTAAATTGATGCGTATCTTGAAATCGAAAGTATCTTATAAGATGAAAAATTTATTTTGGAATTATTCTTGGATATGATATTAGTAATCTTGCAAAAGGTTTTTGAAATAAAAGAATGTTTTGTCATCCAGTAACAGTCACATGACAGTTTGTTGCAAAAGGCCTATTGCCCTGATTTCAGACCACATGACATTCCCTTGAGAAGTATTCTTGTATTAGAATATTTAAAACCCATGAAAGAAGAAACTCCAAAGAGTGGCAACACATGGTCTAAAATGGGCACAACAGAAAACGAAGTTAAAGAGGTCTATGTTTTTGTTTTTTGTTTTGCTTTCATCAGCTACCTTCAAGATAACGACATCAAGAGAATCCCTTCCGGCGTTTTCCGTCATCAAAAACATCTTGTAGTTTTGTAAGTAAAAAATCATCTTTCATTAGGATCTGTAGCTAGAACTAGAAAATATATTGTCATACACGCTTACGTTCTAAGGACGCCGGAAATGAGTTAAAACAAAACAATGGAAACGAGGTCTAAGGGCCATAAGCTACCAAAGATAGAAAATTAAATATCTAAATATTACGTTCGCCTGATAGAAAAAAGATCGTTTACAACAACAGGACATTTAATGTCACCTAATCAAATGAGATTGAGATGAGATCAGATCAGATCAACTTTATTTAGACACGCTAGCCTAATTCAATACAAAAATAGCACTGGTTTCCAATAGGGGCGTGTTATTTACAAAATACAATAATATTAAAAATGTAAAAATATTTAAAAATATGAAATATGTAATATGTAAATAATTAGGAATTAATAATCGATTAACGTATTTACTCGCGGCGCTAATTAAATTTTTCGCGCCTCAAATGCGGCGCTTATTCGAGTAAATATGGTAGTCTGTTATTGAAATGGATCTTCCATACTACTGCCTCCCGGCTGAAAGTGTAAGTGTGCATGAGGGAATAATTTTATAGAAGTTTTCAATATCATGCGAACTCGGTGGTTGGGAGCAGCATGCTGAAATTTAGTTTTTCGATTCTGTCAATGACCACTAAACAGCCAGTACCTTTTTGGCTGGCGGCAGTGATAAACCAAATTCCAAATAGTTGAATTGTTTTACTCCCTACCTTAGGCTTCTACATGAAAACAGAATTGAGCGAATTGACAAGTCTTCTTTTGAAGGCCTATGGAAACTACGAAAACTGTAAGTCATTTTCAGTGGAATAAAGTCTGACCCCTTGCAGCACGTCGGGATGCAGCTCAATTGAGAGGACAAAACAATAGTTTCCAATTTTCAGGAGTTTGAAATTCTTTTGCTTTGTCTTCCAAATTGAGCTGTTTTGACGTCACGTGAAAGGGGTCTATAGGTAAAAAATGTTCCACTTTTGGACTGCGTAATTCTTCCTCACGACTAACCGCACCCCTTGAAAGAATGCATAAATGAATGAATTTTCATTTCGTTTTTTTTCTTCAAATTATCAATCTCTAGGACATTGAGGAACAACTCGATCAATGAACAATCCGTTTCAAAAGATGTTTTCAACGATCTGCGCAATCTAGAATACCTGTGAGTTGTATTTTCCAGTATTCTTTGCAAGTAAAGCAATTTTTATGATATTTACTAGTTTTTCCAGCTACATATATAGGTTGATGTGATTTTCTGTTCCATTGCTTAGGTCAATGGACAGCTTCATCATATGTTGCTATGCAACCAATTCCATCCCAAACCTTAACTGTGAATCCCCTGGCAACGAGTTCTCCAGCTGCAATGACATGCTCAAAAGTATTTACGTACAAATCTGCATCTGGGTGGAAGCTGTTCTCGCTGTCTTAGGCAATCTTGCTGTCATAATGTGGTGGACATTTCTTTTCAAAAGACAAAGAAAAACACGAAGAAAGATCAACAGGGTGCAATCTTTGTTGTTTTGCCATCTCGCATTTGCTGATCTTCTCATGGGAGTATATCTTCTGCTCATTGGAACTTACAATGAAATATGGAAGGGAGAATACTTTCTGCACGACGTGGAGTGGAGAGCTGGAGTCAGTTGTAAGATAGCAGGCGCCATTGCTACTTTGTCCAGCGAAGTTTCAGTTATGATATTGGTTGCCATAACAGCGGATAGAATAAACACAATTCTCTTTCACTTCTCAGCCAGACGCACCAATCTGAAAATGGCTCATGTTCTCTGTCTATTTATTTGGGTCATTGGATTCATCATGTCTTTTACTCCCCTTCTCGTCCCGAGCTATTTCAACGACAAGGTATCGGGCTTTAGTTTTTACGGCCGCTCAACTGTCTGTCTGCCGCTGCAGTTGTCCAGCAATCGCCCTGCCGGCTGGGAGTATTCGGTTGCTGTTTTCATTGCCTTCAATGGCGTAGCTTTTCTCTTCATTCTTGTTGGATATACTGCGATATTCCTAAAAGTCCGCAAATCTGGTCGAAAATTGCGTAAATCATCAAACGCAGATTCCTCAGTGGGGAAGCGAGTTTTCTTTGTGGTTCTGACCGATTTCTGCTGTTGGATGCCTATCATGGTTCTTGGTGTGCTCTCCCTCATCGGTAAATTCGATGACCCTTCTGTGTATATCTGGGTAGGAGCATTCGTACTTCCCGTCAACTCAGCCATCAACCCATTACTGTACACCTTCTCTTCCTCGCAAACGATCAACATCATGAGGTCAATTAGAAGAAAGTGGTTGAAAAATAAAGGTATTAAAATAAAGCTAGTAATAAATTTAACCACGTCCCTTCAGATTGTTGGAATTAGAATTTGTAATATGTGAGTGTTAAATACCAAAGTGCCCTGTCCGCTTTTTTTTGTTCCTGTTTAATTTATTTTTTGTTTGTAATGCATTTGGTATCTGAGAACTGAAGCTCGACCCGAGACTCATAAATAAATTTAACCATTTCTTTTATAGATAGTACTCGCTTAAAGGGAAAGCATTTGTACAGGAAAAGAAAGTCCGAGCAAAGCAGTTCAGCAGCAATTGCATTAACCACCCTTCTGAGAACGAACGACAAACCTGCTAGGGTGAGAACAAGCATGTTTCTCTAAATAATGGGGTCTATCATTAATGGTTTTGTTTTAATGATTTTGCTTAGTCTTCTATTGTTCTTTGTTTTTTGCTTGTTTATTTGTTTGTTTATTTATTTTTCTTCGTCCGAGAAAGTCAATCCCAAATAAACACCAGAGTCCATCCAAATCATCTTTCTTCTGCTTTCAGGATGAAGCTAAAACGAATGAACCAGACAAAGCATCGTCATCCGCCGAACAACAAATGCTACTGATAGCTGAGCGTCAGTTAGTTGTGAAGGTTGACGACATAAAAAAAAAGAATATTATGAGGCTGGTGCTCATGACAAAGTCACAGCCATAGATTTAACCATTACTTTTACTCAGCTTAAAAAAAACTAAAAATTGCAGTTTGATAAGACGCGGGTAAAAATGCACATGATTGACCTCTTGTCGACACTGGTGTTTTAATTGCTGCAAACAAATTAGGGGTTTCGGAATACCCAAAAAATACCAGACAATCGAATGTTAGAAACTGGCCATGAGGAACGCAGGTTCAGGGGCCAGATTTTATAGGATTACACCTTTGTTATTTTCCCGCCGATTTGTTTGAGCATGTGCAGTGCGTTTATCACCTGGGCGAATTGTTTTCCCATTTCAGACCATGTGTCATTCTTTTTAGTATTATTTCTTTGTTTAATGGTTTCACATGAGACAAATATGGTAAAGCAAAATCTGGTTTGCATATCTGAAAAATTGGGAGGTTCCGGTGCATATTTATAGTGTTAAAATGAAACAAAAAGAACGATTGTCTATGATTGGTGATTTTTTTTCCCGAAATATGGTCAAATACTCTAGTTTGCATATCTGATTATGCAACAACAAAAAACGATTGTCTATGATTGGTGAATTGGGATATACAAATTCTCTTAATAGGAGACGAGCAGAGCAAATATCCCGCTTAACAGGGCAATTTTCTGGAATACTGTAGAATATAAACCTATAATTTCTTTACTCTCAATTTTTATCCGTCTAATTGAAAAGCTAGTTTGAAAACGTCTTATCACCTTCATTACTAAATGCAACTTACTGTATACTTACTGCATAAGGACCGTAAATAAGTGCAATACTCTATAAGAATGAAAAGGGATATACTTAATACTTAAAGTAAAAGAATAACGAGAAGAGTTTGTGAACATGTAATTATTATATTTCGGATGGCCTCCGCCATCCATCGTAAGATTATGACTGAACGTCATACAGTTTGAAAATTATTATATAAGGTTAGGCAACAACGTGTTCCAAGAGCGACTTAATTTACATTAGATTGTGATTAGTTTATTAGTTTCAAATGAAGCGAAACCTCTATAAACTTGGTGGTAAATGTTAAACAAAATTTTGGTCCTTACTTCTTATCAATGCTGATTTAATATAGATAATAGCATGGTTTGTTGTGAGTGATATTTGGCATAAATAGCACGAGTAATATTTCGAAATTGTTTGTATATTATTTCACCAGCCGTCCTCTGCGAATGAAATTACAAACAATTTTGAAATATCGTGAGTGGTGTTTATGTCAAATATCACGTACAAATCATTTTATGCTATTATTTGTTTATATCATGACCTAAGAAATTTACTGAAAAACATAAGCTTACCGCCTCGTGCAATCAGTTGAAAAAAGTTTAATCACCAAACAAACAATCATCTTTATCAAATGCAGTAGGTCCAGAAATTCAACACGTTTGTCTACATATGAGTAGCTTGGGTTCTCTTCAGCTAGTACTGTATATAGAGAGAGCTGTCGCTTTTGTTATGCAGAACTTCTTTCTCAATAATCTTGGCATAAGCAATGTAGTTTCCCACATCTTAAACTCATATACGAGTTTCTTGAATGTCTTTTTCGTGTCATAAATCATTATTGCTGGTCCAGAAAATCCACGAACTGATTCTTTAAATGTTCTTACTGACGTTTACAGTGGTTTCTTTTCCCTAAAAACTTTAAATTTAAGAAAAGCGACGATTTTCCGACCAAACAAAGATGGCGGACTGCTGAAGTTGTCTACATAAACATTTATGGGAATCCTGTGGGGCGCGCTGATTGGATGACAATAAGTCTTTTGTTTTCTATCCAATCAGAAAAGGCTATTTTGAAAAAAAAACTACATGTAGGTATTACATACCACTGCTCTCAGCCATGCAATTAAATTCCAGAAATTTCTTAGGTCATGATAGGATACTCGTAAAACGTATCCAAAACATCAACCAGACGAACAGGTAGTAGGACAGGATCTTGTAGTATTTCCTTGTAATTGACCTCGAATAATATCAGACCAAGACACTACATTTCCGCTCACGTTTCGAGCACAACCCATATTGTAAAGGTTGTTCACCTCCTGTGCACTGAACACACTTGACCAGATATTAAGGCCAGCCAAGTAGCCAACCACCAATTTGGTGTCAGCAAAGCTGCCACCATAAGTTCCCTGGAGCTGACCAATGATGAGTTTCCCTCCACTCGATAGCGCCTGGTCACTGCTCAAGCCAATGTAACTATCTGTCTGCAAACCATTAAGATAGCCTAAAACCTTTCCTGGACTTGTGGGATCTAGTCGATCCCAAGTAAGGCAGCAATGTTGCCATGTGTCATCCCGAACAACTCCGATCGTAAGCGTCCTAAAAATTAGAACATTAGATACGTCAATATTAAAAGTCACGTACGGCAAAAACCAGTGGACCCGTATGGTACACAAGCATATGCAACATATACACATATATACATATTATATTTGCCTAGCTCAGAATTGATACAGAAGAGAGTTGTATCAAAGAGACGACGTGCAAATTAAAGATATTACTTACTTTATGCTACTACCCATGATTTTGACACCTGCATCTCCACTCCCTTTTATTTTAAAGTTTAAAGAATTGATCACGGAAGGCGTGGCGTACGAGAAAGGATATACATTTCCAACGTAACTCGAGGGAACCTGAAAAAAGTATTATAAATAAGGCATGCAAAAATGGTTAGCTATTATTGGATCTTGGAATGACCTATATCTCCTATTGCTTAGCGCCTTTTGCCTATCGCTTTGGCTCCGCCTACCACGTCGTCGTTCATTAGAGAGGCAGGATGACTCGTGAAACAGGCGCCATTTCTCTGGCCATTTGGTGACATGGCGAATTTCTAACCATTTCCAGATATTTCTAGACCAAAGGCAGCTTCTTTTACTCACATGCAAGAATCTGTGTTTTGGACTTACGACCCTCTGCACAACAAGCTGATCGTACTCATCAGTGGGAAACATACGCTGCACGATGTGCATCTTTCTCCTTCACGGTATTCTCACGGTATTCCACATTCATTAATCATTTCACGCGGTATTTTAGTAAACTGTAAGGTTTATTTGTTCACAATATACCTTGATTCAGTATGATATAGTTAATTTTGAGATATCAGATGAAGTTGACCAGTTGGCATGAACCAGATTATTGGTGCTTGCACTAGGAAAGTAAAGGTCACAGTCTGCACCTACAACTAGGAAGGCAAAAACAACAACAGAATGATAAATATTAATATCTAACATACAAAAATCGAGTGGGGGGTTTAGATCAGTACAATTATACTACACAGCACATAACACGAACCTACCGCCATATTGATG
This sequence comes from Anthopleura xanthogrammica, assembly GCA_964019055.1. Classification (NCBI taxonomy): domain Eukaryota; kingdom Metazoa; phylum Cnidaria; class Anthozoa; order Actiniaria; family Actiniidae; genus Anthopleura; species Anthopleura xanthogrammica. The sequence continues at coordinate 3,880,297 of OZ025216.1, read as the reverse complement.
CACCTAATATTTATTCTATAGCAAACACAATAATAACTGCAAACTTACAAATTTCACATATTGTTCCGTTGTATCCTGCAGCACAAGTACACGAGTAGCCATTGACCTGATCTGTACATGTTCCACCGTGAAGACATGTATTACTAGAACACTCGTCGATATCTGTAAAAATTGTTCCATATTGATCTGTATTCTTTTTGATAGACAACAATTACTGCAAACTTACTATTTTCACATCTTGTTCCATTGTATCCTGCAGCACATGTACACGAGTAGCCATTGACCTGATCTGTACAT